>JACAGA010000031.1:1815088-1892931 GCA_029231665.1 Morus indica
AAAATTGGAAAGGGAAATCTCTTTTGGTTCTCGAAAAAAAAAAAAAAAAAAAACTGAAACAGAAAAAAGAAAAGGAAAACCTTACAGGGAATTAGAATTTCTTCTTTTTTTTTTTTTTTTTTTCCTTCTCTGTTTGTTTAATTTTATTATTTTATTTTTTTGATACTTCCACTATCAATTCTCCACACATAAATCCCAACCCACAAACTTCCTTTCGTGTTTTTCTTTTTCGTTTATTTATTTATTTTTATAGTTTCACCCGTTTCGTTTAATTTATTAATATTTTCTAGGGCAGGAGATTTGACGGTTGAGATGGAGTGAGAGTTTCGGGCAGGGGAAATTTGCTGACCGATGGAATAATCTCGTCCACGAATTTCAGGTGGGCCCCCATGTGTGTGGTGATGGGATGGGTTGAGGGTGACCGATGACCGGACTTTCCAGGCCAGGCCGATCGAAAAGTGTACGGAGATCAGGCTGCCCGTGGGGTCCACGTTAAGGGATATTGTTTGGGGGTTTCGGTTTCTCTTCTTCTAACTTTCAAGCACAACAAAAAGGTGTCTTCATTGCTGACTTCAAGTGTTGATTAATTTTATGGTCTTTACGGTGGAGCCACCAGTGTTTTACCGTTGGATTAAAATCTTCGCCGCAAGAATAGTTTTATACGGCCCGTTGTAAATTTGTAAATTTTTAGAGAAATTTAGGTGAGTGTCCTCCATAAGAGTTAGGGTCCGTTTAGTTGGGGGATGAATCCCCCGATTCAAATCATGATTCGTGATTCGCTACAGTGATTTCTCTCATAAAAAATACACGTAAATCGAAAATAGTTCAAATCACATTATTCGAATCCCTGAACCAAACGGACCCTTAGTTTTGAGAAAATGTCTCTCGTCTAATTCACTCCTCATTTTTTTTTGTTTATTAGGTCTCGTTTATTCTGTGAATTCGAGTTTTCAATTCGAACTGAGATGTAACTATTTTTAGAGTTTTTCACTATAATAGAAAAAAATTAAATGTGATATTTTCTGATAACTTTTTATTGTAAAAACTTAAAACTGAAAACTCAAATTGATAAAATGAACGAGACCTTAAATATTAATTTAGCAAGGAGAATTACTCGTTTACCCTCATTGCTAACAATTCTTAATCCATTTAGGACAAAAATTTTCCTTCTTTTTTTTTTTTTTCGTTTTCTCCATCTCTATACGCACAAGGGATCTCAATTCTACCCATCTCTACCGTCGGCCACCACCGCCGCAATGCCCACTCCCACCGGCCACCGTTGCTACAATGCCCACTCCCGCAGTGACGCCGGTACCACCCACGGCCACTCACGGACGAGGACAAGTTTCACGTCAAGTGAGGGTTTTTTCTTATTTTATGAAATTTGTTGGTGTTTCAATGGCATTGCTTCTTTCGATTGGACTTTGGTTTCGGCAGTTACTTTGGTTGATTATAATCCATACGTTTTTTCTTAGAGAAAGTTGCTTTGAGTATTTTGATTATCAAACATAACACAAACTTGTATTGGACAGCTCAAATATAAATTTTTCTTATAAATTATGAGAAATTTAGTAGAAGTAAGTTTAATTTCTATTTCCCTCGTATTTTGATGTTTGACTATTTAAGAAATATGGTAATTTTTTTTATTCTGTTCACTTTATCAATTTGAGTTTAAAATTTAAATTTTATTACAGTAAAAAGTTTTCAGAAACAGTCACATTTAACTTTTTTGTTACAGTAAAAAACTTTCATATAAAATTACATATTAACATGAATTATAAATTCAAATTAACAAACTAAACAAACCCTCTAAATATTTGTATTGGGGAAACTGACTTTCTGCCAATTTAAAGTATCAATTGCCAAGATTGTCTTTATTTAGTGCTCATCTCAAGATTGTCTTTATTTAGTGCTCATCTCTGGTGCTCCAAGCTCATAATAGTAATTGTATGCATTCAGAATGTGTACAAGTCTGATCAAGGTTTCTCAATACGTCACCTGCAATAGAAGTAAGAAAATGAGAGTTATTAGAATCTCGCATTAGTTGAAGATATTGACATAATCTACTTAATAAAATGAGGGCAATCCTTCTATAATAAATCAGTTTTGTTAAGTTAAATTAGGCCTAATATTCTTTAATTTCTGTAAAATTGTATCAGAGCAGGCTTAATTTTATAATGTTGGGTCCCCCAATATCGACTTATTCGCAGCGATTTTGCATGGCATACGCTGTACGTGAGAGGACATATTAAAATTTCACATTGACTGAAGATATTGGCATGATTCACTTAATAAAGTGAGGATAATCCTTCTCTAATAAGTTGATTTTATTAAGTTGAGTTAGGCTTAATATCTTTTAAATTCTGTAAAAAAAAAAATTATTTTTGATCGTTTCTTTCTTTTGTGACCCGAGCTTCTTTCTTTTATTGACCATATATATTGTATATTGATGCTTTCTCCTTACCATCCATTTACTCGTTAGTGAGTTAGTGTACTTAAAATTGTTAATTTTATTAATAGAAAGGAATACATACAATTTGATAAACAGGGAAACTTTTTGGTTTGGTTTGTCAGTCTCTACTAATTTTGATTAGTTTTGTCCTATTATACTTTTTACCTAAGAACTTGAAGTAGGTCAAGTAGAAAGATTAATGACGAGACTTTTTGTCTTGAGGCTATAAAATGTATAGTTTATTTTTTACCGTTTTTAGCGAGCAGTATTATTTTACAGTTGAGATCCATTGTTTTTACCGCAGCGCCACCCACTTCTGTCGACCGCCGGCAGCCAGGCTCCGTACCTGTCATGCCCAGTCTCGCCGGCTGTTGCCATGCCGGTACCACGTAGAAGGCTGAATTTCTTTTTCAGGTGAGTATTTTTTTCTTCTTTTTTTATTTAATGAAATTCGTTGAACTATGAATGCTTTTTCAAGTTTCTTCTTTGTTCAGTCATTTTACTATTCTTTTAATGCAATTTCATTTCAGTATTTTTTTGCTTAAATTCACATAGATGGTTGGTCAAAATCATGAATCCAATAGCAGGATACAATATTTCAAGGGGGACTGGTCAATCCGTTTGATGGAGTTAATTTATGTATGCTTAGCCGAGCTGTTGTGTGGGAAAATGTGACGGACACATGGACGAACGCTAATGCGACACGTGGCCTTAACTACTCTATGCCAAGTAACAACCCTCGACGCTTACAGTTCCCTCCTGTTCCGCTATAAAAAGCCCAAGCACAAAGTCTAACTTATGGCGACGACTCCTTCTGGCGTCGACAAATCCTGTCGTCGAGCTTGAGGAATAAAGATCCTTCAACCGCAGAATCGACCATCAAGAAGGACGATTGGGCTAAACGTCGTTGGCGACGAGGGGAACGTTCTTTGGAGGACGTGGCAGGTTACGTACAAAAGTGGGGGACATCTGTAGGCATTAATTGCGAGCTCTTAAACCGCCCCACAGGGGACAAGAGAGTATTACAGGGAAGTACAGAGCCGTAATAGAAGACTAATTGGTTAAGTGAACAGTGCTGATTAGTGGGCTACGTCTGGGCCTAACATGGGAGAGCACTTGAGTGCTTCTGCCTACGAAGGAAACCCACCAAGCAAAGGAAGCCCAGTATAAAAGAAGAAAGACCCCCAATAGGAAAGGGTTCATATCCAAGAAGAGAAAAAAGAGAGTGAGAAATAGCAATTGTTGTAAATTGTAATCTCCTCAAAGGAAATATACAACCACAGTGGATGTAGCTCTAATTTTACAGAGTGAACCACTATAAAATTCCAGGTGTTCTTTATTTGTGCACATCTCTGCTTAACACAATACACCCACTCTACAAATTCTCACACATACTCAATCCATAGGCCGGTAATCCAAAGGAAAATCAAGAGGTAACCCGGCCGGTTTTTTGCTGATGAGAAATCACCGTCAACACGAGCCATGAAGAAACGTCACCAATGGAAGCATCAATTCCCATCGGAGGAAACACAGTGGCAACGGTGGAGGACGAGGAGACGACAATGGGAGAGGTACTTTTTCATTCTAAAATCTGCTTTAGTTTTGTTTGTTAGGGCTATAAGCATGTCTAGTTATTTTCTACCATTTCTCAACCAGCTCTACTGTTTTATAGTTGAGCTGTACTATTTTACAGTTGAGATTTATTGTGCATGTTTGAAATTATTTTTAAAAACAATTTTCACGTATTTTGAGAAGAAAAAATGAAAATAAAAATGAAATGACGTTTGTTTAGCAAATGTTTTAAAAATGAAAATAAAAACAAAAACAGTGAGAATGATTGTTGTGAAGAAATTAAAAAACAGTTTAAAATTGTTTTAACTTTTATGTTTTTATTTTTTAATACTTATCAATAATATTATAATATATTAACTAATAAACATGATTTTATTTTTTTATTATACTCAAAATAATCTCTTAAAAATCAACTAAGCACAATTTTAAAATTAATTCCAGAATGATTATCAAAATAATCTCATTTTTACTTTTATTAAAAATAAAATCATTTTAAAATCAATTCTAAACACCTATTATTTTTACAGTATTTAACTAGATTTAAGTTTAAGCTTTTGGCTTACTCAATTATAAGGCTGCTTAAGTAAATTTGTCATTTGCAGGCCATGGCTTCGCCTAAGTCGTCACTCCAACCTCAATCAGCAAGAGCTAAAGCTTTTTTCGGGACACCCAATTTGTATTATTTTTTACGATTAGGACCTTAAGAAATATTTGTATTATTACTTTTGATATTCCTATACATATTGTTAAATTGATAGATGTTATAGTCTTATTCATTTTACCGATTTAAGTTTAGAATTCGAGTTTTATTACAGTAAAAAACTCTTAGAAATAATCATTTTTAATATTTTTGTTGCAGTCAAAAGCTTTCGCATAAAGTTACATCTCAACTCGAATTAAAAACTTAAAATCAACAAACTAAACTGACTTTATAAATTTTTGTGAACTCTTTAGGTAAGGAATGTTGTCATATTGGTATTTTGAGAATGTAAACAGTCTGATAAATTTAAGAACTTGCATGTGCAATAGAGATGTTCTGCAATATGGTAGATATGCAGTTTAATTCACGAGCTTGCCTATTCAGTAGAGATTGTCTACCAGACAGTATACCTTATATTGAAAATCTTTATTGGGCTATTCAGGATGGGTGGATTGAGTTGCAATTTGAGCCCGAGGTTGCCATTGTTGGCGCTGTGAAGGTCGAGGCTGCCAATTCTGCGGAGGTCTAGGAGCCGGAGTAGAAGACATTGTTGCCAATGGCACGAGGCGAAAGAGAGGGCTTGCTGGACAGTGTGTCCCTGTTCACGACATCCTTGACGTTTGCCAACGTGAGGGGGGCCTTGCATCATGGGTAGTGTGGACGGTATTATGATTGGCATATGGAAGGGGGAGCCGATTTGGAATTGAAAGGTCTGTATTGGTCCTGGTTACTGGTGTCATAGAAAGCGTTACAACACTTTCTTGTAACACTGTTATAATGAAAGTTTCGATATTAAGCCAGTAAAACAGTAAAACAGGAAACTAATGCAGAAACGTAAATGACACCAAAAAAATGATATCGCAGTTCGGTGCGCACACCTACTCTGCGGGGTCACACCCAGACAATGAGCAATCCACTAAGTTTAAAGGATTACACTCACTAATCGGACTTATACACCCAAAGAATCCCTCCTTGACGTTGTCGCCGTCGTGTCGAATCTCCTTAATGGCCTTGTCCAGCGAGCACCACTCGTCTTCAAAACTGCATGGCGAAATCCCTTCGGCTAGCAGTGTGCTTTCTCCCGAAAGCTTCTAATCCTTCTCCCGAATGACGATCTTCAATCAACACATAAAGACTCACTCTCACATAGACTTTTTCTGAATATTTCTTCTATAAAAACCATGCCCCAAATGTATCCTTTGATTACCCAATATTTTTTTCAAGGGGCCCAAAAACTCACATATGCCACTTATGTATATATAGCAAAGTTGCCCATGTACCTATCCAGATTTTTCTGTTTTCAGCCTTGTGTCCCCACACCACGTTCTCCTCAAGCTTGAAGATTTATCAGCAATTAATTCTCCTAAAAGTCCACTCTTCATTTTCAGCAATCAAATCCTTTGATTTGTAGTCCATAAACATAACAATAAGACTTTCCTTAAGAGGTCTACCAAATTAAAATATCAACCAATCTTACAACTAATTTGCCAAAAATAAGCCAATATAAAATGCACTAACAGGAATTAAGAAACTATGTCCATGGAGGGCGACCCGTACCAGATTTAGAGGACCAGTTATTCACTACGTGTGCAAAGCAGGCAGGGGAGAGACAACAGAGTGGGAGAGGCGCAGAGAGAGTTCTTTATTGATCAGTTTTTCATGCAATTCATCAAAACTGATTGGTGTGTCACGGCCATCAATCACATCAATAAGTGATTTATAGTCATCGTCTAAACCATCAAGGATTTTCTCAATTAAATCTTCATGATCCATAGGTTTCCCTAATGCCGCTAACTCATCCGCCCGACTTTTAATAAATTGCATATATTCCGAGACCGATTGAGAGCCTTTAACAGCATGCTTCAGTTGATCCTTGATCTGCTTAATATGACCACGAGATGGACGAGCGTAAGTGTGGGCAAGCAAGGTCCAAGCTGCACGAGATGTGGAGCACTATTGGATGAGCAGAATAATGGAGGGAGTGAGAGATCCAACTAGGGCTCCAAAAATCAATTTATCTTGGCGAATCCAAGTTTGGAAAGCCGGATTGGGTGCTGGAGCGTTATTTTAGGTGATGGTAGCTGGTGGACATGAGTGAGACCCATCAATGAATTTGTAGAGATCGTAGCCTATAAGAATGGCTTCAATTTGCAATTTCCAGGATAGATAATTGGTTGAGGTGAGTTTTAGGGTGTTGGAGGCTGGGATATTGATCACGGTGAAGGGCTTGGCTGGGTCCTGTGCATTGGGTATTTGAAGGTGTTGATTATCTGCTGCCATGGTGGGGTGTACGGAGGGAGAGGTCCAGGAGGTACCCGCTCTGATAACAGATAGAAGGATAAAGATGAGGAAAATATGGCTCCGCCATTCCTTTGATTAATCTTAGTATAAATAGTATATATAACGTAATCTAAAGTTGAAAATAACTAATTCAAATCTTAAAACTAAGTATATCCTAAGATAACAAACGAAAACAACTGGATAACAAACTGCAGTTTAATAATTCAAAATTCAAAAACATAAATAAACTAATTATCTTTATCATTGAGCACCTCTATTGTGCAATAGATATCTATTGCTCAGTAGAGTATCTCGATTGGTATTTTCACTTGCTTTTTTTTAGTTAAAATCTTAGTTAAATTTAATTTTTTTTGGATAATACTAATAATTAATTTTTCGCATTGCATTGATTATTCTCACTAAATATATGAGATTACATTAAAAAAAACCGACTTAATGCACCACTTTAGGGCCTCATTATTTTTCCTCACTTTTATAAGTTATGTTATTCAAAGTTATCCATCAAGACACTAAAACTAAAGTAAAATTTTGAAAATTCTAATTTGGTAAACGAAGTAAATAACTTTGTTCTTTTAAATGTAAGCATTAGTAATTAAGATGCAAAATATTTTTTAACAAATTAAAATACTTTACTAATTAAATTTATAACGGGCTCGACTGTGCAGTAGACGTACTCTATTATTCGATAGATTCAAGTAGCAAATCTCTATACTACTATGTAGAGTATCTCTGCTGGACAATATAGTGGATTTTTACATGCCTTTTTTTTATTTAAAAAACTTGGTTAAATTTAATTTTTCTTGCATAATATTGCTAGTTAATTGGTCGCATTGATCATTCACAGCAAATTGATGAAATTACAAAAAAGAAAAAAACCAATTTAATGCACTACTGCTTAAGAGGCTAGCTATGTTGATCAAAGTTATCCATCAAGACACTAACAACTAAGGTGAAATTTCAAAAATTCTAACTTAGTAAACAAAGTAAATAACTTTGTTATTTTAAATGTAAGAACTAGTAATCAAGGTGCAAAACATTTTAATAATTAAAGTATCTTATTAATTAAATTTATAATGTCTCGACTGTGCGGTATACGTATTTCACTATTTGGTATATTAGAATAGTAAAGCTCCAAACTGCTCGATAGAGTATCTTGGCTAGATAGTAAAGTGGATTTTCACTTGCTTTTTTAGTTAAAAAACTTGGTTAAACTTAATTTTTTTTATAATATTGTTAATTAATTGGTTGCATTGATCATTCACAAAAAATTGATGAAATTACAAATATAAAAGAAAAAAACCCACTTAATGTGCTACTACTTAAAGTGCTAGCTATGTTGATCAAAGTTATCCATCAAGACACTAATAACTAAGGTGAGATTTTGAAAATTCTAACTTAGTAAACGGAGTAAATAACTTTGTTATTTTAAATGTAAGCACCATGCAAACGTTTTTTAATTAATTATAGTATCTTATCAATTAAATTTATAATGTCTCGATTGTGCGATATACGCACCCTACTGTTCGATAAATTCGAGTAGTAAAGTTCTCTACTGCTCGATAGAGTATCTCAATTGGACAGTAATGTGGATTTTTACTTGTTTTTTTTAGTTAAAAAACTTGATTAAACCTAATTTTTCTTACATAATATTACTAATTAATTGGTTGCATTGATTATTCACAGTAAATTGATGAAATTACATATATAAAAGGAAAAAAAAAACCAACTTAATACGCTACTACTTAAAGAGCTAGCTATGTTGATCAAAGTTATCCATCAAGATACTAATAATTAAGGTGAAATTTCATAAATTCTAACTAAGTAAACAAGGTAAATAACTTTGTTATTTTGAATGTAAGCACCAATAATTAAGGTGCAAAACGTTTTTTTTATCAATTAAATATTTTATTAATTAAATTTATAATGTTTTGACTAATTGGTAGACGTACCATGTTTCAAAATCAGAACACTTTAAAAGAGGTACATAGCTGGAGGTCTCAAAAAGAAAAATAACAATATAAAAAAATAATGAAAATAAACAAATGCAATTATTCGTCAAGTGGAGAATATTAGCAGAAAATATTATAGTAAGTAATTAAAATAACAACAATATTATTATTAAATTATACAAAACCGCAGCCTAAAAAGAAAAAAAGAAAAGGGAAACAATAAAAAAAACAAAAGAAAGTCAATCAGAGAGTAGAGGGGGAATCCGAGAGAGCAGCAGCAGCCAAAGGCAACCAAATCAAACCCAAAAAGACAACAAAACGAAGAGTCTGTCCCTTGCAACTCTCCAAAGGATCACGCTCTTCCATCAAACTTCTCTATATTTCTATTACTCCTCCCTCTTTCTTAACGCCTTTCTCATCCCCCTCTCTCCTCTCTCTCTCTCTTGTCTCTCTCACTAATGGCTCTCTCCACTCTGTCTCAGGTCTGTTTGTTTCCCGAGAATCCTGAAATCTTTTATAATTTTTCTTTTCTTTTTTCCTTTTTGTTTAATGGGTTTGCATGTTTGGCTCTGTTTGCAGATTTCCGTCACTGTTCCGGTCGGAAACGATTGCTCCCTCAGAAGATCTGTGTTCAAGGTTCGTAATTTTTGGAATTTGGCGTACTGGGTTTGCCTTAGTTCTTTTGTTTTGTTACTAGTTTTTGCTATTTTCTGGTTTAAATTTCATTTTTGTTGAATTTGAAATCTGAGATGGGTTTTTTAAGATATAGCTCCCTAGCTCTCAAAATGCATGCTTTGTCCTTGTTAGTTTAGATTGTTAATCTCCTTTTCATGTAGTTTCTTAGAAATATCTTTGACTTAGGAAAGTGACTGCCGTCTCTGTCCGTCTTCTTTGAGTTTTGTTTGATTTGGTTTTTTCTTATATTATATATATATATATATATATATATTCTCATGGTTAATTCAACAATTGAATTTTCTGTCATTTTGGCTCTTTATGGGTTATTTGAGTTTGTTCTTTTGACCACCCAGTTAACAATTTCTGCTTTCACTTTTACTTTCATTTTTTATGAATGTTTTACTAATCTAAAATTGGTATTTAAAGATAGAGCCATTGCTATCAAAGTGCATGCTTTTCCTTGGAGAAGAGACATTAAGTTGTATATTGGTATATCTATATGTTTCAATGTTGTTTACTCTCAGAGCTTAACCCATCTTCCTTCAATCTCAAATATAGGAAAAGGACTTATTTTCATGACGTTTTATCTAATTTTCATTTTCTATTGGCGTTGCACGAGATTGCTTTCCCTCTTCATTTTTGGCTAATATTAGTTTCAGAGCTTCACCTTGTGCTTGCACCTTTTTGTGTTATTCCTCATGATATTCCCCACGATATTCATTAACGTAATCCTCAAAACCAAGTTGTGTAGGCCTTCTTTTTATCATGTGGATTCATCTTAAATGCTTAATATCATAGTGAAATACAATTTGACCTGATCTATAATGTGCATGATTCATGTGTTTTCTCATGGAGCTGCTTTTGATGTTCCTTGCAGACTAATAACATAAGCTTCTCCGATAAATTATGGGTGATACCTACCTTGTCTTTGAACTTCAAGACAAAGAATGGGTGGTCAAGAGATCGTCAAATACTGTGCATGTCAGTGCAACAAGCATCCGCACCTAAGGTTTCTGTTTCTCCATTAAATCTTGAAGATGCCAAAGAGCCCCCTTTGAATATATACAAGCCTAAGGGACCATATACAGCAACTATTGTTTCTGTTGAGAGGCTTGTGGGCCCAAAAGCTCCTGGAGAGACTTGCCATATTGTGATTGATCATGGTGGCAATGTTCCTTACTGGGAAGGACAAAGTTATGGTGTAATTCCTCCGGTACGTTGTCCTGTACTAAGACGTTATCATTATATCAATGTGATCTTCATTTTGTATCTCTTTGCAAACTAATCATGATTAAGATACATTACTTCAAACACTGATTCGCTCAACATTTCTGCATTTTTCTTGCCCTTGCCTAGTGGTACTTTGTGATAGTAGCTAGGATTGTGTATGTTAATCTAATCAAGGTATAATTTTATTGTTGAATCAGATTAACGCTGGGTCTCATCTCATTCCTCCTTTTCAACATTCGTTTTAATTGTGTTATAACATTTAACATGTTACTATTTTGTACTTGAACTATAGTTTCATAACTGAAGTGCCTCATTTGTCATTCATTTGTGTTGCAGGGTGAGAACCCAAAGAAACCTGGAAGCCCACATAATGTTCGTCTTTATTCAATTGCATCCACCAGGTATGGAGATTTTTTCGATGGTAAGACGGCCAGCTTGTGTGTGCGCCGTGCTGTTTATTATGACGGTGAGACAGGGAAAGAAGATCCTTCGAAGAGTGGTGTGTGCAGCAACTATTTGTGTGACTCGAAACCTGGAGATAAAGTTAAAATCACAGGTAAGGCCCTTTTGCATTGTGAAAGGTCAACATGTCAACATCTTTTGCTTCTGAATTTGAAGTACTTTATGTTCCCTTGTCTTTCATTTGTATGAGAAGTGTTTGAAACTAGTCTGTTTTGCTTTCAAATAGTTTTGGGAGATTTCTTGACTTCGATATAATATTTCCCAATCAACAAGGCACATAGATTAAAAATTTGGTATCTTGTAAATAGCTGAATGTGGTTTTTCCTTGAGAATTTACAACGTCATCAAGTAATTTATATGATTTACCCTAAAAGTATAGAATGTTGGTATTATGAGTTGCAAATGATTGCTTTATCTTTTCATCTGAGAAGATACTAGTCGGTATGGGATATTATGGGTGCATATCAAAATCAGATTTCTAAGTATATTTCCATAAACTGGGTATGTTTGCTTAAAACTTTGAAGGCCTGGAAGGTATTTAAGCTTATGGATGGTTACTGAAAATAATATTTTCCATTCCCAGCCTTCTGCAGGAAAAAGAGATGATCTATGAACCATGGTTGAAGTCTGAACTGGTCATGTGCCTATAATTTTGTTTTGTTTTGTTTTGCTTTGCTTTCCACTTACAGTCACAATAGGTTAAATCAATAGCCGAAAGGCATTTATACGTGCCTCCATTTGAATGGCAGATAGATTTTATTTTTGGGGAGCTTAAGTTGACTTCATTTGTGAACTTGTATGACATCACCACTATCAAACAGTACCGTCTATTCCACCTAATTATGGCACGTAAAGTAACAAGAATTTGTTTGTCTTTTCATCTAGGCCTTATCTCAATATCTACTTAAAGACTACTCTTTTAGACCTCTTTGTCATACTGTAATCTGCTCGTGTTGATTTCATGCTTCTGCAGTTTTAATTGGAAAATAGCAACTTCTCGTTTCACTTAATAATAATGGTGATTGATTTATTCACGTTATATGCGTGCATTGCATAAGTTTGGTTCTTTTTAATAGATTTGACTTAGCTTATGAACAAATAGTGACTAAGATTTTATTTCAGGGGATGTATAACTATAGTCTTGTCTGCTCTTGTTTATTGTTGGTTGATAGAGTTGGCATCATTCTAGACAGTCTATGCTCACTTTATCTATGATTGCAGGCCCCTCTGGCAAGATAATGCTTCTGCCCGAAGATAACCCGAACGCCACCCACATAATGATTGCTACCGGCACTGGTGTCGCTCCCTACAGAGGCTATTTACGCCGCATGTTCATGGAGTCCGTTCCAACATTCAAGTTTGGTGGCCTTGCTTGGCTATTTCTTGGGGTGGCCAACACCGACAGTCTCCTCTACGACGATGAATTCACCAAGTATCTCAAGGACTACCCTGATAACTTCCGATATGACCGAGCACTCAGCAGAGAACAAAAGAACAAGAGCGGCGGCAAGATGTATGTCCAGGACAAGATTGAAGAGTACAGTGATGAAATCTTTAGACTCTTGGATGATGGAGCTCACATCTACTTCTGTGGGCTCAAGGGAATGATGCCTGGAATTCAAGAAACGCTCAAGAGGGTGGCGGACCAGAGAGGTGAGAACTGGGAAGGGAAACTTGCGCAGCTCAAGAAGAACAAGCAATGGCACGTTGAAGTCTATTGATGTTGCAAATATTTGTGGACCTCATTCAAATATTTGCTATTTAGGACTACCAAGATATGTTCTCGCTCCTCTCATCCCTATTGATCAGATTTAAGAGTAGCCTAAATTAGTGTTGGCACTTGGAATTCAATCTTGTATTTTTGAATAAAGTGAGAACAAGTCTCTGGGATGAAATAAATTAACGAACTGCTTTAAATTGGTTATAAATTTGAATATTTTACTTTTACGTTTTCTGAAGTATTTTACTTTTACGTTTTCTGAAGTATTTTACTTGTATGACTACTGCCGAAGGGTAGTGCTAAAGAGATGCATTATTATGTCAACCACAGTTATCCTTTTGTTGCGTGAAGCATTGCGCTTTTTGTGCCAACATGCAAAACTTGAGCCAGGTTATGTTTTTTTTTATATATATATATATATATATATATATATATATATATATATAGACGAGTTATTAATGATTATATTTGTTTTTTTAGTTTTTCTGATAAGTAACTTGAGGGCAGGTTTTAGTAAATAGATACGTCGGAGACTTAAGCTGACAACTCCTATATTTTTCTCAATAATAGACTTCACTGAGACTTTTAACACTTTCTGAAAAATAATTTACAGTATACTCCTATTTTGAAAAAATAAAATAAAAAAATTCCGCTGTTAAATTGTCTGAATGACAAAATTGCCCTCAAAATAAAAAAAAAACCAATGAACATCAAATTAAAAAATAAAGTTTTCTGATCATGGGTGCGTGTAACTATAGAAATGTCAATTGTGTTTTGTGTTGATTTAGGTCTCGTTTATTTTATTGAGTTTTCAGTTTTAGATTTTTACAGTAAAAAGCTTTTAAAAAATGTCAAATCTAACTTTTTCTGTTACAGTAAAAAATTTTCAGAAAATGTTACATCTCAACTCGAATTGAAAACTCGAATCTACAAAATGAACGAGACCTTAGTACATAATCATCTTGGCAGCGACAGACAAATCAGGAGGAGAGTCTCATGAGGAGAGCGGTGGTTGCGACTGCTATATAAAGGAGAAGAAAGGAAGAGAAGGTTTTGGGGGTAATAGAGTTTTGTTTATAAGGTAGAAACATTCAAAATGTTGCAATTTGACCCCTTTTCTTCATCTCGACTTTGCGTTTTGACCCCTTTTCTTCATCTCAGTACAAAACGACCTTGTTTTGGACTGAACCTCAATACAAAACGACGTTATTTTGGATTATAGACCTTTTAATTTGGAATCATTTTGAACTTTTTTTTTTTTTAAACAAAAATTAAAGCAGTGCAATTTAGTTGGCGTATGTTCGAACTTTTACACCCCAAAACCAAACCAATGTTGTAACAAGAAGTGGACTTGTAATTTGATGTTTCCTACATGATTTGGCAAAAATTATGGTTATGTTAAAATATTCTATTATGATCTATTATGTATCTCCTTTTTTTTCTTTTTGAAACAAAGAATTCTGCATGTTGACTGTAGGAAACATGTTATACACGAGGAGAAAAAAAGTCAACGAGCAATATGCCTGCAATGATATCTTCACTTGTCTCTCTGTGATGGACATCTCCATTTTAAACCTCTCTGATCAGAGTGCAGAATATTTATTCTAAAAAAAAAAAATTGAAATCCCACAATTATATATGACTTAATTGTTTTTCTACTAGTATTGCCTTGCGTATGAAAGCTAGACCTTTGAACTTTTTTATTTTTATTTATTATTATTATTTATTTTTTATTTTTTGAGATATATGTGTTGCTTAGGTTAGCCTCCCGTATTGGCCGGAAGTGGTGTCGTTTTCAATGTTATTACAGGGTTGAAACTTGATTTATATTTTATACCCACTAAAGGACTAATGCAAGCTGTTTCATGATCCATTATTTAATGCCAAAAGGTCCCCCTCACTTGTTCTAAAAATCAATCATATACAGTTTACACTCAGACCATTGGAATGCATTTGTTTCCGATGGAAATGCTAATTCAATTGTATATTGAGTAACAAAAAATATGACATAGTATGTTAGAACATCTTTAATGCAATGCATAACGCTATTTAAAATGTTAAATATACTTTTTCTCATAATCTTAAGTTTTAAAAGTTGTAAAAGTAAACTTTTATTTTTAAAATAAGGATTATTATCATCTACGCCCCTTTATTTTGAGGTCACCCACACTTTGTCCCTTGAATTTTGAAAATCTCCACTTTACTACCTTAAATTTCATGAACTTTCACTTTGCCTTGTCCATCCCAATTTTCGTTCAAAAGAGGCAAAAAATGTCTCACGTGTATGGTATTTGAGGGTAAAATCATAATTGAATTTTTAGTAATTTGCACATATGCTCCTTGAACTTTGAAGCGCCTCCATTTTGCCTCCTGAACTTTAGAGCCGTTCCCATTTTGCGCCCTGAACTTTTCATAGCTCCCACTGTACTACCCTAAATTTTGAATTTTGTTCACTTTGCTCCCCCTACTTGATTAAGATTGGTACCCGCTCACTCACATCCGTAGTAATCCGATCACTCAATATGATTTTTTTTTTATTTTCTTTGATTTTCTAAACACAATTTGATGTCCTTTTATCATTTTTTTCATATTTGAATTATTTTCATTGATTTGATTCATAGTAAGACATAGTAGTACCTGAATTTTACGAAAATGTTTATATCAGTAAAAGTTAACCTAAAATATACAAATTCGTCCTAAAACATTCTATCGAATTTTTGCTAATATCTCCAAAATTTTTTTGTAAAATATTATCATTTAATACTACATTTTTCAAAGTAAGAGAAATTCAAATTAAGTTTAAAGTAGTATGGAGGGAATAATGAAAAAGTTTAAGAGGCAAAGTGGAGGTGACCTCAAAGTTCAGGGGGCAAAGTGGAGACGACTTTAAAGTTCAAGGGGTAAAGTGAGAGCAACTCTAAAGTTCAGGGGGCATTGGTGCATATCACCAAAAATTCAATTATGATTTTACCCTCAAACACCATGCACGTGAGACGTATCCTGTCTCTTTTAAACGGAAATTGAGACAGAATGGGCAAAGTGGAAGTTCATGAAAGTTGAGGCCTTGTTCATTTCACCGATTCGAGTTTTCAGTTTTAGGTTTCTACAGTTAAAAGCTTTCAGAAAATATCACATCTAACTTTTCCTGCTATAGTTAAAAGTTCTCAAAAAATGTCACATTACATCTCGAATTAAAAACTTGAATCCACGAATCAAATGAGGCCTTAGAGTAGTAAAGGAAGGATTTTCAAAATTTAGGGAGCAAAGGGCGGGTGATCCCGAAGTTCAGACAGCATATGTGATAATAATCCTTAAAATAATTATAACATGCAAAAGTTGTAATGATTACATTAAAAAGTAAATATTTCAACCAATAGCAATCAAATGCCAAATTTCATATATTCTATACTTAATGAGAAATTTATCACAAAATATAATATATGAGAAATTTAATACAGCAAATAGCATTACACGAAGAGTATTTTTTGCACTCAAATGGTAAATTTATAATTGACACATTAATTATAATATTGCATTAAAAATGCTTTAATCGTGAAACTGTTGTATCTTAAGATCATTTAGCCCAGTTGCACTTCGGGGATAGAGTTTGGGGGAAGGTTATTAGATCCGTGTTGGATAAAAAAAAAAATTGTGAAATTATAGTAAAATATACAGTATTTGGATAAATAGAAAACTTCCCTCATGTAATCATGTTCTCTTCATCCCTTTCTTCTCTAGGTTTTTGAACTTGGGATTAGAGTTGTGTCACTAATTTTACATGTAATACTCGTTATTATATATTTATACACGCGTATTTTAATTTTCTTTTTGAACTTTGTGTTTTTAAATGGTTACTTTCATCTTTATATTCTGCATTTTGATGGTATGCCACGTAGATACTTCTGGTAAATTTATAGACAATTTAGACGGAATGCGTAACTTGATCTCTTTTTAATATATTAGGTTGTGTTTGAATCGTTTTGCAAAATTAGAGAGCATTTTAAAACATAATATATAAGTCTAGTTCATTTTATCGATTCAAGTTTTGTTACAGTAAAAAAAATTTTAAAAAATAATCACATTTAATTTTTTTACAATAAAAAATTATCATATAAAATCACATCTTAATTTAAATTAAAAATTTAAATCAGTGAATTAAATGGACAATAATTCTTTTAAAATGTGCTATTTACTATAATTTTTTTTTTCAAATTTGAATTTATTTATTTAAGTATTATCTTTTTATTTGCCGTGGCATGACCGGATGAGACTTGAGAGGTACTTGTTGTGTTTTTGTCTGACATTTATTTTGTTGAGGAGTTTGATTTTTTTTTGCTCGAAAGTTTGACCTATTTACATTTTGATTCTGTCGGCCGATATGGCGGGCCGTGACCGTTTCTTACATGTCTAATCTTACAACTAGAAGCTTCTATTGATATTTATATATATTTTTTAAAATTATTCTATTAACTTTTTATCTCAAAATATATATTGCTTTTCTTCTGTATTATAATTTTGGTCGGAGTGACAATTCCAACAATCTTAAAATATTATACTTTTTGTATGTTAAGAATATTAACTCAAATTTTAGTTCTTATATATCGATTAATTTAATATATGTTGTCATTTTAAATAATTAACGTGACAATGATTTAGACATTCAGTAATTTAAAAATTATAATTCACATATCACATTAATTAATACATATAAATTAAGATTTAAATTAGTGTCCCTGACATTACTTATTACACAATACATTTATGAAGAATCCTCTTACATAACTAGCCTAAAAAGATCTACTATATACCCAGTTTATAGATCACGATGTTTTATTTTTAAATTTTCGTCAAATATGGTTTAATTTTCTTTATTTAAAAAAATTGTTATAATTTTAAGGTGATAGTAAGGTTAGAAATATACGTATTTATAAGGCAGCGTTTCATACTAAATAGTATTAAGCTGCTACAATTAGAGGCTGGTACAAGAAATGAGCACATATATGACTCTTTAAAAAGATACATTTATAATCGATGGACAACTCTAATCCATCGAATCTATGATACTTCATAACTCATAAACAAGGTACCCCACAAGGTCAAAGAAGCCAATGAAAACAAATTTGAATGGTGCCATAATTCGTTCAACCAAAGCGGCATCAAGCCGTCTTGTGGAGCCGCCCATAATCGTCGACAGTCAACCCTCCTAAAACGCTCCCTCCTAGAATAGTCGCCAAACTCTGAGAGTCGAAGACGCCCATCCTCTTATAAACTCACACATTGTGAGCCACCCCCGACCACAGTGGAACCCCACCCAAGCCCACAGTCACAACTACGAATTGAACCAACACCCAGATATACTTTGACGAGAAGGACAAAGCCCATAGACCAACACAGTTGGAAATCTGATGGTCCCAACAGAGAGACGAAATTTGGTGTCCTCCACCTCATACCTCACAAAACCAACTCTTTCTAACCAAATAGACAAGCTCTCCACTAGGCTCCTTACGACGATGTTGAGTCTTCCATCCTTGGGGTCGAGAGTTTGAAGGGTGGCCATATGTTGTCGCCAGACTCCAACTCTAAGAGAGGGAGGGAGGGAGGGAGATATACTTTTTTTTTTTTTTTTTAATGCTCACAAATATGATGTTTCAATTAAAGAAAACACAAAGGGCGTGTTTGTTTTTGTTTTTAAAAACATTTTTCACATTTTTTGAGGAGAAAAAAATAAAAAAGGTATGAGTATCGTGTTTTAGGCAGCAACGTAGAGAAATAAAAAACGAAAATATTTTTGTCTTTCTCCCAAAATCAGAGGCATTTCAGAAAATGAACTCAACTCGTTTTCCTTTTCTCCATTTTCATTTTCTCTAGGTTATTTTTCTTTCCTTCACTCTTCTCTCCTCAATTCTCTTCTCTTCCCTAATCTCCATTTGGATTTGCTAATAACATTACACAAACAAAGGAGACACGAGTGGGCACCGTCTTCGTGCAGCCGTCGTCGGAGGTGAGGGGAGGACTGCAAACGAAATAGACGCGAGTGGACGCCGTCTTCGTGCAGCCGCCGTTAGGGGCGAAGGGAGGACTGCAAACGAAATAGACGCGAATAGGTGCCGTCTTCGTGTAGCTATTGTCGGTGGCGAGGGGAGGACTGCAAACGGAGGAGACGCGAGTGGGCGCCGTCTTTGTGCAGCTGCCGTCGAAGGCGAAGGGAGAAGCTAGGTTTGGGGCGTCATGAGGGTGAAGGTGGTGGGTTAGCCTTGGTGGGTCTGCCAATTAGCATTAGAGTTTTTTTTTTTTTTTTTTTTTTTTTCAATTGGTGTGAAATGTGAATGTGATAAAGAATTTGATCTATTTATTTGTAATGTAATTTAAAAAACTAACAATATATAAATACTATTACATATTTTTAAAAATGTAAAATCAAACGCAATTTTAGTTTTTTATATTGAAAACAATATTTAAATAAAATTAGTAAATGTATTTTTATAAATAATTTCTGCCTGAGATTAAAAACTTTTTCTTTTCTATTTTTATATAAAAAATAAAATTATTTTAAAATAAATTTTAAACGCACTCAAAATATTACATATATTAATGTAGCATTTAGAATTTAGGGAAAAATCAATAATTTTCATTTTCAATTTTATTCATTTTTTAATCGTGATGTGGAGTTTAATAATACTAAATAAAAAGAGGATGCAATAATACTAAATAAAAAATGAAATAAAAAGAGCAAGTAGAAAAGGAAACGTTGCCAGTCATTCTCATTCCTATAACATTTAGGGTCCGTTTGGTTTAGAGATTTAAATCATGTGATTTAAACCATTTTAAATTTATATGTATTTTTTATGAGAGAAATTATTATAATAAATCACGAATCATGATTCGAATTAGGGGATGAATCCCCCAACCAAACGGACTCTTAATCCGTATCAAAGAAAGCCTGAAATATATCACCATCCACCACCACCTTGGAGAATCATTCTCTCTCTCTCTCTCTCTCTCTCTCTCTCTCATCACATTTCTTCGGTTCGTAAATATTACTGTTGCTATTCCTATTAATATCAGATCTTGAGGTGTTCAATCTTATTATTGTTATTATTCCATTTTTTGATCATTGATGTTTCTTTGATTATGTCAATGGTGTTGAATAATTGGGTTTGAAAACTCTTGAGTTCTAATTCTGACCTTTTAAAATGGACCCATTATTTGCCATCATTTTGGGATTGTTCCAGTTTTGCATTGGTTTGATTTTTCTTAACACAACAAAATAATCGAATAATTAAATTCATTTTCTTCATTTGAATGCGGAAAATTTCTTTCATCTGGGACGTGAGAAAGGCCAATATTTCACGCTCAACTGTGCAGGGTCGTTTTGGTTGATCTGGGTTTTCCCCATCTGTGATCAAAGGTTGCCAATATTATTGCAAAAATTGGGTTAAGTTCCATTCCACTGGTATTGGGTTGTTTTGTCATTGGTTTGTTAATTTTGATTTCAAGTTTGATTAAACTTGTTTTGGCAATTTGCTCGGTGTGGATTGATATGGCATTTTCCCTCAACTTCTGTAGTTATAACATGCCATTCTTGGTTTCTGTGGACTTTGTTGTTATGTCCAAAAAATTTGTAAAACTTGCGATGTTTTTTGTACTCGTGTTGCATAGCTTCTAATTTTTCTTGGTGGTATTGTTCAATTCAATTCATTTTTGGTCTTTTTCCCATCTGAGCCAGGTATCAATCATTGGATGATATATAGTGGTTAAAGACTTGCGAAATGAGTGACCGTCCTTCTGAACTTCGGAGGCCTGCTTCAGGTACGCTTGTAATACGTCCAAGTTATTATAGATTGAGTTACATTATTGTTGCTATGGTTAAGAAATTTCTTTCGCGTTTGCAGTTCTTTATTAGCATTTTGGCGCTCGTAGTTCGTAAATGGGAATGCATTTTGGTGCTTGACGTTCATTTTAGAAGCTAAACATGCACCATGTTTAAAATTTTCACCTGTCAATTATAAAAATATGGATTGCATCCATGTGTATGTGTGTTTTATGTCATACAGTTAGATGCTGGTAGTTTGCACGTGTTGATATGCAATAAAAGCTGATTTGATCAGGCGATGATAATTTGGAATGATCAAGTTCCTGTTATCGACTGATCGGGATAATTTTTAGGTGAAGCTGCAGGACTTTGCCATAAAGGGGCCATAATAAGACTGCTAAGTTAAGACTGCTAAGTTCGAGTGCGTCTTTACGTGGTTCACCATGTGCTGTTTGATGCATTTATTGGCTTGCCATGGTTTTTGTTGAGGTCTGGTTGACAACTGTTTTCTTCTGTTGAGTTTAGACTGTACTTTTGATAAGATGTGGGGAAAGAGTGAAGGAGAAGGGATTGTTCTATAATAGGAAGAAGATTGGTGTCTTTCCCATCTCCTTTCCATTTTCCAATAGCCTTTTCTTTTCTGCCCCTCTTCTGTGATTTCTATGGGATTACCCAGGGAATTTATTTTTTTTGGGAACTTTTAAAATTTGCATTCATCATATTCTGCTGATTAATTATTGTGTTTGCCAACAAGCGGGAGCTTAAGCTTGGAGGAATAATATTTTGGGAGTTACAATACAGTATTGAGTTATTAATTACGAGATCTTATTTACACATACTATCTAACATATTTGTAGCAGTAAAGTTTAAACATAAGAAAAATGCTTTAAATATTAAAAGTGTTTCTTTAACAGGTAAAAGAAGATTGAAAGATCTATTGCTTCAAAAGGATAATCGCTCGTGTGCTGACTGTGGTGCGCCAGATCCTAAATGGGCGTAAGTTATATCACCTTGATTTTCTGATATTGTTCTTTAACTGTGTGGTGATGTTTGATTTCACGCTGAGAGTTAATAATTGTAAATGTTGCACATAAAATTTTGGGAAGTATTATTTATTTGTTTAACCATAATTTCCAAGGTGTTAAGAAATATGATCGGGATTTCAGGTCAGCTAATATTGGAGTTTTTATATGCTTAAAATGTTGTGGCGTGCACAGAAGCCTTGGCACACATATTTCAAAGGTAATGCCCAGTATGCTGGTGCCTGGATACACACACATTGGATTTTTATTTTTATTTATTTATTCCAAGTACATTAGGCAGAAGACATAGTATGTTCCCTGGATGTTATGAACTGCAACTCTTCAGGTTTTGTCTGTGACGTTGGATGAATGGTCCAATGAGGAAATTGATTCAATGATTGAAGTTGGCGGAAATTCTTCTGCGAACTCAATTTACGAGGCTTTTATCCCTGAAGGATTCAAGAAGCCTGGACCAGATGCCAGTCATGAGGAGCGTTTAATATTTATCCGGTTAGACTGAGAATCATAGAACCTAGCATTTCTAGGTTTACTTTAGTTTTGGAAGCATTCAGTTAAAAAAAATAACGTTTCATGCAGGTCTAAGTATGAGCTTCAAAAATTTTTGAAACCTAGCTTGCGGATTACATCAATTCCTTCCACAAAGAGCTCTCTCCAATCAAGTTTTTCCAAGAAAATTATGGATAGCTTCCGAAGTGCAAATTCACAGAATTTGGTAAAGTCTATTGATTTTGTTCTTCCTTTTGATTAGATAGTCTAAAGGCTGTGTCCCTATAGCAAAATGTCAAATCCTTTGATGTCTGTCCACGTGCTTTACACTGCTACGCTTTGTGCAACAGATTGTTCACCTTCTCTCTAGACACAAAAATTCTGTAGACTTGATAGTTAAAATGACATTTTACTTATGTGGTATTTGAGCATGTTTGTTAACTTGTTAGGACCAGCAACAATATTATCAAGGAAACTAAAAGTAAAACTTGCTTACCTTATTAGTATTTCTCAAGCTATTTGGTGATAATATCTTAGTAACTTCTATCCAGCTGATCTGATGTTGGAAGTGGTAACAGGAAGGCATGGTAGAATTTATGGGATTATTGAAGGTAAAAGTGGTTAAAGGAGTGAATTTAGCCGTTCGAGATATGCTGTCAAGTGATCCTTATGTTGTCTTGACTCTAGGTCAACAGGTTGGTTGTTTTTTTCCTTCTCTCCTTGGAATTGTAGATAAAGATATGTTTTAAAGCACTAATTATGGTCAAATTTCTTATAATTATTGGCTTTTTTCTCTGCATGGCACATACAAATCCAAAATGGTGGAGATTTTCAGCTTAGATTTTTTTTTTAGAAAGAAATGAAAAAAAAAAAAAAAAAAACATTATAAAGAGTTTTAGAAGATGCTGCAACCTGGCTTTGACAGTGAATACAGTTACTTATGAGAATTTATGAAAAAGCAATGTTTAAAATCGCCTACCATGAAGCGGAAGCCTCATATGGAAGGAAAGAGGTGTACACCTCTATATTTTGAAGTGAGCCGTTGAGGCCCACACCCTCGTTTGCTCTGATGTTTTGTAAGGCTGAATTAAATAAAAATGCCCAAAGTCCATATGTCTGTATTGAGCAAAAAAAAAAAAAAAAAAAAACCAAGAAATATATATATATATATATATATTTTTCTGCCAACTAAGAATCCCACAAGTTGCTGCTGAATTTTCATAAATTAGAGAATTTGAGAATCAGTGTAGGAGGACATATGGCTTGTGAATTTGTATATATCAATACCAGTATAGGACACATGGTTATGAATTTGAGGTATAATTCACATATATGCCTCAGTACCCAATTGCGCAATTTAAAACCGTGAGGAAAAAGTCTAGAGAATTCACAGACGAAGATACTTGGGATGTAAATAAGTTAATTGCTTGGTGTGGGGAAGAGATATATGTCACCATTATGATATTTCTACCAGCACTTTTACGTCTTCTTGCAGAAGGTTTTTACTAAACAATTGAAGTTTATTGTTTAAATGATCATTCTAATTTTGGGATTATGATTAATTGCTGTTGACATTGTAGACTGTCCAGACAACTGTAGTGAAGAGCAACTTGAATCCAGTTTGGAATGAAGAACTCATGCTATCCGTTCCTCAGCAATTTGGACCCCTAAAATTGGTAAGCTATCTTTATGTACTATTTATTTATTTATTTATTTTTAAATTACATGTTAGGTTTATATTTTTCCTCTGGTTAGAAATTCTTCGAAGGATAAGCAAAGAAGAAAAAATCTTTTTACCACTGTACTGATGAATTGATGACGATATTGAGCATCTTTAGTTTTCTTTGTTTATGTATTTCAGAAATGTTTGACATGACTTTACTCCCTCTAGTGGAACTCTATGTCAGACTATCTTCTCTTTCTTCTTGTAAATTTGTGGATATGGTGGAGGCTTTTTTTTCTCGTCTAGAGTATTGCCTTTCAGTTTGCCACCAGACAACTGTGAAGAGTTTGACCTGGATCATATTTTCTGTTCATGATTTTATTAATGTATAATTCAGCAACTTATGTTGACTTGCAACTTAACCTATGAGCATTATCAAAAAGGGGGGGAAAAAAAAGAAAGACGAAGAAAAGAAAAACTTCACCTAAATACATTGTTTGGAGGAAAATAATCTCCATTTTCTGAATTGGGAAATGCAGTCAATATACTATAATATTCCCTAGAAGAAAGGATTTTTTTTTTTCTTAAAAAGAAAAACATTTTTACAAGGCCTCCCGTCAACTAGCATAAAATTACTGGCTATTGTGTGAAACAATTCTAAAGAGTTCAAATTCATTTGCCCCCTTTAGCGTCTTGAAACACTGAGTCTTCATATGTCAATGAAGAGACCGCTATGATCAGGATTCAAGGGAAACGTTCGGTTCTTATGGTTAAATTTGACACAAATTTGGCCACAAACTGTAGATGAGCCAGCTGAGATGGCATGTGAATTATTAAATGGAATCATTTGGCTCGACTATACAGTCTTGATCCTAAATCTTATGTTTGAGGAAGTACTTGACAGAATGAATAGAATCACTGTTTATCGGTTCATTCCGGCTAGAATGATCTGAGATGGAAAATCTCAAGGTGTTCATTTTACTTTTCTGCCAGCCTTGCTGATTCAACATGATTAATACGTGTTTTGCGTGGGATAACTTTTCACATCAAGAATTTTACTTTCTGCACCGAAGAAATATTATGACAGTGCTAGACCATTGTTTTGTCATGTGCTCTCTGATAAGTATCGCATTACATTTGACCTTTTAACTTGCCTGATGCAGAGGGTGTTTGATCATGACACCTTTTCCGCTGATGAT
The DNA here is from genome assembly GCA_029231665.1 of Morus indica. Lineage (NCBI taxonomy): Eukaryota > Viridiplantae > Streptophyta > Magnoliopsida > Rosales > Moraceae > Morus > Morus indica. The sequence continues at coordinate 1,840,357 of JACAGA010000031.1, forward strand.
ATAATGGGAGAGGCAGAGATTGATCTTCAACCCTTGATAACATCCGCGATGGCGTTCGGAGATGCAGAAATGTTTGGAAACATGCAGATCGGGAAATGGTTGAAGTCCCATGACAACGCCCTCAAAGAAGATAGCACTGTTAACATTGTTGATGGGAAGGTAAAGCAGGAGGTGTCGCTGAAGCTTCAAAATGTGGAATCTGGAGAAATGGAGCTAGAACTAGAGTGGATGCCTCTTGACCAATAGGTACATATTTTTATCATTCTTTCAAATTTCTTCTAATAAGAATGATTTTGATGGGGATATTTATTCCAAAGGAATGACACTCCGTACTCTGTATTTCCTACTCTTGTATTTATATATTTATTTAATTTTACTTAAGTTCTCTCCTTTTCTGTGTAGTACTGAGATTTGCTCAGTTTGTAAAAGGGAATTTCGATATTTATATTGGTGGGCTTTGATGTTCACCATGTACCTGTCTGTACCTTGATCTTGTGTTCTACGATTGATGTTCAATATGTACTTTTGTAGTTTGATCAGTTACAAGGACTTCATTTTAATCTTCTATTGGTTCTTCTGTTATATACTTTCTGTTTCTGGTCTGCTTAGGTTCAAATGTATTATATGTATGATATATTTGATAATTTCCCAAAAATGATATACATGGGAGTATAACGTTCACAAAAGTAATTTCCCGCATTATTATTTGTTCAACTGCAAGTCTAAAAATGATTTATATCATATTAATCTCTTTGTTTGCCATACAACAGGATAGAAGTGACAAGAAACCCTTTTTTTTTTTTTTTTTTTTTTCCTTTCTTTATTCTTTGTGCCTCTGAGATGACATGAAACGGTTTATTTGTGCTTCCGGTGCCTGATTATAGAAGTTGCCATTGTCTCTGGAAGATCCTATTTTCTAAGTTCTGATTGTCTTTGAAGCATGTATGAGGTTAGCTATAAAAAAGAACTGAACCCAAATTGGTACACTAGCTCTGCAGTTGGAAGCAGAATTCTGCATATCAATTTTGAACTAAAATTTCTGCACTTCAGCTACTCTACAGAAGTAAACAAAAACAAATTAGTAACAGATTCTATTAAGCAATTTATCGTGTGTTGGAAGATGGGAAGGTTGATCTGGATCATTGAAATTTGAGCTTTTTGTCAGGCGGGATCCGGCGACAAAAAGTTTCAGTAGTTCGAGTCTTTGCTAACCGTCGATTGAAAATGTGTCGCACGGTGCGGCCAGAATTGACTGGTTGTACTGGAGTTCGATTTAGAATGTAGATCTAAGAAGCGTGTTGCAAATGCTCAAGAATTTTTTCCGACTTCAATTGGTGGTTAATTTTGATGGAAATCCATTTTTATACTAATCGTTTCTAACTGCTGGTGATTTTAGCTAGAATTTCCCTGATCTGTCTGTTGTCCAATTGTTTTCTCTTCAAGAGACCTGTGAAAGAATATTGGTATATTAGTCCAAAGGATTAATGAACAGAAATTAGAGCTGACGGCTACCGAGTTGCAATTGCTATTCAGTTTCTTTGAACTTTATGACTCAGTTCATTTCACCGATTGAAATTTTGTTATAGTAAAAAGCTCTAAGAAACAATCACATCTAACTTTTTTATTATAGTAAAAAGTTATCATATAAAATCACATCTCAATTCGAATTAAAAACTCGAATTAACGAACTAAACGGGTCTTATATTGGCATTAAAAAAAGGTCCACTAAGCTAGGATTTTACTTGTTCAATCATCAACTTTGGCTTTTATTGGGGAAAATGGAGGAGAATATTTTTTTTAGTGTACTAGAAAATTCTACAGTTAGAGTCTTACAGGTTGGCAAAGGGACACCCTCTTTTATTTGTCTTCAAATGATCTCTTTTCAATGAAGATTTCAACCGAAAAAAGGAGTGAAGAAAGAATTATTAGAAACACTATTGTTCAAAAAGTAAATTATAGCTCGGAGATTTTCACGGTATGGTTTGAAAGATTAAATTGTCGGGAGGGGCCGTTAAATCTGTACTACAAACTATCTTTTTAATGTGATTTTGACTAAATCTGCAATAAAAAACATGCACTATTAATATGAGCTCTTATTGCAGAAGGACCGTTGTAACTTCCATAAATAGGTCTATAATTATTTTATTCAGAAAACTTTGACAAAGAAATGAATCAGTTTGTATGGTGGTCCAATCAAGCAATGGCAGAAATGAGAAGGGGGTGTTTTGGATTGTCAAGTCCCTCTCACGACTCTCTACAGAGGAAAACGTGAATCTGTGTGACAAGGTATATAACATCAAAGTTTGGGAATAATCGAACAGCTTAATTAAATCCATATTGTTTTTGAGTCACTATCCATTTCAAAAGTATTAGTTGAGAGAATTTAATGATTCGGGTACTACATTTTTTGTTTTGTTGCTCATTATAGATGGTAAAGTTTGAAATGTTGGAAAGGTGTTCTTGTGGGGCATCCCGGTGGTTATAACCACTTCCCCTCAAAGACTCGGATATAGTCTTTTTAACTTGTTTGAGGATTGTGTACCTTTGACAATCCTTGATTAACAAGCAAAAATAAAGAGACAAAAAGTACATCATTTGAGAGTAGATTTTATCACTAAATTGTCCTACGGCTCTCTTTTTCTATCTTTCTTTAGAGTGGCACTTATAGTGCATTGATCAGTATCTATTTTATTTCGATAAAATAAAAATAAATAAAAGAAAATGTTAAGCCCAACAAACTTGTTCTCTTCGGTCTCATTCACTTTACAAATTCGAGTTTAAAATTTAAGTTTTGTTACAGTAAAAAGTTCTCAGAAACAATCACATTTAAATTTTTTGTTACAGTAAAAAATTCTCACATAAAATTACATTTTAATTCGAATCAACGAAGTGAACAAGCCTTTCTTCTCTCTTTTTTCTTTCTTCTTTCTTTCTTTATTTCTTTCTTTCTTTTCTTTTGAAGTTGTAGTTAAGAATTTGAATTCTACGCCTCATGCAATGCGGATTCAGCGCTACGCAGCAAAGTTTTTCTATATTTTAATACAACTAATTAGGTTGTATATAAGGATACTTAAATTCATTTCCTTCTTTATAACAAAACAATTAAAGTGAATAGAAAATCTCTACGATTTAATTCCATAATCTAATCTAACCAAGCAAAACCATTTTTTTTCCTAGAAAATTGTTTGCAATATTCTTTGATAGGGTAAAAAAAAGAAAAAAATGTATGCTGGCGAAACACTCTTGTGTTCTACCCATAGACTCATTATGAAACCATTTATGCCTCGTTCATTTCACTGATTCGAATTTTCAGTTTTATATTTTTACAGTAAAAAGTTATCAAAAAATATCACATCTAACTTTTTCTATATTAATTAAAAAGCTCTAAAAAGATATACATCTCAACTCGAATTAAAAACTCAAATCCGTAAAGTAAACGAAATCTTAATATCTAATGCCTCTGTAGCTACAACATACGTACTTCACTAAATATTTTATTTTGTTTTTATAATCGTATGTCCTTCATCATTGCCAATTTATTACTATTTACATTTAAATTTTGTGAAAGAATTTATTAACAAAAATTTATAAATTTATTTTTTAAAAAACATATTATAACAAAATAAAAACTACGAGTTTAAACTCATAAATGCAAAATAACATATGTACTTTATTAGTTATTTTATTTTATTAATCGTACATCCTTCGTCATTGCCAATTTGCTACTGTTTGCTTTGGACCCAAAACAACAGAAACAGATTGGGAAGTTAGCAAGCAGCATTTAGTTAAACTTTAGGCTGAGTCTCCGCGTCAATACCGAACGCCATAGTCAGCAATATATATATATATATATTAATATATATATATATATATATAGCCAGTCTTGAGCTGTTCAGCAATTGAGCTGGATTAAAACCTCCCCAACCGACAATGTTGATTAATCTCTCTTTCTTTTTCTTTTTCTCTCTTCTTTCCTTTTTATTTTTGAACTCTAATGATTATTTTAAACTTCATTACTTTATCAATTTACGTCTAATTTTTTATTATAATAAAAAATTCTCATATAAAATTACATTTTAATTTAAATTATAAATTTAAATTAACGAAGTGAATAAAAACTTAATTTCATAAAATAAGGAGGTTTATGTAGAATGAGGAATCTCTTATCTTTATTTATTTATTTATTTATTTATTTTTACTCAGCAAAAAAAAATTCAAAGCTAAGTAGCGGTGAAATTGAGTTTGCAACTCCGTCATTTAAGGAAATTAACTCACATGTTCATGTTTATGTGGGTCCCGTACGTAGATTAGGTGTTGTTTTAAAAGTTAATGCAAAATTATTTTTTTGTCCTAATATAAAAATATTTATTAAAAAAAATGCAAAATGAACAAACTTTTACAGAAAGGTATAAAGTCCGGAATTCTTTTACCACTAATAATGAATATCTTTTTCGGTATCCCTCAAAACGTAAACTTATAGTACTTGAAACGACAACGAGTGATAACTGATATCTATAGGACTTGCCTACTTGGTGATTAGAAATTGACTAACGATCTAAAATAAATAAGCAAATTCAAATCATTTAAATCAGGAAAAAAAAACCCCAAAATCTAAAGTTATTAATTATTTTATTAGTGTCACAGAATCCAGACAATTGAACAAATGGAGTAATAAATGCACTCAAAGTATTACCTAATTCGAACTTCTCATAATCATAATAGAATAAGCAACGAACAGACGGAAAAAAAATAGCAAAAAAAAAAAAAAAAACCATTTTTTTTCTTTTGCATCATAAACCTCCTTTTTTAATTTGCTTTATCTACAAGACTGCAACCAAAAAATAAAAAGAGAAACTGGAGTTTCAGTGAAGAATGACCACGCACTACTTGCTATTATTGTCGTTTGTTGGTGGAGCTGACGTCGACGACAACGACGACGACTTTTTCTGCTTTTTGTAGTGAAAGAGATAAATAAAAGCAGAAGCCACTAGCAACGCGACACCTGTGATCCCACACGCCACACTCGCCACCACCAACACTTGCCTCGCGTGATCCCTACCTCCTCCTCCTCCTCCGCCGCCGCCGCCGCTACTGCCGCCGGACCACCACGACGTGTCGTTCGAGTTCGTAGCCTTCGGCAATGCGACGCTGTTCGTCGACGACGACGACGGCGACGAGCCTGCAGATCTTCCTCCTGCGAAAAACGACAGCATCTCCGGCGATTTCTTCCCTGGCGGAGGCGACTCCTGGTACTCTAGGCCGTGATCCGACGGCCTCAGCTCCCGACCTTCCGATTTGCCGGCGATGATGATCATGATCATGATCGTCACCGCGATTTGTGATTTGTACGCCATTCTCTCTCTCTCTCTTCTTTCTCTCTCTCTTCGTTTTTCTTAACTCTTAAGCTGTGGGTATGTTCGAGTGGAGAGGCTCTTATAAATGGAAGATTAAAAATTGGTTTTAAATGGTTATTATTGGATAAAATTGAAAACGTTGTCGTTTCGAGTACTGTGTGAGTGTGTTGTCGAACGCTTGCTTTGTCCGTATGCAGAAACTGCGTGACTAGTTGTCGGAAAACAACTCCTTTACAAGTACAAAAAATAAAAATAAATAATAAATAATAAATAAATAAAGAAGGAAAAAGCCTACTAATCGCCGCTACCTAAATTGTCTTCTTCTCGTAATTAAAAGTTTGATTCTTTCATCTCTCTCCACAAAAGAGTTATCACGGGTTGTAATAAAATTAAAAATTACAGGGGTCCTTTGTGGTAAATAATTCTATCGTTTAGAGGTTACGGTTTTATTTATTTTATCGATTTAAATTTTTACAGTAAAATTTTTTAAAAAAATATTATATTTAATTTTTTTTTGTTACAGTAAAATTTTTTTATTTAAATATCACATTTTAATTTAAATTAAAAATTTAAATTTATAAAATGAACGAAATTTATGAGTATATAGAACACAATTTATCTTCTTCCTAATACCAGAAAAGTTCTTAAATCACACAAAATTTCATAAAAAAAATATCTTATCGGTAAGTTGATATTTTTAAATAATAAAGATCAACGTGATCATGTTACATTAATTCACATATTGCTTTCACTATAGTTATATTCACATTGTGCCGATTTACTAGAAATTTATACTCACCGTAGTTTTTTGCTTTTGTGTGTTTAAAGAGAGAGAGAGAGAGAGAAATTTATACTTTTGTACATTGTATTTTAAGCTTATTAAAATACGGTACCTAGCATTTCTATGGTTACATTTTTATACCTTCTGACCACGAATTTATTCTCAATCATATCATAATCCGGTCAACCGTCCATTTTGATCTATGAAATTTTGAGAATAGTCTTAATCACATCAATTCTGTTTAATTAACGGAATAGAAAAAACACATCATTAACTAAAAAAGATATTCTAGAATTTCACAGATTAAAATAGTTCGTTGGTTGAGGGGTCGCACATATTAAGTACAAATTGACGGTACGTAGGTATACAAGAGTACAAGACAACAATTCAAAATGCAATAAATATATTTTGGTAAAGTCTCTGATCAAACACTTAGAAAGTGTCCGATCAGAATAACAGTTATATTATTTTATATAATTGTGTATATTTATATATAAATTATGTATATTTACATGTAAAATCATTTACGTTAAGTTATAAGAAACGATAATATATATTAGTTCTCAAAACATGTATTTTTATAGTAATTAGTGAACACATAACATGAAAATATGTATAGTAACTGATTTGTTATATTTCATGTTAATAGTCACTATACATATTTTCATATTATGTGTTAAAAATATAAGTTTTGAAGACTAATATACATTGTTGTTTCTTATAACTTAACATACACAACTTTACATGTAAATATACATAATTTATATATATGTATACAATATACAATTCCTATATATATTTACATAATTTATATATATGTATACAATATACAATTCCTATATATATATTTACTAGTTAAACGTATGATTCTTGACCTATTTAATAAGTGACAATTTAATTTTAAATTTTTAAATTTTGACGAAACACCCCAAACTCCTTAAACGATACAATTAACACTCACTTTTCTCGTGAAATGATGAAAATACCCTTCACGGAACCTCTACCAAATACACCTCTCTTTAGATTTAGCAACTACTCGTTGCTCAGATCCACAATGCAATCCTCACATTTTCCTTCATTTGAGGTCCCTGAAAACCTTCAAAATCCTTAGCCAGTCGTCGAGTCCGCTTTCACCACCCATATCCCTCCGTCGAGCCTCCACCAAGTTGCCGTGAGATCGTCATAGCACCGCTCTCTCTCTCTCTCTCTCTCTCCCAAAATGACGAGGCAGTTCTAGAAATTTTGAGGTTCAAATACTCAAATTTACTGCCATGTCGAGCTCAATGCAAATTCGACACATGGGAGCCAAAATGAACTACCGAGCTCCGATTTCTCCGTCGAGCTCCTTCCCCCAGCCGATGCTTACACTTTGCATGCTTTGTTTTAGTTTCCCTTTTAATTATTTTTATTTTAATTGTAAACAAATACATGTATTAATATTATTTTATTTTGATGAAGTTGTGTCTTTTACTGTATTACCCCCTGATCAGGCGATCATGTGCATGTTATAGAATGGAAGGAAAGTTTTCAATTGCAAACGCTTTGAGAGTCTGAGGGTCATTTTGTGAAATTAAAAGAAAGAGGATCAAGTTGTCATTTATTAAAGCATTTAACGGTGTGTTTGGTAGGGTGGAAAAGAGAGAAAAAATGAGGAAAAAAAGAAAATAAAAATTTATAGGGCCCATTAATTTTTAGTCATTTCAACTTTAGAAAGAAATAAAGAGTAGAAAAAAATTAATAAATAAATGAAGTGTGAAATAATAATTTTAACATTTATTATTATCATATTTTTTTATTTGTATTGAGGTATTATTATAAAAGTCTTAAATTTGATATTTTCTTTTACTTTTCTTTCTCTTTTACCTTCTACCAAACAACATAAGAAAAACTATTTTACTTATTTTAATTAGATATTTTAATTCTCATTTTTTCATCTTTTCTATTCATCCTACCAAATATAACATTAGGGACCATGTAAATTATTCTAATATTTTAACAACATCATATCGTATTTACTTGATTACGTTATATTACGCCACACATTAGTTAATATAATTTAATATCTAGATATTTTCCCTTCATCTGAATCCTATGTTTTTTTTTTCTTTTTCTACATTCTTTTTCTTTTTCTTTTGAGAATCTTCTTTTTATTTCTTTTAGGAGCATAATGTCTCGAAAACATTGACCTGCCTAAATTATAGGAGACGTTTGATTCATGTATTAAAATTATGAGAAAATTTAAATATTTTTAATTTAAGTATATTTTTTATGAGAAAAAATATTATAATGAATCATGAATCATGATTCAAATCATGGTATAAATTCTCTTACCAAACGTCTCAGTAGAGATTCTATATCTACTCATTACTAAATTATATAGTGCTCTTCCTCACCCACCCCCCGCCGTAGAATTATAATGCACATATTTTTTTTTCTTTTTTAGCTCCGAATATAATGTACATATTCTGTTACTACGATGTTAGTCGTTTTTCATTATGTTTAGTACTCTTTTGAAGTTTTTCATAAAAATGGCCATGACGTTACTTCATCACTGGTGGAATTTGAAAGGACTGTCCTTAGTTATATAGTTTTAATACGAAGACGACCAAAAAGAAAAAAAAAAAGTACAATTGAAGTGTTTTTTTTTTTTTTTCAAAGATTGAACTCCTGCATTGGATATAATTTCCATAAGCTTTTTTTTTTTCCTTCTCTTTTCTAAGGTGTTTTGTATGCTTTGGATAAAGCATTATACAGCTAAATGAGCCAATGACTATGAAGATTCCTACAGGGAAATTCTTTGGGTCCGTTCACTTTACTGATTCGAATTTATAATTCGAATTAAAATGTGATTTTATCTGAAAGTTTTTTACTATACTAAAATAATTAGATGTGACTATTTCTAAGAATTTTTTATTATAGTAAAACTTAAATTCTAAAATCGAATTAATGAAGTGAACGAGTCCTTTATTTCTGTCAACTTTACTCGGTAGATACTCCATGTTTCTGGTGAAAATTTTCAATGAGTAACACATGTGGTGGGAATTGAAAGCTTTGGTAATCTTTTTCAATTTATTTGGGCCTATATAGGGAAGCCTCTTCACTTTAAAATTGGGGTCAAGATTTGAATAATACACAACTAAAGTCGTCCAAAGAAAAGCTTTAAATTATTCCAAAGTAGCTTAATTGTCACGACCTTGTGTGGGGTCGAATTCTACCAACCAATCAAGCCTTGCAATGTGTCTCGAGGGATGAAGACCGAATAAGCCCGCCAACCATTAAGGGCCCACCACATGTTCATTGCCTAAGAATCGAGAATCCCTTGATATTAGGGACGAAGACCCCTTGTCTATGCATCTAACAAGCTTTTGCTTACATGGTATAAGTAAGGTTGGCCATTCATATTAGGCCTCGTTCACTTCGTTTATTCGAGTTTAGAATTCGAGTTTTACTACAGTAAAAAGCTCTCACAAACAATCACATCTAACTTTTTTGCTACAGTAAAAAGCTCTCACATAAAATCAAATCTCAACTCGAATTAAAAACTCGAATCAGCGAAGTAAATTGTGTTTGTGTCATTTATTAATTGTGTTAAAAAATATTAATTTAAATATGATTTATTTATTAAATGTGTTAAAAATATCAATTTAAATATGACTCATTTATTAATCTTATTAATCGTGTCAATACGTATGTTTCAATTAATATATTGAATAAATAAGTAATACAATAAATACTTATTTAACATGGTCAAGATAGATTTAACATATTTATTGGTCAATTTATTTTTTTCTTAAAAGAAATATAAATTTTACCTACAAATATTAAAATTCACATTATTTGTATTTAATATGTCATATAAACTTTCATATATATCATTAAATTGCATATGACACATATAGTTAATCATGTCAATTCGTGTCATTTCGTGTTAGGATGTCAACCCTAACCTAATCCATTTATTAATTGTGTTAATCATTTCAATCCGATTATGATCTAAACTCATTTATAGTAAACCTAAACACACTAATTTCATATGGGTTTCGAGTCGTGTCTTCGTGTTACTACCCAGATTGCCAACCACAGTATAATAGGAGCTATGTCTTATTATCTTCCAGAATAAGTACCAAAGTAATCGCATGCTTTGAGAATGCCAAGAAAACACACGTTTTTTCGCGATAAATATAAGTTGGATAAGAGGGGTGGCTTACTAAGATACTCTCTGTGTTGTTGAAATACTTATTCACACTTCTCAATCCATTCAAATCTTAGTTTTTTAAAGTGTGTCGAAAAAATATATGTATTTTTTAATTTTTCACGAGATGAATTTATTTAAAAAGAGCTACACACCCTGTTAAGTTTTGACATCTTGAGATTTTTTCGGCGGTTCCATATCAGTGAGTGCTTTAATTCTCTCATAGGAGGGAATTTCACTATGAACTCGGAGAAATATTGGAACACTTGAGGGCTAATGCCAAGAATTGAACTTAAGGTTACCTTGCAGGGTTCACCCTCTACTTACAGTAGTATAGGCAAACTAGCTCACAATTATCTCTAATTAATCTTACAAAAACTTGCAATCATCTCTAATCTCCCTTTCGAGATAAACTCATGATTTTTTCATAATCCTCCAGCTGAATTCTCGATTATTTGATTATGAGAGCTCCGACCTTATCCTTTAGTCGTCTCAGGCATTATCTTGAGGATGTCCAACGTCACGTTGAATTATGGAATGACCTTGTCAATGGCAGAGCTCCTATTTTGTAGGTTTTTTTGGCCTTGTCATTGAAATGTACCGCTTGGTGAGCCATCTAATCAAATATTTTCTAGCAACAAACCACAATATGCAGTAAATATCAACAAAATATATATATATATATATATCTTCAAACATATTACCTATGTAATTTTATATTTAAAATAGCGTGTAACTAATTAAATTATATTTTATCATGCATTAATATTTGAGTCCGTTAAATAACATGATAAAATATGATTAGTTTAAACATCATTTGAGATGTAAAAAATTTGACAGAAGTTTTGAATCCATTTTCAAGTAAGCATATTTTAACATCCTCAACATATATCTTTGTAAGATATTCGTACATAAGTACAATATTTTTAAACCTATCTTTTCAAAAACACCAAGATTGCACAAAGATCCTCCCATCTTCAAAAACCAGCCCTGGATAATCATATTTATATATAGACCAACTCCTTTCCTTAGACAGTTAGACTTTTATTCTACAATCTGCAGAATAACCGACTCTTTACCTACATTTTTTTCAAAGATAAAATTAACGAGACATTTAGTTTATAGACTTGAATTCTAATTTATAATTTTAATTTTTAAAATTTAATTATTTATGAAAAAAACACTGTATAATTAAAATCATAATTAAACTATAAATGAATCCTTAAAACAAACATCTCACGACCTTTCCGACCTCCTTCCTCTTCTGACTTAGAGAACATTTCTCAAAGTTTCCTTTTGTTTTCTCTCCCATTTTACCCCTTTTTTTAATAAGATTTTTTTTTATTTTAAATAAAATTGGGGGTACGAAAGGAATGGTTTCTTGCCAAGTGTTACGCTTAAACAAACTTTTCTAGAATTTTTTTTTTTTTTTTTTGAAATTACCCTTATCATAAACATAATAATATGTATCATCAGAGATGAAATGTCTCGTATAAAAGGAGTAATTGTTATAAATGTTCCTAAATTTTATACCTTAACTCAACATTTTTAAAAAGTTCATTTTAAACTAAAATATGTACTCTAATTTAAAATGTCTTTACATTTATAAAACTAATAAATTAGTGACATGACACTACTTATATTTTTATAAGTGCTCTAAATTACTAATTTTAAGTCAACTTACTTCTTAAATTATTACCTTTGTGTCAATTTAGCCCCTAATTTTTTAGAATATCTGAAAGTAAATTAACACAAAATCAATAATTCAGGAAGTATTTATAAAAAAATATTAGTTCAAGAGATATTTTGAACCACTTTTCATACTTTTTAAGGGATAAAATGAATCTTTTTCAAAACTTAGGGAACATGTTGAAACAATGTACAAATTTAAGAGGTATTTATAAAATTAAGGATTAATTTCAAAATTTTTCTTAAATTATAACTCTTGTAACACTTTATTCCCTGAATTTTAAAATATAACATTCGTTCTCTCTTAACTTTATTTTGTTAATAAATTTTTTTCTTCTATTACAATAAGTGACGAAATTATCACGTATCACTTATTTAAAAATATAATTGTATTTATACTCTCTTAATCAAATAATTTTCTATTTTTATTAAAAATATTCACCATCATTTATTTCACTTCTTTTTTTTCCTCACCTACTCACCTATGATGATGGATGGGCTGCTCTCAAGTGGGTGAACTCAACATCATGGCTTCAAAGCAAAAAGGACTCAAAGGCTTATATACATTTGGCAATGAACCTTGAACACCCACTTTTCCCTCTCTTTCTCTCTCTCATTAGAAATTTGACTACAAAACATGCTGTCTCGTGAAATGGGTTCTACTTTTGATGGTGATCTCTATGTTTGTGTTTGAATTATCCAGCTCCAAAGCTAATCCTCAGCTACACATATATAAATACATAAATATATACAAGAGAGAGAGAGGAAGAGAGAGAAATACCTAAAAAGCGACGGAATGAAAGGGGATATGAACTAAAACCTACGAAGCATTTAAACTTTTGAGCTTTAGCAAAAGGTAAAGCTTTTCTTTTGTTCTGCAAATCCAGCGAGAAACGATGAGAAAGAGGGAGAGAGAGAGATAGTTCATCTTAGAGAGAGAGAGACAAAAATGGTGAATCATCAGCTCCAACACCTATGATGCAAGGAATAATAGACTTACATCATGATATTCTTTTCTTCCTCATTCTGATTTTGATTTTCGTATTATGGATTTAGTTCGCGCTTTATGACATTTTCACTATTAAAAAAATTCAATCCCACAAAAAATTGTTCATGAAACTATTATAACATAATTATTTAATTATGAGAATATAAATGTAATTATATTTTTAATTCTTATTAAATAAATAATATGTGATAATTTTATTATTTATTATAATAAAAAGAATTTATTAACAAAATAAAATTAAAGGAGAATAAGGGTTCGTTTGGTTGGGAGATTCATCTCCCGATTCGAATCATGATTCGTGATTCGTTATAGTAATTTTTTTCATAAAAAATATATACAAATTAAAAATAATTTAAATCACATGATTTAAATCTTTAAACTAAACGGACATTAAATGTCATTTTTTAAAATAAAGTGTTATAAGAGTCAAAGAGAAAACTTTTTAAAATTAATCCTAAAATTAATCCCATATAAAATGATGAAAAGTCAAACCACGTCATCGCTAGCGAGTGGCCAAAACCATATTTCCCGCGGGACCCACCAAATCGTTTTCGAAGTAAATTTCCACCTTTGAAAACCAGTTTGCTTCATCTCATTCCCGCTACACAACTTACTTCCTAATTTGCCCTCCCCAAAGGATGGCTAATTACTCTCAGCCCCACATTTGCCACTGCCTCAGCCGCATAGCCACTCTCCGGCGACATTCTACAGTCACCATCTCCGGCGACCGGCATAGGACAGGCCCTGAGTTCGTGGACGGCGTGTTGCGCCTTGCCAGCGGTCTTCTCAGCCTCGGCATCAGCTCCGGCGACGTCGTTGCCGTCGCCGCCTTGAACAGGCAATTTCAGAAGACAAAACAGCTGTGTTTTTTCTTTGGCAACGCCTTATATATATAAATGTAATAGCGGTGGTGAATTATGTGTTCTGTTTTTATGGATTCAGCGACTTGTATTTGGAATGGTTACTTGCAATAGCATTTGTGGGAGGGATAGTTGCTCCTTTGAATTACCGATGGGTAAGTGAATTTAAGTTCATGGCATTGCTTTTTTCTTTTCATTTTTTTTTTTCATTTTTTCCAACCCAAGACGGTGATCATTTGTGTCATCTCGTCCTTCGAACCTAGTTTTGACCAATGTATATTCAAAGAATGAGCTTAGTTTTCACTCAGCTACCACACACCCCACACTGTACAACCTATTAGCCAAGCAAGGGTCCTAAATTGGGGCTACAGAGTGTCGAATCTAAGCGGGTCATGAGATGAGAAGAAGCAAATGCATTCTTTCTACAATTGTACGAAACTTATTTATGGCGTTTTTTAAGTTCATGATATTTTCTCAGTGCCATTGGTGGAGGTATTTTTGACAAGGAAAGGCAGACTATATGCTGCAACCCCCCATTGGCTGTATTTTTAAGTTCATTGTGTTCGTTTGGCGGTGGACTTACCTGCCTTTTCTGCTGTACGTACATCAAGCTTTGAAATTATACTCCGTTCATTCTTTCTAATTACCGCCAAGAAGTGTTAATGTGACCTCTGAGATATTGTGGTGTGTAATTCATGTCCTCTGTAATATACTTGCAAGTGGATTTTGCACCATTGCCTGGTCACATTCAGAGGAGAGGAAAATATTAATCATGATGTTAATTTCCCACGCCAATGACATGTATGTCATCTTTTGCTAGTTAAGCTAAGAAAGTGTTTTTACTTTTAATATAGAGGATGGATTCATCGCCAATAGGTTGGTGCAGCGGTAAGGATATCTTTCCTTCTTCTCCTTCTAGGATGCACCCACGGTTTGATACTCCACAGCCCCATTTTAGGACCCCTTTCCTGGCCAATTGTTATATGGCTTTAGTTTGTGGTGGCTTGATTGAAAACTAGGCTCATCCTTCAAGTAGATTTGGGACGGGTCGTCCTTTTTGTTCCACCGATGGGCCCCTGGATTTCCAAAGTGAGAGAGGATGGGGGCAGGGGATGATTCATGTTCTCTCGGACATACTTCAGGTTGATGTTGCAACTTAGTCAAGGTCATATTTAACAAGTGAAACAATCATTGTTGTCAATGTCTCACGTACATTAATTTTTCATAGAGCTTTGAAGAGGCTCTTTTTGCAGTGGAGGCAGTGAGGCCAGTGATGTTAGTGACAGATAAGAGCTGTAACACTTGGTCTTCGCAGCTCCAAAATTTTCATTTACCTTTTCTGAGGTGGCGTGTTTCCTTGGATTCCTCCGCCTCAGATTTCTTAAGGAATTGTATGTCCTTTTGTTTGGCTATTTATATGAAATTAGAGTTTTATTAGAAGATTTTCTTTGATCTTCAGTGGTTCTAATATGTTCTCATATTCTTCTTTTTCCCAGCATTAGCTATTGAAACGATTAAGAAGCATTCTTTGAATGATTTGTCATTGGATTACTCATGGGCACCTGAGGGTGCCGTTCTTATATGCTTCACTTCAGGTATAAGCTCTCTGCTTTCTCTGTTATTTTTCTTTCTTTCTTATATTCTTTAATGTTATAACCTTTATATTTGTCAAAGGTGTTTAAGGAATTAACTCAAGGAAAAGTGAACTATCCGTGTCAATGGGTAAATCGATGATCGATTTTCTTGAGAAAACAGAATAGAAGGTTTCAGGGATTCACTGAAATTGATGCCATTTAACAAGAAACAGTAATTTTTTTTCAAGCATGTCGAGCTAGTGTATAACTGCATGGATAAGCTCACACTAATCGAATTTCGGATGTTTCTTAGTGCTGGAAATGAATTGGAAAGTAATAAATATTGATTTCTTACATATTAGATTTTCAGGTGGTAATCAATATTTAGTTTAAGTGCCAACGACAGTAGTATGGTTAATTATTAGATTGTATACATTGCTGGAAAATCCAAGTTTGTGTGTTGTTGAGTTGGACTTCCTTGTCACAAATGAAACTGAGTTATGGGATTTATGAGGATACCGTTAGAAGTTTAGAGTTTTCTATTGTTTTTTTTTTTTTTTCAATTACTTGAGTGAAAGTCTTCACAAATTATATCCTGCGTCAATAATAATTTGGCTAACAAACTCTTATAGTTTTAGTTCTTCAGAACAAGCCATATGGACACTTTCCCTCTTTTGAACTTGTGTTGACTTTTACAGATAAGAGTCCGCCTCTTCACTCAAAACTTCATGACCAAGTCACATGGAGTTTCAGAAATAAGACTTTGTTCAAATTGTAACTATCTGGCTATAAGTTTGATTTGTAGGAACCACAGGAAGGCCAAAGGGAGTCGCCATTACTCATTCAGCTCTGATCATACAGTCCCTTGCTAAAATTGCCATCGTTGGTTACAGTGAGGATGATGTACGCCTTTCGTCACAGACAATATATGTCGATGTCTGCACTTGTTACAGTTTGTAATATGACGAATTTGTGTCATCGAAAGTGCTGTGCTTTGGTTATCTGCAGGTATATTTGCATACAGCTCCATTGTGCCATATTGGTGGTTTGTCATCAGCCATTTCTATGCTATTGATTGGAGCTTGCCATGTTTTGATGCCAAAGTTTGAGGCAAAATCTGCCCTTGAGGTCGTACAGCAATATAGTGTCACTTCTATAATCACTGTTCCTGCAATGATGGCCGATTTGATTTCCACGGCAAGGTAAAGTCTCAATTCATAAGAGCAGACACGTGGGAGGATTCTCTTCAGAGTTTTCTTAGAAAATTCACCTCTGTGCATCTTTCCTCTTAATCGAACGTTTTGCAATAGGATACCTTGGTTAGAGCATCTCTACTCCAATGCTAAACTTCTGTCCTAATGTCAAAATTTAGCACATTACTATACTTATGCCAAATATTTGATATTTCGTTGCTTATTAGTTAATGTGTTGATTTAATAACTCAGTAATTACAAGTTACAACATTGCCATTTTCCTTTTTTTCGTGGACTATTATTTTCTTCATAATTTCAAAGCTTAAAATTAATGACAAAAGTAGATATTGCTAATGTGGTGGAGCATAAAATACAACATGTAAAATATGCCATTGTTTACACTTTTTTGGTGCCAAATATAGCATTGGAATTGGAGATGGTCTTAGACCCTAACTGATCTACTACTACTGGAAAAGACTTACTCCTTGGTGGCTATTTAGAATTTAAGCTGCCAATTCAAAATTTTGTATCTGTAGAGGCACACAAGCAATTAAGAATCCAATTGGATTCTCTCAACTCATTCCCTTCATATTATGTATTGCACTTTGTAGAATACATTGAACAACTTAAAGGTGGCAATTTAATTTCAGTGTTGACAGTTTTTCTAAACACGTGTTTTGGAATCTGCCAGGGGAAAGACAACTTGGAAGCAGATAGAGAGTGTCAAGAAGATACTAAATGGAGGAGGAGGACTATCCGTTGAACTAACCAAAGAAGCTACAAAATTATTTCCAAGAGCTAAGCTTCTCTCAGCATATGGTGAATCTCTCTTATCCATTGTACTATTCCACATTAATTTAACATTAAAAAAAAAAATTTATACTTGTATCAAACATAGACCACAGGATTCTGTTCTGCATTACTAACTAATCTCTTGTCTTAACTTCTAATTCACGAAGGAATGACAGAGGCGTGCTCTTCGCTGACCTTCATGACTCTGTATGATCCAACACTAGGATCAAGTGTAGATAAAAGAAATTCCATTTTGGTTCACCAACCACGAGGCATCTGTGTCGGAAAGCCTGCTCCACATGTAGAATTGAAGATCTGTTTCGACGACTCTTCTTGCGTTGGGAGAATTTTAACCAGAGGCTCACATGTAATGCTTGGATATTGGGAGCAAAATCCCTTGAAAAAGGCATCAAACTCCGTAAACCAGAATTGGCTTGACACTGGCGACATTGGATATATTGATGACCGTGGTAATCTGTGGCTTATTGGAAGAACAAAGGGTCGGATCAAAAGCGGAGGAGAGAATGTTTACCCCGAAGAGGTAAGGATTACAAGCTTAAAATTGTATTGAAAGAGTTCATTCTTTTCTTGCATATTGTAGTTACACATTATA
The DNA here is from genome assembly GCA_029231665.1 of Morus indica. Taxonomy (NCBI): domain Eukaryota; kingdom Viridiplantae; phylum Streptophyta; class Magnoliopsida; order Rosales; family Moraceae; genus Morus; species Morus indica. The sequence goes on from JACAGA010000031.1 coordinate 1,858,414, forward strand.
AACTTAAAAACTGTATTGAAAGAGTTCTTTCTTTTCTTGCATATCATAGGTACATTTTACTTAGTTGGTTTAGTGGATTTTCAAGAAATACTACTAAACTCTTAAAAAGTCTTAATTCATTTTTTATTAAGGTAGAGGCAATTCTCTCCCAACATCCAGGAGTTGCCGGCGTTGTTACTGTTGGAATTCTGGATTCTCGCCTTTCGGAGATGGTTGTTGCTTGTATTCAACTAAGAAGAGATTGGCAGTGGACAAGTAGAAGTTTTGAGCACTCAACTGCAAAGCAAAAGGAGCTCTTATCCCATGAGATTCTCCAACAGTTTTGTAAACAAAATAATTTAGCGCGGTATTGCAGTCCTTCCATAATCCAAACCATTATGTCTTATATCCATTTTTGCCTTCAATCATCCCTTAACATTTTCCTTTCTTATATTTTTCAGGTATAAGGTACCAAAGAAATTTATGGTGTGGAATAAGCCATTTCCACTCACAAGTACTGGCAAAATAATAAGAGAACAAGTTCAACGAGAAGTAGTGTCTCAACTACAATCTTTCCATAGCAACTTGTGATAGTTGTTTATTTATTTGTATATTAAATTTTTTTTATTTGCTTTTATGTGCTATTTGTTTATTTATTGATGTAGTTCTTTTTTCGCTTTTTGTTTACTTTTGGTTGCTAATTCATTTGGATATTCATTCATGCGGGAAGGTTGGTGTCGAAATGCAACTGTTATAAGGTAGTTTTTTTTTTTTTTTTTTTCCTCTTCAGCTGAAAAAAAAAATGTTAAATCAGAAGTATGCGCCTTTCAAAACCACCCAAAAAGAAAATGTAACAAAGAAAGGAATAATAAAAATTAAGAATGCCAACAAATGAACTATTAGCAAAAACAAGTCAATAAATGAACAAGTTGAAAACCAAACAGGCATCTAAGTAGAACAATAACAAGAGTTACTTGATGGATTTCAATTTTGGGCTCTCTATTTTAAATAGGGTAATTTTTAAAAATACCTCTTGAAATTTTCCTTTCCCTATGTGAGACAGAGACTCCCTGACACTTCCTTTCAGCCGATTTCCTGCTCCTACAAAAGTGCACCGCATCCAAATACTATACCATTTGTTGGTGAAAACTGCCACTCAAATATACACCTATAAATAACGTCCCTCTTTATTATTTGACTTGCCTTCCATATTCTTTGCATAAATAATCAAAAGAATTTTTATAGCGTCTATTTCTTCTATCTTTAATCTTTCACTTCTAAAACATACAAAAAGGCAATTATATCGGCTGTGAGAAAAGGCACGTGTAAAAAGGGCGTATGAAGATTACTCTGTAAGAAACTGGATTCCTTTCTGTTCTAGGCTCATGTACATTGCAGACTATGAACAAAATCGAACAGAAACCTTCAACTATTAAAGAACAAGGAACTTATGGATCACTGGAGACTAGGAGGCCTTTCTCTGTTGCTCCTTTAATTCAAAATAATATGCGACTATCTAAACCAAAATCGACGGTATCCATGTTTCTTCCTACCCCCATATTTTTGCTACCATTTAGCTTCTGTCGTCTTCAAATTTCTCCACAAGAACCCAAAAAAGCTCAAAATGTAGTCGTATATTTTCTTTGGCTCAACTGTGCAAGTATTTGCTGGTTTCTTTAGTTGTTTTAACAAAGGTAACCAACCACGTAGCAGCAACTCTGCCCCCACAAAGCTGTAATGAGAAAAGGCAGGGATTAACTAAATTATGTAGCCTTCAATCAATAATATAAACAGGGCATTAGATTTTTCCTAAATATAATGCAAATGGCTGCTGGACAAAATAACAATGGTTTCAAAGAGAAGATACCATTAGGTTGGAAACATCACCTACTAAGTAAGCATATCAAACTCGTTTAGTAGACTTTCCACTTAATTCTCTTTTTACCAGCTTCAGGATTTCAATAACCTGAAAATAAACAAGAGCTGGGTGAATAAATATGAATATACCACATGCAGACACCTTAACGTGCAAACATTCATGCACAATATTTTAGTTGTGCTCCTGTGTATAGATTTTTGTTTTTTTTTTTTTTTTTTTTTTTTTTTTTTTTTTTTTTTTTTTTGTTTCATGCATACATGTTTTTGTGTGTGTGTGTGTGTGTGTGTTAGCACATGCCACGAGCAGACAACTAGAATATTCAAAGCATTCATTAGAATGGGAAAATAGATGCGCAGACACATGCAGACACAAACAAAATGCGATTGTTCTGTCATCTTATCCAACAAAAGAAAAGTACAGAATAACCCTCTTTACTAAAAGGGAAACCCAACAAAATGACTAAATCAATCGAAGGCGTAGGATATAGATGTATTATATCTGAGAGTGACTGGAGAAGCACGGTGCTTGTGCTATTATGGACAGCATGATGGAGAGAAATTCCGGAATCTTTGAAGGAAAGGAAATGGGGGTGATAGATAGTTTTGAAAAGCTCAATTCCTAGCTTCGCTTTGAGGTATCAACTGACAGAGTTTAAGAATTTTCCTTTCCTTCGATAATTCTAAACTGGAAGGATGTAATAGGAAGATAGTGGCTGTTGTCTGATATGTCCTAGGCTGACCCAAGTATCTTTTTGTTTTTGTGCCTTGCTTTGCTTTGTTTTGTTTTGAATCTTTGAGGATATCTCGTCTTTCTTTCCTTATAATTGATTATCTATAAATGAAAGCATTTTTTCTTATCAACACACACCCACACCCACACATATATGTATCTGAGAGTGGCAAAGATAAACGGAAAACCCCAACACCTTTTTATGTATTTTTTATAGATTTATAGATATATTCATGCGCATATAAATGGATACAGCGTATCCACAGTACAGTACTCGATTACCAAATAGACATAATAGAAATAAATAGTTAATGACGCTATAGATACTGAGAAAGCATCTTACTCCAGGATAATGTTGCAATATTGGTGAGTAATGATCAAGGGCAATGTATATTTTTTCAAGTAGGCTCGAAAGAGTCTCCACTTCATCCCCCAGAAGATCAACCTGAAATACAAGGTTAAAATCTATCAAATACGCTATGAGACTAGAATAACAAGACAAATCCAAAATTACATAAAAATATTGAGATATACATACACACACACACACACATACATAAATATATCTATATATTAAAAGTTACGTAGGTTGAGTAATATGCATGCTTCATTTTTAAAATACTATTAAGATCATCCAAAAATTGCATAAGATTGCATGAAGGTTCAAGGGTAAAATGCAAAAACCTCTCTCTTAATATACAAAAACATGCGTCTTGTCCTCCCTCCCTCCACTTACATATGCATATGTCTAAAATATATATGTATTATGCAATATGTCCGTTTGCATCTTCTTCCGTTTAGTTTTTCTCACCGTTAGTTTGATAACAGTTAATGACAAGGAACAGACTGGCATTCTTGGCTCAATAAGTGTGTCAAACTACTGATCAATGCAGTAGATGATGCCAGTCCAGAATTTACAAACATAACGCATTCATGTATCCTCGTCACTGTAAAATTGCTTTTCAAGATGGACCACATATGTTCCGTATACAAAAATCATCAAAGAAGGCTTAATACGTCAACACTTCTCCAAGTAACGCAGATAAAAATTGTTTACTACTAAGTTCTCTACCTAGCAATACTTATTTTATAAAAGAAATTAATATATATTAATAAATAAAAATGAGTGGGAAGCATTGTGTTCGTTTCCTTTGCACAGATTCCAAGTAAGAACTAGTATAAGGACGTCACAAGTTGAACTACATTTAATGTATAACCAATCTAATTTACATACCTCAGCTTCAGCCTTCTGAAGGTCAGTACATCTCCTTTCAAGCCTCTGCTTGTACAGCAAACCTGTTCTTTTGAGTATATTTGCTTTCTGGATAAGCAAATGTGATTGTGAATTCAAATTTTTCAACCTGAACAAAAAGCCACAATCTCATTATTTACTCAAGTAAAAAACAATCAAACTGCTGCACAAAAATTAAAGGTTCTTTGGAAATAAAAGGTGTTTCCACAGGGGAAAAACGTGCTTGTCTAATAGAAACAGAGAGTGCATCCAAGGCTTGAATGTATACAAAAATTAAAGCAAAAATAGCAGACAAGTGAGAATCTGAAAATGGCATGCCAACAATGCTAATAAAAAAGGAACTTGTCTGAAAACCAATGTAAGTGACCTTAAACATATTAAATCAACATTAAGTTGAGGCAACACTCAGCAAAGAGACATAGACCCACCCACCACAAGCAAACATATTCAAATAGAGAAAGAAAAGGGAACATCACTCAACATTACTAGTATTAATAAAACTTCTCACTAGAATAATTTTCCTAAATGGTCTAATAATTTGCTTGTGTTGTAAATTAGTAGTAACAGAGCCCTGGCCAACAGCTAAGAATAAGATATATTAGCAATATGAAATGAGGAATGCCTAATTCGACGTCCATGTCTTATCCAGCCAGAAATGAAATTAAAGAATAGTTCAAGTTTGAAATTTGTTCTTTCCTAGAAGAGTCATTATATCCCATCTTCCTAAAGGAAATTCTGAAGTAACGAAAAATTCCGTGCCACCTCTTTTCACGCCCAAAAGATTTAAATTATGCACACTGGCAGAAAAGAGTTTTGGACGTCAAAGTCCCACATGATATAGAATAAACTAGATAAATAGAAATGACTGGGCAAAATGAATTTAAATTCATAATAGCATGACATCAAAAATGGAAAATACCTCAAATAATTCTTTGAAATGTCTTCTGTAACTCTACATTCCAAGTCGGCAGCAGCTGTAGATAACCCATTAACGAAATTAGCGATTGACACCAATTGCTTTCTGGTCTCCCTTTCATTTGTTTCATGCGCTGATATTGCATCCTGCTTCTGCTGGGTAACAGACAAAAGAGTCATCCTCTCTTCTTCAGCTTCCCTTAACTTTGTTCCTGCTACTTGAAGTTTTTTATTTAACTCGCATTCGTCCAGTTCAATTTTGTTGAGTGCCGCTACCAAATCACCTTTTATAGCATTTAACTCTTCACTGCTTTGAGACATGAATGTCTGCTGCTGACGTGTTTGAGTCCTTAAAGCTTCAAGTTCTTTAGCCGCTAATTTAAACCGCTTCTTTTCACTATCCAATGCAGCAGCTGCATCCTGTGCCAACCTCTCCTTCTCTTCTACATGGAAAAGTATTTCTTGCTTTAATCTTTCTTTATCAGCTACCTCTTCTTCTAATGCTTTTTCTTTTTCTGATACTAACTTCTCTAGAGAAACTCGAACTTTATTGTCGTCAACATATTTCATGTTTAACATATTTATCTTATCCTGGGCTTCTTTCCAGGATTCTCTATACATAGCTTCACAAATCGCCTGCATGAGAATGGACAGCATATCTGAATCTTCAACTCCACATTGGCTAGTAGGCTGAGCATTATGAGAAGCTTCTTCGAATCTACTTTTAAAAAACTCTTGCACAACATTGTATTCCAAATTTGACTCTTCAATAATGCCTTTAATTTCACCCATCATTTCCCTGAGGAGATGAGTAAATACATCTGCACCAACTGAAGCTTCAATACGAAGATCTTCTATATCAGATCTAAGATATCTAATCGTGTTTAACGACTTTGCCTCAGACAAAGAGTGCTTTGACATTTTCTCCGTAGCATCAGAAATTTGTGTTTCAAGGCACTTAACTTCCTTCTTCTTATCTGTGAGGAAATCTCTGAGCTGGCGGTTTTCTGCAAGGAGGGCTTCCAGTCTGTCCTTCAAACTGTTAAGACTCTCTGCATTGTTGGAAACTGCAGGTAATTTCTCATTTTCCAAAAGAATGTCATCCAATTTCAGAATGACATCAGGGATTTTTTTCCTCAATACATCAAACTCCTTATCCTTCTTCAGTAGCGAAGAGGACCTCTTTTCGTTCAAATACTCCTTCTTAAGGCCGAAATATTCTTCAGTCATCTCCTGCACTTTACATTCATGAGTTCTCCGCATCTTAGCCATCTCATTATTATAGTAGCCTATCAATGCATCTCTTGACATGTGGTTTAGACAGTTCCGATCCGAATTCTCTAGCTTATTATTTTGTGAATCCTCATGTTTTCCATTTGCTTCCCAGAGTGAGGCTGGTTCTGTTACATGATTGCCCAAAACCTTGTGGTGGAAATGACTCTTTTTACCATTAGTCCACCCTTCACCATCCAAGGACCCATGAGAAACTAGATGTCCAGCTTCAGGAACACAAAGTGACTTAGAAATTGCCTCTAATTCTTCGCGCAGACTTGAAATTTCTTTCATTCTTCCAGACAAGTTTCTACTTTTATCATCACCGATTCGGTCCCACAGCTTTCCTTCAAACTCTTGTTCAAGAGTACGAATGCAACTCCCCATCACCACTGCTTCAATCTCTGCTTGAAAATCCTGCTCTTGCTTCCACTCATGCAGTGATACCTTGGACAAGTGAACAATCTCTTCGACCCCCTTAAAAGCAGTTTCTAGTGTGGTTTTGAGACCATCCAGCGTTTTATCCGCATCACTCAATCTTTCAGATGAATTTTCATGCAGTATACCCCCCAATCCCAATAATTCAGAGCTAGAACTTATCTTTTTTATCGAGCAACACCCACTTATCCGATTAATTTCTTTCATAAGCTTCGTGAACTGTTCATTACTTGCATTTCTAAGACCGCCCAAAGTTTCTTTCATCCTATCATGCTCAGTAACAGCCGCTAAGAAGCTACAACGAGTCCTGTCCGTAGCACTTCTCGATTCATGTTGCACCTCTCGAGACCCAAGGCTTTCTTGCAACATCTCCTTCAACCCTACCACCTCTTGTTCCTTCTGGGCAATTTTCTCCACCGCCTCTTGTGTGACTGCAGTCACCATGCCCTTAATAACCGAGTCGCTTACCATCCTCGAAATAGTCAACCGGTCATTGATATCTTGCCAATAAGAATCCAAATCGGCAAGGAGGTCAATATCCAAGTTCTCACTTTCCTTAACACCCTTACTAGTTTGCATCAAACCATCACAAGATGATTCGACCCGAGCATTTACCACTTTGAAATTCGCCATGATCACTGAGATAATAGATTCTCCGAAAGATATTCAACAACAGAATTACCAGCACCAGGACTCAAGAAGACATTGCAGAAAGAACATCAAAACAGTATCAAGTACCCATAAACTGGACCCACCGAACTGCAAATTTTCAGTACAAGTAAAAAAATGAATTATTATTAGAAAGATTTTTTAAAAAAAATAAATTTAATAAATCAAAAAAAAAATCACAAGTGCTTTTCAGGTTTTTTCAGTGTACGAAAAAAGAAAATAATTCATCAAAGGACAACAAAAGCAAAGCTAGTCGAGATGACTTCAAATGACTAATTTTAACTCTTTTCTCTTTTTCTTTCCTGCATTTTCTCGGCATCCAAACGAAGCAAAGAGGAACTCGAAAACCCAAATTAAACAAAGAAAAAAAATTAAAAATCTCAACTTAAACTCACTTCCAAACTAGGAGTGAAAGCAAAGTACAAAAAATAAAAAGAAAGCATAAATGAAAAGGTTCAAAAAAGACAAGACCAAAAACTTACTGGTGAAGAAGTTGAATCAACAAAATGAGACCATGATTGGAAGAAATCAACGGTCAGAAAGAGCCTGGGGTCGGAAGATGACCGTTAATTTACTTTTGGAAACGCCTTTTTCCAGTTATTTTCCATGGCAGAAGCTTTCCGAATTCTGACTGGTTTTTAGGGTTTTCAGAGAAGGTTGAAAGAGGAAGTGGATTTGGTGAGCGGGAGTAGAATCAAGCTTAAATTTGCCCTCCCGTTTCACTGAAATTACGGGAATTGCCCCTCTTGACTTTGCATTTAAAATACTTTTTTATTTTTTATTTTATTTTTTTTTTAGGGAATATAATTTCAGGTGATGAATTTGTTTGTATTGGCAGTTTTACGGTTGCAAATTCCAAAAAGATAAATACAAATTTCCAGCAAAAAAAAAAAAAAAGAAAGAGAAAAAAATACAAAGGTTGTTTTACCAATTTGCCATTTACATGATTTTCTCTTATTTTTGTCGTGGAAAGAAAAAAAAATGGAGGGAATTTTCTGGACTTTATAATCCTTATTTCCTCTTGAGTCAAAAACAATCCGATAATAATTTCGTTTATTCTGCAACAAGTAATAAGTCAATAAAAAATATTTAATTCATTTGTCCCATTATAATTAGTAGGTTAAATTTTTCTAAAATTATAAAAAAAAAATTGACTTGTTCAAAAAGAAATTATTTTTTCAAAGAGCAGGGAACTGGGAAAAGCTATTTAAATAGTTGATAAATTATGCTATAGCACAATTTAAAAAAAAAACAAAAAAAACAAAAACTTATTAACAAAACAAAAGGAGAGTTTCTTCGTTGTTGTTTAGTTTATTCATTTAAGTTTTTAAATTGAGTTGAAATGTGACTTTATGTGATAATTTTTTACTATAATAAATAAAATTAGATGTGACTGTTTTTTAGAACTTTTTACTGTAATAAAACTCAAATTCTAAACTTAAATCGGTGAAACAAACAGAGACTTCAAACAAAACGTAAAGAGTTAGGGTAAATTAGGTCGTAGTTTTTAATGCTATTACCAAATCACTCCTAAGGTGATAAAGACGGTGCATTAAAAAACGACCCTTTTCACTTAAATAATGAATTTAAATCTATAAAAAAAAAATTTAAAAAGGGTATAAAATAAAGTAGAATTGCAGCTCACCTAAGAAAACAAAAAGCAACTGTCCTTGTATTATTACTTTCTTTTTTTTTATATACAATTGTCAGTTGTCACAAACTGTTCATTACTTTTGACAAAGATTTTAGTTTCAGAATCTTAAAAAGTGGCTTATTGCTTTGGACAAATTAATAAATCCAATTTAGTTACTTATTAAATTAAAGCAATCATGCTTGTCATCATAAGTTTGTGCTTTTTCTTTATTTCTTTTCGCCTATTACCACTACTTTAGTGGGTCTTTTTGTCATTTCATACACCTTTAAAAAGTTTTAAAGCATATGGCCCACCCATTAATAATTGAAAACTTCCAATTCCAATAGAAGGAAACGAGTGAGTAAAGAGACATGCTACTGTTCTAGTGTTGTGCCAGCTTGCCTAATCATTTTCGATAGTTTCACAGAGTACCCAAAAAAAAAAAAAAAAAAAAAAAAAACAGTTTCGTTGTTATAAGTTAAATGCATATTTAAATTTTAATTGAGTTAAGGCATAATATTTTTTAAAAAATTTTTATTATAATAAAAAATTAAATATAATATTTTTAAAAAATTTAAAATTAAAATTTAATTAGTGAATTGAATGAAATTTAAGTCTTTTTTTACAATTTAAATAATAATTTAAATATTTTATTATAATATTTTTTTATAAAAATTAAAATTTAATCTTTTTGTTATAAATTTTTCTCCTATATAAAAATTTAAATTATATTAAATTATGAAAAATAAACCTCTATTTTTAAACGTCATATTTATATAAAATCTGTTAATTTTTAACACCTTTTAACTTAAGAACGAAGAAAATAAATTAGAAACCTCAAAAAATAAAAAAATAATAATAGTAAAATATATGACAAACACCTTTTTAAACTTAAGAACCAAGGAAATAGATTAGAAACCTCAAAAAAGAAAAAATATATGTAAAGTATATGTAACTTGAAAGGATGCCCTTGTTTTCAATTGCCATTAATTGTGTGTAGAATTCAACCGGAATAGTTTCTTCTCTTTTTCTCTCTCTATTTTTTTTTTTTTTTACACCGTTGCTCTTTGAATTATAGATCTCGTGACAAAATGTTCTCTTGAACTTTAATTTTAACTTTTTTCTCCCAAATTTTAATAGTTATTGTAAAGGTTTTTTCCTCTATTAAATTATTGATAAAAAAATGTCATGTAAAATACAAAAAAATTAAAATTAAAGTTCGAGAAACATTTTCTACAATGTTTGTAATAGCTTTATGTAGATCCAGCATTATAGCATACGAGTAAGACATTTATGTGCTAGTTTTTTTTTTTTTTTTTTTTGCTTTTTAATTTGAGAGTGGAGATTTTTTTTTATCATTAGGTTTTTTGGTGAAAAATCATTAGGTTTAAACATGCAATGATGGACAGTTAGCGTAAAAATTTTCTAAGTTCAACTGGAATTACGGAAGGGACAAATTATAAAACATTCAGCATGGAAATTTTCTTCGACTGATAAAACCAACTTGTACACCTAAAAAAAGAGGCAAAAAAAAAGAAAAAGAAAAAGAAAAAAACAACAACAACAAGAACAACCAATTTCTTTTGGGATTTAGATCATGTACAATGTAATTGTGAAATGTTTTTTCATTCAAATGATATGAAAAGTTTAAGGCTGGAGTTGCTTTTGTTTATGTTTTATATTTTTGAGAAATAAAAAATGAAAATGGGAAAGAAAGACATGACAAATTAAAGATAAAAAAACGAAAATAAAAATGATTTTTTAGTTTAGTGTAAAACGGGAGAGAAATAAAAAACGAAACATAATAAATTTATGTATTAATAATTTTTTAGTTTTTCCTCTCTCGAGTAAGAGAGAGAAACAAGACATTAATGAATTTTTTCATACTGAAAACAATCTCTTGATAAAAATATTAAAGTCATTTTCAAAAATGATTTTTGTCTGATATTGAAAACGTTTTCATTTTAATTTTCATATAACAAATAAAATTATTTTAAAGAGTTCTAAGTACACTCTAAATAGAACTCACAAGATAGGACTCACGTTTTTGTCTAATCTCGATTCAACCTCAGTCGATATATGTAGGATTAAACACTCAGTGATAATGAATTTTTATCTTACAATAAATATGAGTAGGTGAACAAAGACCTTTCAATTTTACCAAATCCAATTAATTGCTTTTATGGGCATCCCAACTGTTTATTAGTTAGTTTTTAATTATCTGTTAGGAGACCTAAACAATTTATTTGCAACTTTTTGAATGAGGCATCCAACAATAATAGAACAGTCCTACTATCTATTAGTTTTTTTTCTTTGGAAAAATTATTTGTTTGGCTGTCCACATCCTCTACACCCTGTATAACTTTGCTAAAGTTTTTTTTTTTTTTTTTTTTTTTTTTTTAGAATTGGGTAAATTCGAAGTTTTTTTTTCTTATTCTTTTTTTTTTCTTGGGGCAACACTTTAAGAGTGTTGGCTCTGTCTTTAGTCAATCTATTTGTTTGTTTTTTTTTTTGTTTTTTTTGTTTTTTTTTGTCCTTTGGTTTTTTCCTCTTTTATGTCTTTCTTCATTCTTTACATATTATTCTTCTGTCTTACGCAAAATTATTTGTTTGTACAATTGGAAGTTTCGAAAATAAAGCATGTCCTTTGCATGAAAATGGTCATTGCATAGTACATTTAGCGGATCACGAATTTGGTTATTAGTTCAGATTGTTCTTTTAACATCGTAATTTCAAACCTGTGTTCTTGTACTGAATCTGGATTTGTCTTCTTTTATTCACTTAGATTACGGACAGAAGAGGCTGTTCTGTGGTTTCGGCAATAATATTCTCTTAAAGATTTTTTTTTGTTCTTTATGTGTTATGCAATGACACTTTTGCCCCTTCCCCCTTAATCAATGCCTTGTTTCCAGCTTTTCATATGGGATCCACATTTGACATTTGCTGATATTTTCCACAAGCAAAAGGATGAACTGTAGAAGCTGCAATTCTTCGTTTTGTCTTTTTTTTTTTTTTCTGGGTACAAATATTCTTCATAATTTTTTACTTGTACAAGCCTACCGGTTATAACTCTTTGAGTATAAGACGACATTAATCGCTCTATAAATAAAAAAAAATGAGGTCCAGATATTATTTAAAACATGTGAACGTTTAATATATGAATTTAAAATTATTATATTTATATGTGTCTTTTATAAAAAAAATATTATAATAAATACGAATTATGATTCAAATTATGATACGAAATTACTAACTAAAAGCACGCTAAATAGTGTGATTGTGAGCTCCTCTACAAGCTCCAAACTCCAAACTCAAAAAAAAAAAATATATATATATATATATATATATATATACATTCCGTGCTGGTATTGCACCAAAATATTAAATATGACCAGAAAAAAATAAAAAAATTACATATAAGAATATAGATCTCTAATTGTTCAAAACAGAGTATTATTTTTTAAAGAAAAAGAAGAATATTCTTACGAGTGTATGAATTTAAATTTTTACTTTAATTTTAATATATATATTTATTAATATAATTATTTAACTCTAACATTATAAAATAAAAAATTTGACATGCACACTTTTAAAAAATATTTATTAAAATTACCCGCATTTTTATGCGCTCTTTAGAATTCGGATTGTTAATAATCAAAAAGAATCTTATAAAGAAAAGTCACTATTTCCTTTTGTACGTGTCCCTTTTCCAATATGAATTTGTAAAGACTTCAGAGATCCACAATACTTGCCTTTTGATGAAGGGCAAGTAATTAAATGAACAATAAAATAAATTTCAATATATTGCCAATTAAACAGTAATATTGGCAGCAACTTTAACACCTTAGTAAAATAATTTTAACTCTTTTAAAAAATAACTCTTTGAAAAAGTTTTATTAGTAAAATAATTTTTCAAAAATTTTTATTTGCAAAATGACCTCATTTTACAAAGAATGAGTAAATGTCTTTCTTCATAAAAAATAGAAAAAGATCATTTTACTAATTTCACTTTGTTGGAAAGTCATTCTAACATATTACCCCTAAAAATGCTATTGTAGTAAAAAATTATTTGAAACCCTGCTCAACTTGATGCTAAAAATACGTAAAAGCCAGAAAGATTAATCTAACAGCTATTTACTACTGGTAGTGAAATCAAGCCCTTCTTGACAAAAAAATTTCGTAAAATTAAAGACCCGTTTAATTCACTGATTTAAATTTTTAATTTGAATTGAGATGTGATTTTATGTGAAAATTTTTTACTATTATAAAAAAATTAAATGTGATTGTTTCTAAGAATTTTTTATTATAATAAAACTCGAATTCTAAACTCGAATCGGTAAAATAAACGGAATTTATGCAAGAAACACAAATTGACCAATAATTTATTTTTCCACTGTTTGGTCGTCAAATAACGTACTATTACGTACTGCAGCATCAAACTGAGAGGAAAACTTCCAAGTTAAACAATAGAATAGGTGCAGGTTACTTAAAGAATCAAAGCAATGAAAGCCTTTTTGTTTTTTTTTGTTTTTTTTTTTTTTTTGTAATATAACATGTGGTTTTTTTTTTCCCGAAAAGAATCTCATTTAATCTCCGCTGTACAGCCAAATCGTCAGCCATGGTTATTTCTTTGTGATTCTTTCATCAAGAAATTGCAGGCCAGCAATGCTGCTCCAATAGCAGGCTCCACCTGAAGCCAAACGCTCATCATCCATCAGAAGTAAGAAGAACAAGTAAAACAGAAAAGAAAGTGAAGCACGGTTCTTTCGGGAAAAAAAAGTTCGCTAACACGCCCCCGATGTCTCAGAAAGAAAAAGGGAGGGACACAGCTGCAAACTTTGAGCAAGTGAATTGAAGATGTGAAATGAGTATTACAAGTTACAACATGAACAAGTGAATATGAGGATCCTATTCGTTACATCATAAAATACTAAATGCGCTTCAACTACAAGCGGGGTCCAGTAATTTTAAGGTTGACTTCAGGGAAAGCTACGGGAAAAGAGTTAGCAGTCTTGTCATCTAATTACATTACTTGAAACACATGCATGTATAGTCAATCATGCAAGACTTAATAAAGTAAAGGGGATAAATTTTTAATCTGTTGCCTTTTAATTTTAGAGTGAGAGAATGCTAACCTTTGGTCTTATTGGATGAGCACCAGGATAGAGTTTCTGGATATATTTTATAACTTCTTTTCCTATATCCCAACTCTTGTTGCTTTCAAGGACACCACCAACCATCACAACCGGAAACGAGCCACTTCTATCTGCAATCAAAATTCAGTTTGCATTATGAAGCAGTTAAGCGGATTTTAGTTACTCAAAGACATTTGCGAGCAGGGCAGATTTGTAGCAAGCTCTGCAAAAAAATACAATCAAATGACAATTGCAATGCCATTACAATTACAGAGAGTCAATTTCATTTTACATCCTTAATTTAAGTTGCTAACAACCAGAGTCAGTAAAGGGTTTCTTAAGTTTGTAATTGCGTAGAAGAAAATATTGCAATGCAAGGAACTATAGTTCAATACAATACGCACCTTCACCACACAAGCAGAGTCTTTCAATGACAGCTTTAACAGCAATAGCCAATTCCTTCACAGCATCAACTAGGATTTCATGTGCAATTTGATCTCCATCTTTGGCACATGATACGACTTCTGGAACAAGTGCTGCAATGCGAGCCCAAGATCGATCTGTGTAAGTCCACCTAAATTCCGTATTGACACTAAAATCAGTCCACCTAAATTCCATATTGACACTAAAATCCGTCTTGAAACTAATTTTCGGATCAAAATGCATTATAACATATTACCTGAAATTATCAATTACCAAGTTTTTACAGAACCATTTTTCTCTTGAAGTCAAATACTATACTCAAACTTGAGAAAAAGGAAGGAAACATGTGTTAATTGCAATCATAGAGATGCTCCCAAAACAGATTCTAAGACTAGTCCGGACTCTTCCTAATTGTAGCAAGTTGGTATGAAAAATTACAAGTCATGTACCCAATAATTTCCTCGGGAGAAGAAAGACCCAGAGCCATCAGAATTCTACTTGTAAGCATTGTCGGTGAACCACGACCATCATAAGCCCTTATAACTGCAGTTAATGCCTGTGCAGCAATCCCATAACCGCTGCAAGTTATAAAAACACATAACACATCAGAGTAAATCATACAGATATAGGTTTGTTATCACGAGAAGATTACAAAAAAATTCTAAATGAAAAATGTTTGGGAGCAACACTAGTGCTGAACACCAGACCTAATTAAAGATGAGCCCCATTTGTGGGTACCATTTACATGTTTGGTGCTCACACTACCGGTGCCTCCTAGCATTGTTCATTCTAAATACACACGCAGTAAGAATATTTTGGTAAAAGAATAATACTAGTGACACCAACTCAAACCCAACGTTTGAGTGCCAAACTACATGTCATGTGATGTGACATTCCACCTCATATGCCAACTCATCACTTTCAATTTAACTCTTATTTTGCTAAAAGTCCCTAAACCAAAGTTCAAATTCCAAACAAATTAATTTACTTTTTCTTCCCAACATGACGTTTCAATTCCACTTAATCCTGGACATCATGAGATATCACATTTTGTTAGCTTTTTTGCACAGCTACTTTCCAGCACCAAGGAAAAAGAAGATCCTACTCTTTAGCGACTTTGCATTAAGTTGTAAAAATCTTACAATAAGCACTCAAATATTGCCTATTTCTTCAAGAAAAAACCGAAAATTGCAGTTTTTTTTCAGAACTTTCTCCTCCCAATGCGTATCAATGAGATAAGAAATTAAATGTAATAGTTATGAAGCATTTAATAAAGAAGTTAAACAAAAACAATGTAACCTCATCGTTTAGCACATTGAACTAGAAGGTAGAAGGAGTTAGGCAAATACCTTCCCCAATCCCCTAAGATAGGTCCACCACCTGCAGCCCGAGCTTCTTTACCATCTTCAGAAAATCCAAGTGCAATGCACCCTGTACCGGCAACTAATACACACCCATGAAGCTTTCCCAAGGTCCCACTTGCTAGAGCTGCGACAGCATCATTTTGAACATATATCTTTACATGGGAAGGGAACATTTCCCTGAAAAATCAGTTTCAGCAACTCTAAGACAGTTACAAAGCAATTAAATGCCAATATTGTAAAGCACACCTAAGTATTTACCAGTAAATTTCAAACATGAACATAACCTTGTTTGAAATTGACATTCTAAACAAGAATGCATCTAGGTATAAGAGAGGCAATATATAAATAATAAACCGCTCAATGAACCCCAAGATAGAATTTAAATTCTACATGCCTAAAACTTAATATATATATATATATATATATATCAATAAAGCATAATGTCATCATTGTCCCTGAACAAAACCTACTTGAGTTTCTCTTTGTAAATGTCCATCTTAATCAGTAGTTCCATTTTCATTCAAACAGAATAGAAAGAAACATTTTCTGCAAGGTCAAATAGAAAATTACAAATGAAAGCACCTAATCAAGAACAAAACGAGCTGAATAAACAATTGATGAACGCTTAAGAATTGTGGTGTAAGTTAGGACCCCATTGGAAATGGAACTTTTCAGAACCAAAGTTGTGACAGAGCAGAGAGAGAGCTTATCCAAAATACAAGAAAATACATAACATTTGACAAATGAAATAGTAAGATAGGCTCTAGCTACTAGACCTTAGCCAATTCAGTATCATTTCCTGGTCTGTTGGATGGTTAACACCAGAGACGCCTAAACAAACAGCATGAACAGCGGATCGATCTGAACCGGATTTTGTAAGGGCTTCACTGAGAACCTGTTCCAGTGTAGCCTTGGCAGCATTTTCTGAGGAATCCGACAGATTTTGAATTACTAAGAGACATTAAAATAAGTGACAGCATTTTTGTTATCTTATGGTTTCCTTGGTAACAACACAATACCTTTTTCTTTTCCATTTCTTTTTCTTTTTCAGGAAAACACAATCCTTATAAGAAAGCTAGTTGATAATGTTTAAATATCACCGTCATCTTATTTTTGTTGGAAAGAAATACAATAGAAAATTTTCTAGACCATCAAAAACGAAAACCTTGATTTCAAATACGACAAGTCCACAACTTCAACAAATCATTATCATGATAAAGAAACACCAAATTTCTTGGAAACAAGAATTACAACCAAACTAGAGAATACAATGTCACATTCCATACTATAACTTCTGCCGAAGAAAAATTCCCTTTATTTAGAGGGAGGGAGAGAGAGAGAGAGAGTAAAAGGCCCTGAATTGCCCAGGAAATTATCTATAGGCTTCATGTAGTTAATTGGTCGATTAGCTGTTGAAAGTAGTTAGTTAGTTGTATGCTAGACCATTTCCAATGCAAATGCTAATGCCAATGTCACATTTGGCACCAAAATGTGAGAAAAATAGCATATTGGACATGTCATTTTTATTTTTATTCCAAGGCATAATGCTATTTCAAATGCTAAATCTACGTTTTATCATAAACCATAAAATAATTTGAAAATGTCAGAGTTGTATTGATTAAATGAAAAACTAACATATCAACCCATAACAATCAAATGTCAAAACTTGTCAGATGCTATAGTTGGTGGCAGATTTACCACGAAGCATAACATATGCTAAATTTAGCACCGCCGCGAATAGCATTATATTGGTGGTCTGTTATGTGCAATTAGTTGTTGTTAGTTTTCTCTTATGTTCGAAGAGGAATAAGGACTGAACTCAAGGGGATATATAGATGAGAAACAGGAAGAATAAAGGCCGGAATTGGGTTGATTAGGTCTCCACTAAGCTCTCGAATTCTCTGTCAGTTCTTGTACATTTCATTGAGATTCCTGCTTCAATAATGCAATTCCAGATTGATTCTTTCGATTTCTCCTGTTCTGATATTGGTTTTGATAGAAAAACCCTAGGCTAGGACTCTATCAAAAACATTTGTAACAAGTTACATTAGTTAACTAGTCAATTATTAAACTAAGAAACTGGTTAGCCCGTTAAAATATTATTCTACATTTCTAATTTTGTAATCAAATGTAAAGGCAAATGCAACATCTATCAAAGTTTATGCAACAAATCTAAATGAAATGGTGTTGGAAACCACAAAAGACAAATAAATAGATAAATAAAGATAAATGAAGAATTTATTAGAATAGAGAGACCTCCAACGCTGTTGAAATTGGAGCAACCGCCGACGGCGCGAGAGAGAACGGGGAGTGGGTCCGGTAGGCTGCTTTGCGGGTCCCACACCGGAATCAGCGGCAGGCATACGCACACGGTGGAGGTTGCTCCGCCGTCCAGTCCCAAAACGACGTCAGACCCACCTCCGTTTTCACGCGCTGCTCCTCCTTCTTCTTCTTCCCCAGCAATCCCGTACTTGTAACTCTCCATGGCGATTACAGAAATTTCCCTCTCTCTTCCTGTTCTTGTTCTTCTAATTGGCGCGATTTGTGGGTTTTGGTACGATAATAGTGAATATTTGGGAATCGGATTCTCCTTTGCGTACGTTAATAAATAAATGAAAATCAACGGATATGATTATGAAAACCAAACTCAATTTTGCAATTGCTACGTCAATACTCTATAAATCCTTATGCATGTTGTTCCTCCATTGCTCTAGATCTTTGCTTGGTTCTGGTTACCGGCTAGTCAAAACCAAAACTTTAACCATTTTACATTGGAATATTGTTGCAAAAAAAAAAAAAAAATCATCCTTTCAGCATAAGTAAAATCTCCACCGTTTTGCTAAATTTAAAAATAAAAACATGTTCCTTTATCCCCCTAATTTTATTTTTTATATTATACACCACATACTATTAATTTAGCAGAATGACCCTAAACTTCAAAATTAGTATCAATTAAAGTCTAATAGTTAATGAGTGTTATCAAAATTACAATTTGAGATACGAGGTCTCGCACATGAAAAGCAAAGCAAGTCATTTTTTAAATAAATTTTGTGTGAACCCAGCGCACCGAACTGTCAACTTAAATACGTTTATCAGCAGTTAAAATCTGAAAATTCAAAGCGCAATTTTCAAAATTATAAAACAAATGGATGGAAATTATGCACAAGAAGAGAATACTTAAGTGTCAGACATTAAAAATTTAAGGTGTATTATACAAAAAATGAAAATTTTTTTTCATTTCAAAAATTAACCATTGTTTAACTAATACCTTATACCATGTTTGGTAGGAAGAAAAGAAAATAGGATAAAAATGAAACATGAAGTGATGAAAAATAGCAATGATGAAAAGGAATTGATTTTCTTTTATGTTGTTTAGTATGAGAAGATAGAAAAAAAATGAGCTTACTTTCACTTGTTTGGTATTGGAAGTTAAATTGAGAGAAAAAAAAAATTTTACTCGTAAATTACTTTATACCCTTAAATTTTTTATTTGGATGTTGATAGAGAAAATAATAATTTAGTAACGTTGCTCACTTTAATGAGTTATCCTCATTTTTCATTTTATTTTCTACCCACTTATGAAAAGAAAAAAAAATAATAGGGCCCACATGTATTATTTTTCACTCCATTTTCTTTTCATTTCTCTTTTCTCTCCTACCAAACAACTTACATTTTCATTTTCCCTCTCAAAATCTCTCCACCTTCTTTCTTCCTTCTACTTTTCCTTCCTACCAAACATACATAAACTATTTTTCTCTCCCGAGTGAACTTGTTGAATGGGGAAACAAAAATGAACAGCATTTCAAGTTATAAATTAAGCAGCCATTGCATTTGATCACTGTTGATTATAGAGCTGTAAATACTTAGCCCTTAGCCCTTGTATTTTTTTTAAAAAAAAATTTATTCAAAAAAATATATATCATATGCCCCAAAAAGATGTGATTTTATTGAATTGACGTAATAGGAGTACACATAAATGACTGCCTCATTAAAAACCTTGCTAAGTAAAACCCGTGGAGAGATCGGGACAAAACCTTAGCGAAGGAAAAAAGAGTGCAGTAGCTAGGAATAGAAAATTACAAATCTAAGTGCTTCCAAAAGATTCTATTATTTCTAAGTTAGAAAAATATTCTTGCATCGAATCATCTGTGTATTGTTGTTTTCGTCTTCTGGCATCTTCCCAGTCTTTAACGCACATTAATCCCTCCAAGATGTCTGGATGCATTCTGCTTCTCTTCTCGTCAAGAATTCGGTTACTTGCGCTAAAAGCTTGCTCTGATGCTACCGTTGATACTGGAGTTGTCAGAATGTCACGAGCTATTATGGACAATATTGGAAAACGATCTGTCTTGCTCTTCCACCATTGTAAGATGTCTAGTTTGTCGTCATCGATTACAAAATTTGCTTCAAAATATTTGACTAGTTCCATAGACGCTTGTGTTGAGGACGATCCTGCCGTTTTCTCTTTCTTTTTCAAGAAACTCCATGACGATCCTTTAGGCCCCGAACTGGTAGTTGATGACGAAGTTTCCTGTTCTTTTTGACATGTGCTATATTTTACTTCATACAAACTAAAAACTTTTTCTAACATTTTCTGAGCGTCAGTAATACTTAGTTGCATATCTATATTTAAATTCTATGCGGTAGCAGTCATTAATGATTCAGTTCCATCTACTCCGCACCTAGGATCTAAAATAGTTGTCAATGCATATAACATAGGACAACCTGACCAATAATTTTTAAATTTATTTTCCATTAAGTTAACTATATTTTCAAAAAGTTCTGTATCCCTATAATAAGAAAATGTTTCTGAAATATTAAATAGTTGATGTAAAGCTAAATGTGCAGTTGGATAATAAACACCAGAAAGTAATTCAGTAGCATTGTAAAAAACTTCTAAAAATTTAAAAAAATACTCAGCAATTTGCCAATCAGAATCAAAAATTAAAATTTGATTGTTCTTACTGTTTACATATGTCGTGATAAGCTGTGAATATGGGAGTGCCGCCTTCAACATTAAATATGTTGAATTCCACCTATGTCTCACGTCAGTTGGAAACTTTCTTGGGCGCATCTGACTGTTCCTGCAATATTGTTTGAATTCTTGGAGCCGAGCTCCAAAATTAGATATAAAGGATAATGCTTCTCTAATATTTGTAAGATTAGCTGAGATATGTTCAATTCATGCCTGAACTACTAAATTAATTATGTGACATGCACACCGTTGATGAAAAATTTCCCCTCCAAATGCCGGTTTCAAACTACGTTTAAATAGATTAATTGCAGCTGTATTAGCTGACGCATTATCAAAAGTAATTGTTAAAACTTTATCTTCTATCCCATAAAACCCAAAAATTTCCATTATTGTATTAAAAATAGCTGTTGCGTTATGAGGATATGGACATAAACGAAAACCAATTATTCTTTTTTGTAAAACCCAATCGTCATCAACATAGTGCGCTGTGACACATAAATATCCAGTTTTATTACACCCCTCCCACAGATCAGAAGTACAAGACACAGTAGCATTAAAAGTCCTAAATTATCAACAAGAGATTGTCTCATTGCATAAAAAACTTTCATGCAATCAGAACGGGTTGTGTTTCTACTTACCCGTTTAAATTGTGGGCAAAAGGCTATCTGAATGAATTCTTCGAAGGAGGCATCATCTGCAAAAGAAAGAGGCAATTCGGCACTAGCTAGAAATTTAGCTAGTGCCTCACGAGCATGTTGTGCATCGTATGTAAAATTTTGTAACCCCTGTGATGTGAGTGATAGTGTTTGTTGGCGGGAGTCTGCACTCCCATCTTGATGCAATGGTAGACATACTTTTCAATGTCTATCCAGATGACCAGTACCCCCACCCTTTTTATTAGAAAAATGCTTTTTACAATATTTACATACCGCACGAATTTCCATCTCACCTGTTTTTGGATTTGGTCGGGGCTCCTCGGTGAAATGTTGCCATGCCGGAGAAGTTCGCGGTTTTTTTCCTCTACTACGATCTCCAGCTTCCTCGTTGTGTACTGAAGCATTATCCACCGGAGCATTTTCTGGTTCAGTGGGGGTGGGGTTGGAAGGCATCATTTCTTCCTAAAAAAATGTCTCATCACCAAGCTCAGGAAGAGCAGTGAAATCAAGAAAGTTTGGTCAGGCCATTTTCTAAAAATTGATAGAACTTGATTGAACTTTGTAAATGAAAGAGCTAGAAAATGAATGAACGCGAGAAAAAAGCTTAGAATCAAAATCAAAGAGAGAAGTTGAGAGATAGAATGAGAGTGAGATGAGAAGATGAGAGTGAATTGTTGTGTGAGATTTATGGTGGAATTAAGGGGTATTTATAGGGAATTTTAGGGTTGAATTTTAGCTTTTTTCCATTGGGCCCTCAACGTGCGGCACGTGACGGGCCTCCCGTGAGGCCCGTCACGTGCCTCCCGTTTGGCCCATCACGTGCCAAACGGGAGGCACGTGATGGGCCAAACGGGAGGCCCATCACGTGCCGAATGTCCAAGCTCGCGAAGGGCCCACTGGACCAAATGAAACGGGCTTTTTCGTGGGCCGTTTCGCGGACTTGGGCCGTGCCGAATAAGGGCTTGGGCTGGGCCGAATAAGGGCCGTGCCGCGAGCCTCCACGTGCTTGGGCCGTGGGCTGAGAAGTTGAGGCCTAGCCCTAGTCCATTACACGTGCCGTGCCGGCACGGCCCGTAACAGTAACGAACCGTGTCGTGTCGAATCGTGCACTATTGACGGCCCGGCCCATTTGACATCTCTAACTTTAATGAGTTGTCCTCATTTTTCATTCTATTTTCTACCCACTTATGAAAAGAAAAAAAATAATGGGGCCCACATGTATTATTTTTTACTCCATTTTCTTTTCATTTCTCTTTTCTCTCCTACCAAACAACTTACATTTTCATTTTTCCTCTCAAAATCTCTCCATCTTCTTTCTTCCTTCTACTTTTCCTTCCTACCAAACATACATAAACTATTTTTCTCTCCCGAGTGAACTTGTTGAATGGGGAAACAAAAATGAACAGCATTTCAAGTTATAAATTAAGCAGCCATTGCATTTGATCACTGTTGATTATAGAGCTGTAAATACTTGTCGCTCAGGCTGCCTCAGCCCATGGAGGCTTAGGTGTTTGTGGGAACCAATTTCGTTTGCGAAGAAAACGAATGTGTGGGGCTATAGTTGGAAATCAGACAATCATTTTAAAAGTATATATTATTAATTTAATTTTTGAAAATCTTATGTTATTACCTATTTTTTATTTCGTGCGATGACAGTTGAAGAAGAGCGAGAGAGAAGCTGGTTTTGCTATGGAATGTGGTAAAATTTGTAAACGCTTCATTTATCAATAAGTAAACTCTGTTTAATTCAGTAAATAAAGGATTTATGTGATAAATCATGGATTTAGTAGCCAAACAAAGGCTTTAATGTTGAAGTTTGGTGAATTGATGATTTACATGGTAAATCTATTATTTACTAAAATATGAAAATTGAATTTGTGTAATTGAAAAATTTACCAAATAAATAGAACATAGAACATTTACCATATAAAAAATAAGCATAAAATTAAAATACCTATTGGTTGATAAATAATGCATTTACTAAGTAAATTCATCATTTACTGGTAAATCTTTCATTTATTAGAGGTATATATACAAAAAATAATAATAAATAAAAATAAATTTGAGTTAAAATGTAATTTTTAAAAAATTTAGGGGTCAAAATTTTAAAACTTAAGAGATCAAAATATAATTTTAAAACTTAAAGGATCGAAATATATTCTAAAAAAATTAAAAGGTCAAAATATAATTTTTAAAAAGTTAATGTTTTGGTAATAAAGTATTTATCAGGTAAATACATTTATCACGTAAAAATTATATAAGGTAAAATTGAAACATTATTGAAATTTTAAATTATGATATTTAACACAACTAGGCTAATGAAATGGTCTATATGTTACAATTTCTCTCATATTACCAAAATTTATTAACGTAAGTTTTGTAATTTTAGGCCCGTTGAACGGCTATCTGCGTAGTTTTCTTTTATTTATTTTTATAATTATTTTATACTTGTGTTCTTCTTTTTTCTTGGTTCAACGAAAACTTTTCTACCGAAAAAAAAAAAAAAAAAAAAAAAAAACCATAGCTCTTTTTAAATTCTAACACCATCATTCTCAAGAAAAATGATTGAGTTTGTTGCTCAATCAAATCAAAACTACACTAAAAATTGGTTGGTCAGACGTCGGTGTACATAGAGAAGTCATTTCAATTCATAACGGTCAGTTTAGTCTGTATTTTTAAATAAGTGATTCTAATTTATTAATAAAAATTTTATGAGAAATTAAATTTTTAAATTTAAATTTTTTATGAGATGAAAATATTATAATAAAATTAGAGTCCTTAGTTCAACTTTCAAATATAGGAATTAAATGGGCCAAAATTATATAGTGGGTATTATATATAGGGAAAAAGAAAAAAATAGATAAAGACTTGAAATAAATTAAAATTAATAGATTAATAGTTTACATAAATTAATAAATAGGTTAAATTACTATTTTCGTCAATAACTTGTCAAGTTATGGATCATAACTTGACAAGTTATTATCTATAATTGTCTATAATTTGTCTGGCTATGAATTTATTACTTGACAATTTATCTATAACTTATCATAACTAGATAAGTTATGACCTATTAATTTTTATAATTAAAAATTGACTTATATATTTTTTTTAATTTTCATATTGACCTATTTTCCTTATTTCCTTTATATATATATATATATATATATATATATAGTAGCTGATTTGAATGTTACTGTGAATTTCGACAGATATTAGGCCATATAAGGGCCATTTCTGTCCCTTTTCATTTACATTTTTGCATTAGCTAACATTATCCTCTTATTTCTTATTTTAAAACATCTTTTCTTTTTCAATTATTGGATTTTTTATGAGAATTTCAATTATTGAATTCCTTATCCTCCATTTATACTTCAGCAGGTTGGTGGAAGGTTATGCTCACCTTTTTGGGCTTATCAAATTCTTATAATCAGTAAACTGTTTTCTAATAAGGTATGTATTAGCATAACACAATTTTAAATCATCAACTTATATTAAATTAAATAATTTAAAAGTAATATTCATGATTTAAAATTAGTCATGTTCATTTCACCGATTTAAGTTTAAAATTTGAGTTTTCTTACAGTAAAAAGCTCTCAGAAACAGTAACATTTAACATTTTTATAACAGTAAAAAACTCTCACATAAAGTTACATTTCAACTCGAATTAAAACTCGAATTAACGAACTAAACAGGTATTTAATGGTTATAACTGTATACTATAAAACATGCATACTCTCTTTACTTTTCACATGTACTAAACATAAATTCAAATTTTATTCTATATTTAAATTAAAACTTTAACTACACGTCTAAACGTCAATTTAAATTACAATTTAAACCACACAGTTTAATTTTTTCTATTAAAATCAAAAAGTTTAAACTAATAAAATTTAAAATAACGAAGCAAACATGGACTAAATTAATGGACATTTTTTTGGTACCTTCTACAATCATTTTCGCGGACAATTCGGTTAACGATTGAAAATCATAAAGTAAGAAAACAAGTATATAATTCTGTAAGGTTGTCATCTCAAAATAGATGCAAGTATTTTTTATTTTACACTCAAATCAGGATTTAATTTCTTAATTTTTGCTACTAAAGTCCCGTTTACTTCACTGATTCAAGTTTAGAATTTAAGTTTTGCTACAGTAAAAAGTTCTCAGAAATAATCACGTCTAACTTTTTTGCTATAATAAAAAGTTCTCACATAAAATTATATCTCAACTCAAATTATAAACTCAAATCAGCGAAATGAACGAGCCCCAAGACTATTTTTAGGATAAATTAGTCATTTCGTATTAGTTATGTAACTTTTTCAACTTATAATGTGCCACGGGACAATTTTCTTTTAAAGGACAAAATTATTCTAAATTTAATGGACGTTTAGTTCATAAATTCAGAATTATAATTCATAATTATTCTCATTTTACGTGTATTTTTTATGAGAAAAAATACTGTAACAAATTACGAACTATAATTTAAATCATCACATAAATTTATTTTCTAAACACTTTTAGGGAGCAAATGGTACTTTTTAAATTCCAAGCAAAGCATTATAAGGAAGAAAATTCATAGAAAAAATTTAAAATTCATTTTAAAATGATGAAACAAATGTGAGTCAAATCTTCAAGGTTGAAGAAGAAACTGAGAACCCAAGATTGGGATTAAATGCCTCCAAAGGACTTCCTAGTCCTTATGGGGTACTCTTTGGTACGGAAGAGCCAAGAAGAGCAAGACAAGTTACAGCTTTTATTATAATTTGGAGAACCAGGGATATTTATGTAATATTGCCACAAGAAAGAACAAAAATAAACCGTTGAAAATAATCACCTCCCACTTTACAGACATCAGCATGTGACCCACCTCTCAAATAATGGAGCCCCATCTCTGGCAACCCAACAGAACCTGCCAATCTTACACTCATATTATATTAAAAAAAAAAAAAAACTACAAAACAGATGAATATTGATTCAGATTTAACAATTAAAAAATAAGAGATTATAATAATTTGTTTTTATAAATACTATCAAAGAAAGTCTTTATATTATAATGCCAAAAATGTGTAAAAAGAACTAAATAGAATTCGTGGGATTTTGTAGTAATTTTTTTTTTTAAAGAAAAATAAAATTTTTAAGTAGTTTAGAAAAAGAATAATCTACTTTGTCAATACTTTGAGGTTGTTTGATGGATTATATAAAAGTGTTTTAGACCTGGCAATAGCACCTAACTAAACTCCAAGTGCCATTAAAGAGCTTTGTGTTTTTTTTACTTATGTCTTGTATTAATAAAGAATACATGAGATTATATACTATTTGTTTGGATTAAATTCAATTTAGAAGACGTTTAGTTCATGAATTAGAATCATGTGATTATAATTATTTTTAATTTATGTGTATTTTTTATGAGAGAAAATACTATAACGAATCACGATTAATGATTCGAATCAGGAATGAATTTCCCACTAAACAACCTGCTAGTAAATATATCATTAATAAGTGTTCGTTTTTTTTTTCCTTGAAAAGGCATTAACTAAATAAATGTTCTTAATCATAAGTGATTCAAAGAAAAATCTTAACGCTAATAAAAGTTTTTATAATTCTTATTAATTTTTTTGGGGACTTATATTCATAAACAACATGCATTTAGAACCAATATAAAAAAAAAAGGGGGGGGGGGGGGGGGGGGGGGGAATATATATATTTTTTATACCCTCTTCTTTTTCTAGGGTAATTAAAAATTATAAAAAAAAATAAAGCAATATCATAACCGGTTAAAGCAGTTTCTAAAAAAAAAACAGTAAAGTACAACTTCAATGGTGTCAGATTCTTGACTATTTTGTAAAGATACAAAACAACAGCCAAAGATATGGACTGATCTTTTTTCCAATCTGTTTTCCAACAACCCATGTTCCTAAATCCTATTTTCTTATTCAAAGAGAACCCCATTTCAAAAGCACAATTTTTTTTTCCTCTTCTCTCTGCGTTTTTTGGATTTCGAGACTTCACTGAGCAGTTTTTTTTTTTTTTTTTTTTTTTTCCATCTTTACACTGTTCATATTTCCTTTTGCCACCTTTTTTCTTCCTTTTCATTTTTCCCTTCTTCAGATCTGCTAGCTATTTGGGTGTGTGGAATAGAGGGAATTGATTCAAGTTTTGAGGTGGGTTTTCATTCATTGCCATTGTTTCTTTCTTAATGTTTATGACTAGTGATAAAACGAGGAGAAATCTGATGAACAGATTGGCTTTGTTGAAGTTTGACTTGAATGCTTGTTGCCCAAGTTGTTCTTGTTTTTGTGAAACTTTGATGTGATTCTTGTCAAAGTGAAAAATCCTAGTAGAAAGGTGTAGTAGTTTTGTTAACCAAATGTTGGGAATTTCTTGCTTTGTCGTTTGTATTATTGGGTTTTGAATATTGGGTAGTCCTTGTTTCCATTAGGAAATATTGGGTAGTTTTTGTTTTTGCATTTGGGAAATTCCCCTTCTTTCGCTGAGGGAGAATATAAAGGAATTATAGAGAAATTGGTGATGGAGAAGAAAGTCCAAGGAAGGGAAGTCTTGGGTCTGCCTTTTCTGCTTGTTCTCTTTGTGTTTGTAGAAATTGGAGAAGCTCAATCCAAGTCCTTCTTCATAAACTGTGGCACAAATGGCAGTGTCAATGTGGATGGTAGGAAATGGGTTGGTGATTTGGCTCCCAATACCAATCTTACTCTCAGTTCCCTTGGCGTTGATGCATCCACTCCTACATTAAGCGGCGAATCAGCCTTCGATTCACTTTATAAAACTGCCCGGATTTTCACTGATGGCTTGAACTACACGTTTGAAGGAATCGATGAGGGAAACTATGTTGTTAGGCTTCATTTCTATCCCTTCTCCTTTGATAAGTACAATGTGAATGAGTCTTCATTTGATGTTGTAGCAAATGGTCTAAAGCTGGTGTTGGAATTCAATGTACCTGGTGAAATCTCACACAGAAACACGTTCTTGCAAAAGTCCGGAGGTAACTCTAGTTCTTCTCTGGTTAAAGAGTACATTCTGCCTGTTAAATCGAATGGGCTCGTGATTGAATTCACACCGGCTAAAGGGTCTTTTGGGTTTGTAAATGCTATGGAAATTATCCCAGTTGTGGAGACCTTCTTTAAAGATTCAGTTGCTAAAGTGGGTGGAAGTGCGGTGAATCTGAATTTGGGCGGGCGGGGCTTTGAGATTATGTACAGATTGAATGTTGGAGGTGATGAAATTAGTCCTTCTAAAGACTCAGGTCTTTGGAGAACATGGGAAGTGGATTCTAGTTACATGATCACAGCAAATGCAGGGTCAGAAATCAGTAACAGTTCCAATATTACCTATGCTTCGGTCAATGATTCTTCTGTGGCTCCTCTTCTGGTGTATGAAACTGCAAGATCCATGTCCAACAATCAAGTCTTGGAGAAGAGGTTCAACATGTCATGGAAATTCGAAGTGCATCCTGATTTCGATTACTTTGTTCGCTTACATTTCTGTGAGCTAGTTTATGATCAGGCAAAGCAAAGAACCTTCAGGATCTACATAAACAACAGGACTGCTGCAGACAATTTTGATGTTTATTCGCGAGCAGGAGGGAAGAACAAGGCATATCATCAGGATTTTGTTGACACGGTGTCTTCAAAGTTCGACACACTTTGGATCCAATTAGGTCCTGACACGAGTGCAAGTACTGCAGTTACTGATGCTATCTTAAGTGGTCTGGAGGTTTTGAAGCTGAGTCGAAATGGGAATCTGGCCTATGTGGAGAGATATGAGCCAGCTGGGAATTCATCGAAAAATTCAAAGACTTTT
Organism: Morus indica; assembly: GCA_029231665.1. NCBI lineage: Eukaryota > Viridiplantae > Streptophyta > Magnoliopsida > Rosales > Moraceae > Morus > Morus indica. The sequence goes on from JACAGA010000031.1 coordinate 1,887,548, forward strand.
ATTCTTTGGGTAGGAATCGGTGCTGGTGTAGCTTCTGTGGTGGTTCTTTCCTCTATAGTTGCTTTTGCATTATGTTTCTGCAAAAAGCGGAGAAACAAATCAAGTGACACCAAAAGCAGTAATTCTGTGTGGCGGCCTTTATTCCTTCATGGCTCGATTCAGAACAGCACTTCAAATGCCAGGGGACCAGGGCAGAGCTTATATGGGTCTGTGGCCTTCACTAGAGTTGGCAAGCGGTTTACGCTAGCTGAGATCCGTGCAGCGACGAATAATTTTGATGAAAGTTTGGTGATTGGAGTTGGAGGCTTTGGTAAGGTGTACAAAGGGGAGACCGATGATGGAACTCTTGCGGCTATCAAGCGAGCCAGCCTGCAATCTGAGCAAGGACTCTCAGAGTTTGAAACGGAGATTGAGATGCTCTCCAAGCTCAGGCATAGGCATTTGGTCTCCATGATTGGCTTCTGTGACGAACAAAATGAGATGATCTTGGTTTATGAGTACATGGCGAATGGGACTCTTAGGAGTCATCTCTTTGGGAATGATCTCCCGCCCTTGACCTGGAAGCAGAGATTGGAAGCATGCATTGGTGCTGCAAGAGGACTTCATTACCTTCACACTGGCGCCGAGAGAGGAATAATTCACAGAGATGTGAAGACAACTAACATTCTGCTCGATGAAAACTTTGTAGCAAAAATGGCTGATTTCGGGCTGTCAAAAACTGGCCCTGCTTTGGACCACACCCATGTTAGCACAGCAGTGAAAGGAAGTTTTGGTTATCTGGACCCCGAGTACTTCCGACGACAGCAGCTGACTGAGAAATCCGACGTTTATTCTTTTGGGGTGGTGTTGTTTGAAGTCGTTTGCGCTCGAGCTGTAATAAATCCAACCTTGCCCAAGGATCAAATCAACCTTGCGGAATGGGCAATGAAATGGCAAAGGCAGCGATCTCTCCATACCATCATCGACCCACGACTCAAAGGAAGCTATTCTCCAGAGTCATTGAAGAAGTTCAGCGAGATAGCAGAGAAATGTCTAGCCGACGAGGGGAAGAACCGTCCGACAATGGGAGAAGTCCTGTGGCACTTGGAGTATGTCTTACAACTCCACGAAGCTTGGATGCGTAGCAATACATCAGATAATTCCTTCTCGAGTAGTCAGGCTTTGGGGATCGACGAAAGAGAAGCAGAAGAAGGAGCTAGTTTAGGAGAGACTAGCTCGATAGAAAAGTCTACTTCAAGAGGAATTCACGATGCAGATGCTACAACTGGAGTTGAGCTCTCATAACAGAATTATTCCATGCATGACCAGTGAGGATCTTATAGATTGTGTCCTACGAGATTGCCTTACAAATTCTTTCAAATGTGTTATATTCAATTCAACTTTCTGCTGTATTCTATATCACACGCATGATTCTTTATGTCACTGCCTGATATATTCAATTGGTTTTCTGTTACATTATTGGGATAAGGTTGCTTTTTATTTCATGATTTCTTGAGGCTCGAAAGTTACCTGGGAAAATTTTTGTACTTCTTATAAAAGTATAATTTCCTCTTTCCTTTCTCATTTTGGCTTGATTTTTGATGAGCATGTTGATATAAATTTAGTTGTATTTGGGAAACATTCATTCGAGAAAAAAAAAAAAAAAAAAAAGGGAAAATCATTCAGAGAAGCAAGCAGTCCCACACACTTTGGACAGCATAGGAGTAATGTCATCACCCTGTCTACAGAGATGGTATCAAACTAATTCATACTTGAGAAATGCTAAATGCAGATCCTATCAAACTAAATTATAGTTGAGAAATGCCAAATGCACTTGTCATGGTACACTAACGCGAATGCATAATCTGAACCGTTGCTTTACATGGGCCCCACTATGAAATTGACGCGTGTTCAACAGAAATGAGCCGTTCATATCCTGCACTTGTGCCACTCGCGATGTAGTTAGCATTTCTCACCGAAATAAACAACAAAGAATCACTACCAATGAGTTTTCTTTTTCTGCTAAATATATAATCTCGTGAGCTTCCACAGGAGCGATGATGATGTGCAAAAAAATGCTTAATCCTTGTCATTTGATCCATACTTAAAAAAGTATTCACTATTCTTTTTATCATATTGGTGAATCAGCGGTGCAAATAATGCCGTAAACTGTCTATTTCTCTCTTGACTTCTATATATTTCCAAATCACAATACTCTAGAAAAGTTCTACAAGGACATTACACATGATATGGAGAAGCGAAGTCCCGTGAGTTCCTAATGGAAAACAATCAAACATAATAATAAAAGGTCAATAAATTTACAGACGCAAAATGACAAAAAGTGAATTAGATAAACAAGAATTTGCAGCAGAGAAGGTACTTTCACACGCTAGATAAGTTCAATTTCAATGCCTGCCTCTCTGCCCGTACAAAAAGTGAATTGGATAAACCAGATATTGTAGCACAGAAGATACTTTCACATGCTAGATAAGTTAAATTGCAATTCCAGTCCCCACCAACCGTGAAAGCCCTCCAAAATTGTCCACATTATTCTCCCTATTTTACCTCTCAACTATTAGAAAATTTTGTACTCTTATGCATGGTGACTTGATAATACTAATACTAATACTAATACTAATACTAATACTAATAATAATAATAATAATATAATAATAATAATAATAATAATTCTAAGAACTTTTGTAAAAATGAATATTGAATGAGAAAGGAAGAAGAGACCTTTTACTTTCGTTTATCCAATCTGGAAATGGTTTCAGTTAGCAACGGGCAATAATGTGAATTTGAAATCACCTTGTTTACAAAATAATTTTTTCAGAAACTCCTCCTGAACAGAGATATTCTGAGTTTAAAGTAGGTCATTTTCCGTAAATTCCCTTTCTTCAACCTCGATTCATGATTCCGAGACCAAACATATTTGCAATATCAGCCAATGTAAATGGAGCTTCATACATGAAACCTCAATAAACATCTTAAACATACAAAGAACTTCTTGTGGGAAATATCTAGCAGAGAAATTGTATGATCGTTTTATTTAGCACACCGAATATGAATCTTACGCTGAAAAGTAGGAACACAGGCACACAGCCACATCATATATATATACATATATATGTATGTATATGAGCAGCACTTTTTCTTGTCATAAAAAGCACGCTTTTCATGCAGTTTCTGATTAAAGGTCCCAAATTCAAAAACCAAGCATCCTCGCAGTGTTGCAGCAGAGAAGCTTCACAGCTTTGAAATCTTCATCATGAATCGACACAACAGTAAGCTGTTTAAGCATAGACTTTTCGGTAGCTAGATCAAATTCAGTCCTCGATTTGAACAAGAAGTAGCCTCCACACTCCCAAGCTGAAAGGGAGCAGGTGTGTTCCAACTCCTGTAGCTGCAATAACCACAATGTGCATCGAATGTACAATGTGCATGGTTGATTTAAGTGTTAAATTATAGTACGACAGCATGGGTACAACATTTCAGTCATGGTTTGCACGATATCAATGAGCTAATTTGATCCGATCTATTTTTCCATAGCCTAGTGTATTGAAGTGGATTTTGAAAATTAATGATTGAAACCTAATCAGTACAATTTTCCAAGGAAATGGTAGTTCGTATCATTTCCAATATCCAGCTTATCACAATTTTGTAATGTTTGTTAATGATTAAAGATTACTTGCAAAGTTGTACTAAGGAGTAAAGAAATGACGGGCTCAGAATAAGAGCATAGGCCATTTTACCTGCAGAAATAAAAATATCTTTTTTCCACGATCAGATATCAATAGATTATATAAAATTCTCATTTCCACTAAACAAGAGCATATCTTGGCAAGAACCTCCATCATTTTTTCAAACTTCTGGTTGCTCTCAAACAGGAGGGGCTTGATTGGGTAATCAGTGACAACAGATATACGCATCCCGCTTTGCGCATTGCCATAAAAAGTATCAACAGGCATGAGCTCAACAGCTAATGGGTTAGATAAATAGCAGGCCTGCACAAAAATGAATCTTCAATGCATTTGTGAACACTGAACATGGATCAAGAAGAATGACATTTTTCTTTTCCCAAAACAAATTATTTAATGAGGCTCCCTTTGGGACGCGGTAATAAGAAGCAAATATGGGCTGCAAGCTAACGGTTAAGACTCTAACTTTGTGAGTAGAGGCACTCATAGGAATCCATGGAAATTTCTCTCTCAAGGTTTGAATTCATTTCTTGACAGAGTGAGGTTGGAGGTGGGGGATGGGAGTAAGAGGCGGGGGATGGGAGTAAGATCAAACTTTGGGAGGATAAAAGATGTGGTTGATTGCCTTTGGCAATAGCCATTCCTAGGCTTTAAAGTCTTACTACAGTGAGAGAGGTGAAGATTGAAGATGTGGTAATTAGTGAAGAAGGGTCAACCATCAATTGGGATTTCGGTTTGGCGTGCAATGGTTTTAGCTATTCTCTGGGTTATTTGGTGGGAGAGGAATCAGAGGATTTTTGAAGGAAAAGAAATGCAATTTGAGGATATTTTTTAGATGACAAAATAGCTACCTTCTATATGGGCTTCAACAGATCCATCGTTTAACCATTTCTCATTATCCTTAATTCTGTTAAGCTGGAATGGCGTTCGAAGATAGACAAAGTAGCTTTCTTGTATTTAGCTCAGTAGCTTTTTTATTTGTTTTCTTGTTGTTTTCTTTGCTTTTTGTTTCAGATGGCCTTCTCATCCATCTGGGAACTTCATTTGTAATGATTTTATTTTATTGAAGTTCTTTGTTCTTTATCAAAAAAGAAACAAATTATTTTTTAATATTCCTCACCACTCGAAATCTCATATGATATCATCTAAAAAACTTAACACACTGAGCTGATTATGTAGAGGCCTTCATTGAAAGTTGTCGGCGATATAGTTTATTAGTAAAATCTTCAAGTTAGCCATTCTTCATTATCACATAATAAACATTCGTTTCGATTCACAATGAGCATGATTATGTATAGCCCATGTTGAACATACATAATCACTACTCACGTCAGACTCATCAGTCTACACCATCAAAGACCTTGAGACATGATGAAGACACCCACTTATTTTCCCAAAGAAAGTTCAAAAGTTGGATTACCTTTTCTTCTCAGTAACTTTCTAAATGGCAACTATTTGATTATCATAGGTGCTAATCAGGTTGATGTTTTCATACCAGCCTGTAGACACGGCTCCCTCACACCCATCCCCCAACTTTCACTAAACTAGCCTTATTTTTATTTATTTATTTTTTTTTGCTCAAATCCAGCCTTAAATTGTGAAAAGGAAAGTGTAAGACAAAAATCTGCCAGCATCTTCTTTCCAATAATTAGATGCAGAAAATTATACCAAAAACGGCTTTTTTTTTTTGAAAAAAAAAGAAAA
>JACAGA010000031.1:1893431-2348322 GCA_029231665.1 Morus indica
AAAGGAAAACCATACTGCACTTGAAAATAAATCATACACCACCCAACAAAAGTATAAAATAAGCTCACTTTTAACGGCCATGTAAAAGGAAGTCAAAAAGCTACCAATAAATAGAAACAATTCTTTTACCTGAAAATAAAGATGAGAGGCATCAGTTGAAGAGTTGTAAAACAAACGGAAACAGCAATTATTTATTCCAACAGCAATCCTGACAGCCATTTCCAAGCAGCTTGCATCCAGGAACTGGTAAAAACTATTGGTTCGATATGGTACCAGCAAGACATGGCCATATTCCACAGGAGATGCCTGAAAAATTAAATAGGTAATTAAACTCTGGCTAAGATAAAGGAGGACGAAGGAGTATAAAGAAAACTGCAATCACTGCACCTTCCACACTAGACACAAAGCAAGGGAGCAATGTCAGCAGATATTGCATAGGTGTTTACAAGTACTAACTGAAAAACAATACTTGACATGAACCAACGTATTGGACTTAATGAAACTAAACAATTCCTTGGAACACATAACAGCCTCTAAAAAATATTTCTTCCCACAACAAAATGGAATGATGAAAAAGAAACAGATGATTGATAAAAATTACCGGTCCTAGGGTTGTATTTAAGTATTCCGAATAATTGAATGATCATTGTTACGACCAAGTGTCATCATACTTACATCCAGATAAGTAGTAAAATCCATGTACAAAAAGTTAAAAAAAAATAAATAAATAACTCAAGCCCAAACCTTACATTGATAAATATGAACATGGCATCATTAGGAACAGCAGCTGAAGCAATAAGCTCCGGAGTTGATTTTTTTTCACTGCTCGCAACACAAAGAAGTAACTTGTCATGCTGTTTCATGGAGTTAAGTTCAAAAACACCCTCTTGCTGGAAAGCTTTGTTGTTTTCCGGCTTCAGCAAATGATCCATATTCCATGCTTCATTTAACTGAGCAAGAAACTTTTTCCTGCCTTCAATAGCCTACATAAGTCATAAAGTATCTGCTAAATAAGTCATAAAGTATCTGCCAAAATGAGTAACTTTGCCTTTTCCAAGGAAAAAAAATGAAAAACCAGAATATGAAAGAACAAGGACAAGGACCTTAATTTCAGAAGTTGTCACATCATATCGGAAAATTCCTTTCATTGTTCGGTCTTCCCACTGCCAGACAGGAGTATAGAAGTGATTGCCAGAACCTTTTAACAGCCAGTCAGTATTTGTTTAGTTCCATACCTGGGCGAGAAGAAGAGTATCTAATATGCTCGCTTCATCTTTAGAGATGCCCAAATGCTCTCCAAAGGATTCATAATCCATCAGAGGTTGGCTACCAAAGTAGTAAAGCGGAACACTAACACCTGCTATTTCTCTTAATTAAATGTAGAAGAAAAAATAGGTTTTCAAATTTAAGACCACCACAAACAGAGCCACTACTTCCAGTCCAGAACAAAAAAGCAAAAAAGCACAGCCACTGCCCTTAAATTCAAACAGATTATAAATTTCCTATTTTCCTTAAAGCTACGAGACTAGACAAAACAAACTCATTTACATAGCATGTGTTATAACAGTATCACAAAAAGATGCAGTGAATAGAAATATCCATTAACTGGCAGACGATTATCAACTTACCTCCCCATTTTTCCTAAATTTGATTTGTTGCTCAATAGCCACACCTTTGTTGCTTATTTCTCAGAAATTTCTCCATGTTAAGTGCCTATATAATATTATGTTTTAAAGCTTCCATACAAGAGAGCTACCAAACGAAAAACCTAATATCTTAAAACCAGTACCACTTTCAAGTTGGACATATTATCCTGGGAGAAAAGAAAGCGAACTGTAAAATACTGAATTGGAAGCATATTATCAGCCAATGCAACTACGTCATCCCAGCAAACATCAACCAAACAATGATGGTCATTGAAAAGAATTTCACATTGGCATCCACATGCATAGGTTAAAAGGCAATCAGTTTATTACCATTTTGTCCTGATTCCACTAAATTACTTACGATAAATACCAAGTTTAAAACATAGAGGGTGTGTTTATAGCACAAGCACAAGTTACCAAACCATGAACATGACTCCTGATCAAACTTTAATTAATTTATGCAGCTTATGCATCGAAAGAACCAACATAAAACATATAAGCTCACATTTCTACAGCACAACGCAAGAGCAGGCAATAAAAGAGATATAATAGAAAATATACAGATAATCAAAATAATCTTCAACCCAACCTTCAAGGAACTGAGGTAACTTTGACTGCTTGGGTATTGCATTTGCACATTCTGCCAGCAAGTTGTCATCTACGAGTTGCTTGACCCCAACCATGCTCGAGTAGATTGTTGTTACAAACTAACAAGTCAACAATAATAATAACCCACAAAACTTTTTCAGCAACCTCCAAAAGTAAGGAAGGCCAGAAACATTCGAATGCGATTCAGCAACCGCCACCCGCAACGGAGGTGAGATCAGCCGGATGCCCTCCAGCAGAGGGTAGGGCACCTCGACCACCGTGGAATGAAGGGGACGCAATCAAGAACTTAGGGGAAGCCTGTCTGCATTGTTTTCCCCTTCCAATCTTTGCAGCACAAACTTCTTTCCTTAGAGCCGTGGTGGAATTGTCAAGCTACCAGCCCTTACCGGACTAGTTATTTCTCCTTCTCTTCAATCAAAACCCAAAAGCAAAACTGAAAATGTTGATCACACATGATTTATGAAATTAGGAAGAAAAAAAAAAGATGGAAAATCACCGTCAAATCTAATACCATTTAAAATCTAGCTTTTGTCCATCAATATAGGAAAATACAAATGATTCCAATGTTGATACTGAAAAATAAATTATAATTTAAGAACTTTGATTAAACCTTTCTGTTACTTCAATCGTCCCCTGATGCCGATCAACAACAAAGTTTACGCCTGCAAATTTCCAAAAGAACAAATGAATCCAAAAATCCATGTTTCTAGTTCGAAAACTGGTCCGCCGAAATGTTTAGTTCGCAATCGCGAAAATCAAAAGGGAATATAAATCCCTAAAGCTCATTTTTTTTTCCTTCAAAAAAATTGAGTTAAATTCTGATTGGAAGCAGGGAAAACTGGCGTGAAAGGAGAACAAACTGCGAATTGCTGAGGAATTATAGAGCATTTGGAATCAAAGAGAAGGGTTTTCAGAACTGCGGAATTACCTTTCCGATGATTTTCTCGCAGCAGGGAAGATTTTCTTGCTTCTTTTCTTTCTTTCAATCGGTACTTTTTCGTCCACCTTTGATAGTGGCGAATTTTGTTGACCTTCGTCGACACCGTCTAAAGTACGCGGACAATTTTGAACCAATGAAAACTCGACATGTGTTGTTCCAGGAAATCGTTAGCCCTGAGGTTGTTGTCTCATATCTGGATTCTTTCAGGCTTGGTTCAGAAGTCATGTTCATTGAATCATTTACGAGACGATTGGCACGTGGTTGTAAATTAGAATTATGATTTTGATTTAAATTAATGTTTATTTATAAAAAGTAAAAAACGGTTTTAGTTTGACTCAATATAAAATTAGTATTTGATTTTTAATGGTTATGATTTAAGGTTTAAATTTTAATGTGATGTTTTAAATTAAAATTATTTATACTTTTAAAATTATATTTTTTTTTAAATTTGGGTGGTTTAAATCTTTAATTCTGATTCTGATTTTAAAATTATGATTTAGATCTAAAATTATAAGTCATGATTCTAATTTTAAAATTATAACTAAAATCACTTTGATTTGAACTCTTGTACTAAACAGAACCTTAGTACTAATAATATGATTGCTCCCCAAATTATAAGTCGTATCAAAAAATATCTCTTAAACCTTAATTTATAATATCCCTTATAACTAAACTTTAGAACTCTTACAAGTTTCCCTTTTCTGTTGAATTGTTGATAGAAAATGACATGTGGAATGTTCGTGATGGTAATTTTAAAGGCATTTTAGCAAACATAAATCAAAAGTACATTAAGGGTGCGTTTACTAATGCACAAAGGAATGTGAAGGAAAAGGTAATAAGATGAAAAAGAAAAGTGAAGTAATATAATTAAGGGTTATTGATTCATTTTCAAGTGTTTATTAGATGGTGTAATGAGAAACAATCTCATTTTCATTTCGTTGTCTACTAAAACTAAGAATACTAATATTGTTAATATAATTACTAAAAAATATTTTACACAATTAAATAATCATTGATTGTATATTAATTCATTAAGAATAAATAAGTAAATTAGGTATTTATTCCCTTTAACGAGAAATGTATGAGTCATAGGGCGAGCAGCTTTATCTGATCAAGGGCCAGAACACAAGGGTCCTGGTACTATCCAGGTGCGATGAGCCCCAGAGGTGACTGCAATGAGCAAAAATCTCACTCACCGGCCTAAACGACGAGCAAACACTCGAACGTGAGAGCAAGGGATCACCCAAAAAATGGACGAGCTCCGAGAAGAGATGAGAGAGATGGGGGGTGGGGCAAGAACCATGCTTTTAGAGAAGTGGCAGTCTAGATCCTATATGAACTACGAGAATAACTGATTAAGCCATGCCATAAGGGTCATTTTCTAAACGGGACGTGGCGAAGCCTTTGGGTTAATGTAAGGATTGACATTCACGTTGTCATGCCTTATATTGTGAGGGGTTCACTAATTTTCATTACTAATTTTATAAGTAAACACACTATTAAAAGTGAAAGAGAATCAATCATTAATTTTCCTTTTCCTTTACGCATAATAACGGTTGTGTTTGGAGTTGTTTTTATTTTTATTTTTCACGTTTTTCGAGAAAAAAATGAAAAGGGGAGACAAACAACATTTGACACAATTAAAGATAAAAAACAGAAATGAAAATGATTTGTGGTTTTGTGTAAAATGAGAGAAAAATAAAAAATGACTTTTAGTCGTTTTTTATTTTTTGTTTCTATTTTCTCCTCTCTCGAGTAAAGAAAGAGACATTAATTGATTTTTTTATACTTAAAATAATCTATTGGTAAAACTACTAAACGTATTTTCAAAAATGATTTATGTTTGAGATTGAAAACATTTTCATTTCTATTTTCATATAAAAAATAAAATTATTTTAGAACGAGTTTCAAACGCACCCAACACATTGCTCTAAATCCTGATTAACTTTAATTAAAAGGAAAAATACAGAATATAACATATTTTATAGGTACTTTTGAAGCAAATTGCATAATATATCAAACTTAATAAATTATAACATATTATTAATTTTAATTAGTTTGCTTCCCAAATTTACCCTTAAGATTTTCCCTTTCTTTTTTCTCTTGCCATTTTCTCTCTCTTTACTCTCGCGAGTCGCGACCCCTCTTTCTCTCTTCCCCTTCGTGATTCTCTCTCCTTAGTCCCCTTTGCGACCCACTCTCTCCTCCGCGACCCTCTCTCCTTCGCCAATCACTCTTTCCTCCGCGAGTCCCTCTCTCCACTGCGACCCTCACTACTTCGCGACTCTCTGTGCTATGGTTATAGTAAACTATTTGATATGCACAATGGTTATATATAGCATTTGTTATCATATTTGATTTGCAAGGTTTTTGTTTGTTTGGTCTTGAGTTTGTCATTTTATCTTGATATGTGTTCGTGAGGTTTTGTAAAGCATTTACTAGATTGATTATGGTAAATACTCTAAAAATACTATAATAGTTACAAGTTTAAATACGGTAAATACTGTATTTATCGGTAATTTTTTTGTTGAATTCAAAATTAAATTTGGTAAATACTATATTTATTAATAAATACTTTACTTAATTCAATTTTTAATGTGATAACTATTGTATTTACCAGTATACACTTCATTAAATTCAATTCTTGATCTAATAAATATTGTATTTATTAGTAAATACTTCACTGATTCGAGTTTGAATATAGTAAATATTGTATTTATCAGTAAATACTTCAATGAATCTAATTTTCAATATGTTAAATATTGTGTTTACTAGTAAATACGTATTTAACGCTCACTAGAGTCGGTCACCGGATTTTCAAATAAAAATGATATTTACCAATAAATATGATATATGATATTTACTGGTAAATATAGTATTTACTGGTAAATACAACGTTAAACGGTCGTCCGATTCGGTGCCTGAATTTTTAGATAAACATGATATTTACAAGTAATTACTGTATTTACTAGTAAATACAGTATTTAAATATAGTGTTAAATGGTCGTTGGAGACAATACTCGAATTTTCAGATAAATATGATATATACTAGTAAATACGATATTTACCAGTAAACACAGTGTTAAGCAGTCACCGGAGTCGATGGCTGAATTTTTGAGTAAATATAATATTTACTAGTAAATCAATATTTATTAGTAAATACGATATTTACTTGTAAATATAGCGTTAAACGGTTGCCAGAGTCAATGGTTGGCTTTTTCAAAAAATATGGTATTTACTAGTAAATATGGTATTTACCGGTAAATATAATATTAACAGTCATCAGAAACACAACCACTGAAAAATGGTTGTCGGAGCTGATCGGCAGTCCCGACCATGATGAACTTGATTATAATCTACTTATTTTAAAAAATATACAATAATTTACTATTAAAAAAATGTTTAGGGGGAAGGAGTGAGGTGAGAAATGAGGTTTAGAAGTATTTTTAGATTTTTAATAATGTTTAAAACTTAAATTATGCTATAATTTATAATTTTTTAAAAATATGTTATAATTTACTAATCACTTTACTAATTATGCTATTTTCTTCTTTATCCTTAACTAAAAATACTAAAAGAAAAACACCAAAAACGCCAACTGTTCCTCTTCTAAAACCACCCGGATTGCCATATTCATCCTCATTACCTAACAGAAAACAATTCAAACAATAACAAAACTTGCCAAATTGTGTAATTAGTCTTATTCTCTCCAGTATCATCTCATCCATCACGCACGATTCAAAACAAAACAACGAGGATCTCTCCATACATTTCCAATGGCAATGCATTTCTCTACCTAGATTTCAATAATCTGCATAGAAAATTATAGAAAAAATAAATCTTGAGAAAAATTAGCTTGAACTAGCAAGTTCATCAACACTGCCATTGTTACTATCTCCGACTCCAAAAATTGGAAAAAATATTTATGTAGAAACAACATTTGAAAACAAATTAATTTAACAAGGTAATTAAAAAAATAATATTTTAAATAATTGAGAAAAAGCATTTAAATGATATATATTTAAAAATATATAAAAATGGAAGTTTAAAGATGTAATAAAGGTATGTTTAGTTCATGTGTTTAAACTAGTGATTATTGATTTTAACATTTTAAATTTTAAATTTTTATGAAAGAAAAACACTGTAACATAATTAAATTATGATTTAATACATGAAATAACTAGCCTTAAAAGATAAGAGAAGAAAAAAAAAAGAAAAAAAAACTTAAAAAAGCTAAAAATAAATAAAAAAAAATGAGGCAAAGTCATGCCCGCTAAAAACCTATTGTCACTTTAGGAAGGATAATCGATATACAAATATACTATTTGGCGCATTTGCTCAAAAAAAAAAAAAGATTAAAAGAATAACCATTAATAAGTGGCCAAACTACGATCCAACTTTTTTTATTTTTTTTATTTTCTGTTCGGTTCATGTATTTAAATCAATAATTTTGATTCTAATTCTAATTTTATGAAAAAAAATCAATTTACAGCAACATTTGTGATTCAAATTTTATGCGAGGAAGAATGACGATTTAAAACATGGTGATTCTAATTATGATTTTAAAACTAGAATCATGATTCATAATTTTAAGTTCAAATCATAATTCTGAAACTATAATTTAGAATCAAGAGTTTGAATCACTTTAAATTAAAAAGAAAATAATTTTAAAATTATAAATAATTCTGATTTAAAATATCGCATTAAATTTTAAATTATAATTTAAAATTATTTAAATTAAATATTAATTTTAAATTATGATTCAAAATTACTATAAAGTTTGATCTAATTCATAATCATGATTCTGATTTGTTAGAACCTAAACCCGGCCCTTAGGAAGAACCGAAGAAGGTGTAGTGTTGCCGTTGGCATTATTAACGGTCGTTAGAAGCGGGAAGCGTTGAGTTGGCTAGTGCCGTCACTAGGGTTCGATAGAACCGTTGAGTATATAAACTGCCAACCGAAGTTCCATTTCCACTCTCTTCCTCTTATTTTCCCTGAAAATCAGCTCACCACACTGTGCAAGAACCCTAGAACTCTATCTCTCTCTCTCTCTCTCTCTCTCTCTGCGGTGTTGAGAAGCAGAAGATGCCTCCGAAAGCTGCTAAAGGCAAAGAAGCGCCATCTGAGCGACCAATTCTCGGCCGATTCTCCTCTCACCTCAAGATAGGAATTGTAAGATTTCTCCATTTTTCGATCGGAATCCGAGCTCTCTCGTTTTTCTTCTTCTTATTTGCCGTTTTCACTTATCAGAAACTCTAAGAAATGAGCCCACAATGAAATGAGCTCACAATGAAATTCGCTCTGTAATCTTGTTTTGCTTTGAAGAGCTAACCTTCTGTGAGCCCCAAGTTCGTCTGTACTTTTAGTTCCTGACTGGTTTTATTTACTTTGATCATGGTTAATTTTTCCTTTTCATATTTTGGTTCGTATTAGATATTTCAAATTTTAAATCTTCTGTTGCATTATTTTGGTTGATTTATTAGTGAATTATTTGCAATACGGGGGATTTGGGTTGGAAAATTGAATAGTGGGGAAAGTGAAACTAATTTTCATTTTCATTTCTGTTGGGCAATAAAATAAGAGTTTTCTTTTGTTGATGTAATGGCATTAAATCTATTTAGTCTTAATATTTGACCTTGTTAATGAATTACTTTGTATTTTGTAACTGGATCGTCAGGTTGGATTGCCAAATGTTGGCAAGTCTACACTATTTAACACACTTACAAAGTTGTCGATACCTGCTGAGAACTTTCCTTTCTGCACGATCGAACCTAATGAGGCTCGTGTAAACATCCCTGATGAGAGGTTCGAGTGGCTTTGCCAACTGTTCAAGCCGAAAAGCGAGGTTTGTTCCCTGTGTTGTTAGAAATCTTTTAATTATCTTATACGACCATAATTTTGTTTCAAAATTATAATTCTTTGAATTATAGCAAATGTCTCATCTGAACTGAACCCCCTAATGGTATTTGTGAGTCCTCACTAGGGCAATCATTCAATCTTCGAAGCCTTTTCTGTTGCATCGGTTCTTCTCCATGTTGTCCAGACTTCAGTGTGGATGCTCTGTAAATGTGTCATTATTATAAATTTCTAGTCTTCTGGTGGGAGGTTTTTCTTATGATTATTAAAAATGTTAGACTCGACGGCCAACGCTACTATATTATGCCAATCATATGTTTTTGCGCTATCCTTTTTCTTTTGACGTGGGGCACTAATAACCAGATTTTATTTGAGTGGAAAGTTAAAGAGGAATGGGATAAAAAATCTATTGTTCAAAGTTGATGAAAAATCAACCTGCACAGAAATTCATTTTCACCACTAAGATTGTGGGCAGTTGGCTTGCGGTTTAGGAATTGAAGCTCGGTTGTCATTTATTTAAACGCAGCGTGTTTCTTTCTAACTCAGTTGATTAGGCCAGTTATTATATATTTAACTGCTATCTTCTTGTCTTGCATTCAAACTTTACAGTTGTTGCTTCTTATTTTCAAATCTTGTTTAGTAACACATTAATTTGATCGATTCTCAGGTCTCAGCTTTTCTGGAAATCCATGATATAGCTGGACTTGTTCGAGGTGCCCATCAAGGGCAGGGCTTGGGCAACAATTTCTTATCTCACATCCGTGCAGTTGATGGAATTTTTCATGTTCTACGTAAGATACTCTCGTTTTAGGTTTTGCCACATGCTTGAATTTAGCTTATGTTGGAAGATCATGAATGTAGGTGACAATTAATTCGCCCGCATATTGATTGAATGCTAGTTCAAGGAGAAGTTATCTATGGTTCTTTGTTTATGCAACTGCATATTTAAGCCACGGACATCCATCTAGCCGTAGTAATTCCTCTACCAACTAGAGAACAAAATAGTTTCATTTAAGTGAATATTGTGTTTGGAGGCACTATCTGCAGTTCCAGTTCCATAATAGGCACTGATTTTAGTTTTTCTTACCATGTTTTCTGACTTGAAAGCATCCCCTTTTTATTCGTTTTCCAAGCCTCCAACATGTTTTCCAGATTTTCAAGGATACTCCTGCTTGGTACATCTTACTCAAACTAAACTTTTTTACAAGAAACAGCCATTCAAAACCATTCTCACCATATTCTACTTGTATAGTGCGTAAATGTTTTTTTCATCGATTAAACTTGTGCCTTGAAACTCCAGGCTGGCAAGCCTATCACAAATTTAGCCAAAACCTTTTCACATTCTGTAAGTTCTGCCCTTTGACAACGAAATTGTACAATAAATTCTGGTAAAATGGGATTTTAACGGTATGGAAACGCATTTCATCTCCTATTTTTGGTTTACAATCCAAAAGGTGTGCTGTAAAAGTCATTTGTTGAGCACATTTAATAACTTTTCCTTTAGTGTTTGTATTTGGGATCCTTTTAATTTTGTAGTGAGAAAAAAAAAATCACAATGTAACAAAGGATTTCCTTTTTGTATATGGTTGTCAGATAATGATTCCGAGTAGCTTTCACCAGATTATACCTAATACCTATCTGCATATAATCATGAGGTGTGAAGAAATAGAGGGAGATCATTGTTTACGTGACTTTATGATTACATATGTAACTATTTGATGAGATATTTCTTGGTTCTTGTTTCTCATTTAGAAGTACATGCTTTTTTGTGTGAAAATCATTGTTTTTTTAACCATTTGTATAGGAGCATTTGAAGATCCAGATATTATCCATGTTGATGATGCTGTGGATCCTGTGAGAGATTTGGAGACCATTAGTGCAGAATTGCGCCTGAAGGTGTGCTTTACTAGTCTATAGAATTCGGACTATGGCCTCTCTACTTTTTTTTTTTTTTTTTTTTTTAATTGAATCTAATATGCTCAAGTATGGTGTGCATTGTGAGACTTCAATTCTTTTCGCATATGAAGATTGTTTCATCCGTGAGTCTTTTGGTAGTGTTGTATGAACATTTTGGAGTTGATGCTTTACATTGTTACCAAGACGTTTTCATATATTGTTTAAACTTTTAGTTGATATTCTGATCTTGTAGGCTTAAAATTAGTTAATTACACTTTGAATAGGCTTAAAATCTTGCGGTTTCCTTTGTTACTTGTTTCTAGGATATCGAATTCATGGAGAGGTATATAGAGGATCTTGAAAAGAGCATGAAGAGGAGCAATGACAAGCAGCTAAAGATAGAGCACGAGTGCTGCCAAAAAGTATGTATCTTAACTAGCTTGATCACGTGTTTTTGTATTATTTTTGCAACTTGTGCTTGTACCTTTTCATTCATGTCCTTTGAACTAGCTGAAGAATTGCAGTATTGTCGCATTCATTGCTCTCACCATTGGCATTGACTTTTTGTTACAATTCATCAGGTTAAAAAGTGATCATATTAATTTCATGACTTATGGGAAGATAGTTTTGTGATATCTTTTATTGTCCTTTGGATGTTGAAGCTTGTGTATTTTTCATATGGGTTTGAAATTCCCTGTGTATTTGTGTTGACTTTTTATGCAAGCTGCTAGAAAATTAGAAATCCTTGGGTAATGTCCATTTGTGATAGGAAAATATGTAATTACTTAGTGACCTCCCACAATTACAGATTTAGAGCAGTCTTGAGTTAGGTTACCTGCAAATTGTACTTTTCATTGTTAGTAAATTGAGTTTTCTGGTCTTTGTATTAAATTTTGGGGCAAGCTGGGCAGCCCTTTTTTGTGAAAGCTGGAAGTTGTCTGGATACAGAAGAATGAAACAGGACATGTAAAAAAGAGCTGCATGACTAGCTCTGACCTTATAGGAAGAATGACATATGACGAATGTAAACTTTCGTGCTTTACACAGCGTTTACTTTTGTTCTTTTAGTACCAGTTCAAATTATTTTGCTCTTATTTTGTAAACGAGTAATCCAGAATAACCATGTCTTTTTTTTTTTTTTTTTACAAGAAAAACGTCTTTATTATAAAAATGAATTAAGGTAGAGAGGATATATTAGTGTTAAGCAATGGATGTGTATTTACAGGTCAAGGCGTGGCTTGAGGATGGAAAAGATGTACGTCTAGGGGACTGGAAAGCTGCTGATGTAGAAATACTGAATACTTTCCAGTTGCTAACCGCCAAGCCTGTTGTTTACTTGGTAAGTTTCAATAGTTATCCAGAAGAGTTTTGCAATGGCTCTGAACTACATTAAAATAGTCTGTTGCATGTTTTGCCTATTCTAGTAATGCTGACAGTTTTTTTATCCCACATTTCTTCATGAAAAATCCCGTGTTTTATTTTTATAACTTGTAAGGAAGAGAGGCATCGATAAGTTGATCAATTATCACTCGCTCCTCTTGCAATCTTTGAAAAAATGTGGAACTGTTTCTTCTTTGAGCACATCGTTTTTGGTTTTTGATCTGTAAAGCTATCTTCAAATAAGGTCTTTCCAGCAAACCGTAAGCTCCCTAAGAAGAAACAAACGGAGAGGTAAAACTTGAAATTATTCCTCTGCAACAATGTTTTTAACATCAGGGCTTTTGTTAAAAAAGGGAAGCACTATATTTGTCTCTTTCTTTTCGCTTCTAAATATTTTAGGGCCCGTTTGTTTCATGCGTTTAAACCCATGGTTTTGATTCTGCTATTGTTTTCCTCTCTTGAAAAATTAGAATTTCAAATGGCAGAATCAAGAATCACTGGTTTGAACGCATGAACCAAACGGGCCCTTAAAATATAGATGTGACTGGAAAGACCTAGAAATGATGGCATTGCTTCCTCTTCTTTTTTCTTTGTTATCTTTTTTCTATGCTCTAAACGCTAGCTGGTCCATAATTTATGCTTTCATTTTCAAATGAATGCTCAATTACTCTAGTCTCTGTCATTGTTTTTTGTATCATTTTTTATGTAATGTTTTGATTCATATGCCTGTGTCTGTGCGCCCGCGCACCTATATGTGCAGATTAAGACTTAAATTAAGGTTTTAAGAGTGTAAATGATGGGATATTCTATATTTTCTTCACAGGTGAACATGAATGAGAGAGATTACCAGAGAAAAAAGAACAAGTTTTTGCTGAAAATACATGCATGGTATGACCATCATTCTGAAATGTCTTACCCTGGTCTGTGTGCATTCAGATATGTGACATATTACTTTCTTTGTCTTCATTTACAAGAATATCTCCTACTTTTGTCTATAAATCTTTCACATGCCAATTTCTTATAAGATCTCATTTAGATAGTTATATGCTTCGGCCTTAATGCAGCAGCATGTGTGGAGAACAATATTCTTTGGTAGAAAATCTTGAGAATGCATGCTTGTCTCTGCTGGCACATTTGCGTATAACAGTTGCTTTTGCTCCTTCCAGTTTGTGTTATGCTATTTTTCAAGATTATATTAGTTGATTAAAAGCAATTTAAGTTTCGATGGCCCTGTTTTCTAGGGTGCAAGAGCATGGCGGGGAACAAATTATTCCTTTCAGTTGTGTCTTAGAAAGAAATCTTGCTGATATGCCACCTGATGAAGCAGCAAAATATTGTGAGGAGAATAAGGTACAAAGGTAAGCTCATGTTTTGCATATCCTTGCGAATAAGAAACAAATGACAGTGGTTAATCAGAACTTCCTTCATTTAATTGAATAGGTTTTCTAGAATTTGCAATTAAATAAATACTCTCTTTTTTTAGAAATTAGAAACAAATTACTTATTGTGTTTCTTTATGTAAAGAGTTTAAATTAAAAAGTTCCTCTTAACTTTATTTGTGGAGTTGGAGGAACGTATTCTCGAGTTTTTCCCCCCTTTTGTTTCTTGTTTATGCATTTTTCGTAAGATGTAGAAGGCGCCTTCTTCTCTTGATTTTATATTATCCTGCTTCTTTTGATATTAGACACACACACACAAAAACAAAAGATTGCTAATAATCAACTAGGAAGGCAGATATTCAAGTTTTTTCTCTCTTGTGTTTCTCCCTCATTCTCTCTTCTTTCCTATTACTTCTGTTATGCTACATCTAGAAGACCAAAGCAAGACCAAATATTTCGCCTTTTCTCTCATAAGAATTGCTGCGTTTCTCATCCCTTTCTTTTGGGGTTAGCATCTTATGTCAAAGTATTTGTTTGTAGATATTTCTTCTATGATTCAATATGAATTAGTCTCACTAATTTCTGCTTATACTTGCTTTCAGAAATAAGCTACTTTTGTTATTAATTACAACTCTGATGATTCATGTGCTATAAATCTTTTTTGTGCAACCTAAATTAGCACAATTAATTAGAGTTATGGAGCATAAGAATAGTCGCTCATAGATTAATGTCTTCACTTGGGTGAATTTTGCTACAGTGCGCTTCCAAAGATCATAAAGACTGGATTTTCAGCGATTAATCTCATATACTTTTTCACGGCTGGGCCTGATGAGGTAAAATATCTATATTTCATTGAAATTCTTTGCTTCTGGTCAATCAGGCAAGGTTATTAAATGTATGACTTTTCATGCTGGTCATTTTGCCCTTATTTTTTTTTTTACATTGATTCTATAGTTTCTTTATGATTTATTTCTTCCCAAATTGTGTGCGTAATATTTGTGAATTGGAAATGTCAGAATTTAGCCTGTTCAGTTCATAGGTTTGAACAGGAAGCTTGAACGTAAATTCAAACTTTATGTGAGAGAAGACATTGTAGCAAAAAGGTTGAATTGTGGCTACAATTAAAATTCTGTTTTTGTGATTAATAAAATGGCGCATTTGCAATTTCTGGCCGTGGGAAAATTAGCTACTAGAAGTCACCACCTGCGTTGCACAATTTTAAACCATACAC
This sequence comes from Morus indica, assembly GCA_029231665.1. NCBI lineage: Eukaryota > Viridiplantae > Streptophyta > Magnoliopsida > Rosales > Moraceae > Morus > Morus indica. The sequence goes on from JACAGA010000031.1 coordinate 1,908,372, forward strand.
GTGATATTTATGTTAACTTCCTTTTTAGTGTTTTAGGAATGTTTTATTTTGTTCTCCTACTTCAGTCATAATATATCATTGTTTTATAGATTCTTGTCGATGTAGGTATGAATCTTATCGTGAATAAAAGAAGAAAAGGCAATAATTCAGCTATCTGTACAATGATCTTAAATACTTTTTTTCATGAAAATTGCGTCACAGAAAGATCCTTGGTTTTCGTATAATATGTGAGACTGCCTTTTCCTTTTCTTTTGAAGTGTCTTCTTTTCTAACATAACTTGTGTTTTGCAGGTTAAGTGCTGGCAGATCAGACGGCAGACAAAGGCTCCTCAAGCTGCAGGGACCATCCATACTGATTTTGAGAGAGGATTTATTTGTGCTGAGGTCCTGCCCTTGTTCACACTCTCTCTTTCTAGACGCTGGTTTTGTCTTTGTTTATTAATCAGCTCTTATTTCACGGCCAGAATAGTTATTGATTCTAATATTATGATGACCTGCGGCTGCCTGCTACTGTAATTGTTGACCCATGTCTCTTTGCAAATTCCAGTGGTTGGTTATTCATATACGGTCAATATATTTTTCTGTAAGATACAGAGTAAAAGATATCAAAATTTCTTGATGGTCAATCATTTTATATTCACTCGATGCTCCAGTTGACACACTTTCAGTCATGAAATTTGATCCTTATTTTTGCATCTATCAATTAGCGTCTCAATTGCGATTCACTACTTGTGATTTCTCTGGAGCATTTATATGCATATGTGTTGTGCGTGTCTGCATGTGTATTGACATTCAAGAGTGTTGAAATATGTTTCATAATTAAGCTTTAATTGAAACGAAGAGGCCCAAAAAAAAAATAATAATAAAAAACAACGACAACCAGACGCCATGGCTACGAATGTGCAGAACAAAGGAAGTTACTTATTTGATGTTTCATACAACGTGCAGGTCATGAAATTTGAAGATTTGAAGGAGCTTGGCAGTGAGGCAGCTGTTAAGGTAATTTTCACAAATTGAACAATGAGATTACATACTTGTGAGACCATTTATCCACCGTCATTGTGTCATTTCTTTCCCAGAATAAAATCAATGAGAATGGTCTGAATTATAGGACCTCATCTCTAGTTCCGGCAAAATCATTCCCAGACACGTAGATACGCTATTACAAAATTAGTAATTACCTCTGTTGAGTTAGATGGACCGAGAAGTAGGAAGGATGGAGAGAGTTAGATGGACCGGGGAGTAGGAAGGATGGAGAGGGTTGTAGCAATCTTTCTTATTGTTTAGTAGGATGGAGGGGGAGTTGAAACTTGAAAGGATAGATGACAATTTTTTATTAAATTACTATATTGTCCATTTAAACTTGTTGTTAATAATATAATCAGATGGTAAAATAGTCTTTTAAAGTTAAAAGTGGATGGATTGCTTGAATCCTTCCATTGATGGAAGGATCCAATCCTTCCATCAATGGAAGGATCCAATTTGGTGGGCCATGAAGGAGAGCACACCCCTCCACCTCTCCTCTCTCCCTTCTTATCCCTCCAACCAAACAAGAGATTGGACCTCTCTGTCTATCTCTTCCCCCTACCAAACATACTCTAAATTTCTGAGGGTGAGACTTGGGGTCCTAATCATAATTTCTACAACTTTAATTTCGCAAGTTGCTCCGTTCATTGGAGCATGTTGAATGCAATAGACATTTGGGTGAGAAACACAATCTTCAATGCACTGCTATACTTTTTTTTTGGGGGCTAACTTTAGCATCGACATTAGCATTTGCAATGGAGATAATTTGGGTGTCTATTATTTCGAAATCTTCTTGTTAACCCTTTTTTTATTTATTTAATTTTGAACTTTTGTTATTTTGACTCTTTGACGAAGGCTGCTGGGAAGTACAAGCAAGAGGGTAAGACGTACGTTGTTCAAGATGGAGACATTATATTTTTCAAGTTTAATGTTTCCGGAGGAGGGAAGAAATGAGGTGAAAACAAGTTTATTAGCTGAATCTGAGATGATACATGGATACATTATTTCGATTGAAACAGTTTAAAAAAAAAAAGAAAGTATGTAAACACTATGTACCATGTTCTTTTTTGCAGTTTTGGTATATTTTGTGCATCATCAGGCTGATACACTGGAGTTGATGCGCGATATAAATGAGTTGTAGACTTCTGAGAAAGCTAATGGATAATTGGGAGCTCGATCTATAACCATATGACCATTCTATATTTTTCAGATTTTGATGAATCAAACATTATTGTTTTGATGACAAATTGAGAATATATAAGCAATCTTCTCGAATGTGAAGCATAAATTATATCAAAGATTTCTACAACCTCAGAGATAAATGAAAAATAATGAGATGTGTTACAAGAAGCTCTTGAGGCTTAAAGTGAGCAGATGGAATTTGGAGAGCAAAAATTAAAATCTTGAAGATTCGACAATTATTAGAGAGCTTGGTTGGAGAATGAAGATGAAATGAACAAGACATCCTGTCTCAAACATTGGTTACGTCCCAAACTCAATCTTGATATATTAATTCATTTAAATTTCTGTCCATTTCGTCAGTTTGGTGTTAAAAAGTGGGCGAAATTCGAGATGCTGACTGAAAATAGCATTTTGTTAGTAGAACGTAGAATATGCGTGTATTTTGACGAAAAGAATGTAAAATAACAATACACTAACTGAATGTCATTTATATTTGTTTTTTCTTTTTTGACACTTAGAACCGAAACAAACTGAATGATCAAGGGTTAAGTTTAAGACGTTTTAAAAGTCGGAGACTTGTATTTAACTTCTACTGTTTAGTCTTGTATGCATGATTGAGCATTACATGACCATAATTCAAGTAAGGTTGTACAAAAAAATTGATAACCGAGCAACACCGACAACAATCGACTGAAATCAATTGAAGAAGCAATTGCCACATCAGCACCGACTGTTGGCGGTCGGTTAACCAAACTGAGAAAATTTCTCGGTTCAGTTGGCGGTTTCAAGTCTTTAGAGTCGATTGGTTAACCAAACAGATTTCACCTGTTTACTTAAGAAAAATTAAAAAAATATTTTTCCAGCCCAACTCAAGACTAGCCTAGCCTAGACTTAGGCCTCGTTCACTTCGCGAATTCGAGTTTTCGATTCGAGCTGAGATGTGACATTTTCTGAGAGCTTTTTACTGTAACAGAAAATTTTGATGTGACATTTTCTGAGAGCTTTTTACTGTAGAAACCTAAAACTAAAAACTCGAATCGGTGAAATGAACGAGGCCTAAGGTTTCCTTCCTATCCTCCATTTTCCCATTCTGCCACTTTCTATTCGAAATCAAAAAGAACAAAAGTAAAAAAAAAAAAAAAAAAAAAAAAGGTCTCTTCGCTGCCAACAACTCATCATCGTCTGCCCGCCGCCTTTGCTCCTCTCCACCATCCACAGCCCCTTCGTCGGTCTCTCCTCCTCGTGGTCGTCTTCCACTGCAGAGCCACCAGCGTCTCTCCTCTCCTCTCCATTGCCTTCTTCTTCGGCTAATCGCCGTGGCCGGCTGTTCTCCTCAGTCCTCCATCCATAAACATCATCCAAGTTGTGTTGGTGACCGAACCAAACCAAACCGATGATTTTTCGGCCACCGAACTATCAGTTTATATGTTTCTCTTGGTCGGCTTCGATTTTTATTTTTCCAAGAACCGATGATATGGGTCAGTGATCGAACCGACAAAAATCGGCCACCGACTGATGAACAACCATAGATTCAAGTACTTAGCTCAAAAGGTTTTTTCACCAAGACTTTTCATAAAAATCATATCAATTGCATTCTTACTAATACTAGATTTTGGAGTATCCTGAAATAGTTTTTTTGATATTATTTAAGTCTTTCAAAATCCCGTTCGTTTCGCTAATTCGAATCACAATTCAAGTTTTTAATACATTATTTTCTTTAATAAAAAATCAAATTTAATCTTTTCTCTTACAGTGTTTTTTTTTCACATTAATTCACTTTTTAACTTAAATTCTTACCTCAAATAAGTGAAATGAATAAAGCAAACTCTTTTTTTTTTTTTTTTTTTTTTTTTTTTTTTTTTTTTTTTTCCTATCTATCTCTCTCTGGTTCATATTGGGTTTTTATGATAATAGATATGCTTGACAAACTTTTTTTTTTTCTTTCTATCTCTCTCTGGTTCATATTTGGTTTTTTATGAAAATAGATATGCTTCTTTGGTTGAAGACGATTGTTCATATATTTTAAAGGTATTTTTGTCAAAATAAAATTAATTTCATTATATTCTAAAAAAAGTCATATTTTACTCCAACCAAATAAAAGAAGGGATTCAATTTTTGTTTCCAATATGTTCTTATTTTATTTCCTTTTCATTACCATTACTATTAACATTCTACTAATCAAATTAAACGCATCGTTAGTATTGTTAAATAAAACAAGAATGCTTGACATCAATTTATTTACTTTATTTTTATTGAATGTGTCAATTAAGGCCTCGTTCATTTCACCGATTCAAATTTAGAATTCGAGCTTTGATACAGTAAAAAATTTTAGAAACAGTTACATCTAACTTTTTTACTACAGTAAAAAGCTCTCATATAAAGTTATATTTCAATTCAAATTAAAAACTCGAATCAGCGAACTAAACAAACCCTAACTTATTACTTTGGCAAATAAAACTTATTATAGCTAACCTAATTATCTTTGATCAATTTTAATATGACACATATAATGCATGTTTTATTGTTTTTAATGGTTATACCTGATCAATTTTTTTTATTAAAATATACAAACAAAGTAGGCAAAATTGACATAATCTGATTATGTAAATAATCTGACGGGTCAATCAAATTTCTATCAATAGAGAATTTTTATATTCTACCATAAATTGGGGCAAAATATAATGTGACATTTTATCTAACTAATGTGACATCCACTTAATAGAGAATGAAATTTTCACTATCTAGACTATAATTTAGGGAATTTGTGGTCCAACTAAAAATGTATACCCACGAGCTCACAACCTGTTAAAGACAAGCACCCTTTGAGTGCCAAGAGTGGGACCCTTTGTCCACGTGTCTAACATAAATAGTGTTTTAATTTAGGGGCCCCATCCCCATAAGCTTACCATTATAACTCCACCTACTTCACCTCCAATGTCTTATTATTGGAAATCGGAAGCAGTAGTGGACTGTGGCCTGTGGCCAACGACACAAAAATGACCTGGTCAAAGGGGCACTTTGTGGGGCCCCATGCATGTCCCACGTTTCATGCCCACACGTCTCTCAATGTGCAATTTACTTATAAATTTTTGTTGGGAATTTTTGCGTGTTTAGTTAGTAGATTCGTATCATAATTTAAATTATAATTTATAATTTATTATAGTATTTTTTTTTATAAAAAATATATATAAATTAAAAATAATTTTAAATTATGATTTTGAATTTATAAACTAAATATCTACTATAATCTCAATAACTGCTTAATTGATGAAATATTTTTTTATGTTGTTAGATTATTTTTTAACAATTAAATATGTAATAAAAATAATTTTTTGCCAACAATTAATGAAATGTTTGATTAGAGAATTCATATCATAATTTAAATTATGGATCATAATTTATTATAATATTTTTTCTTATAAAAAATACATATAAATCAAAACTAATTTTATTTATAATTATAATTTATAAACTAAACATCTTTTACATATATCACAAAAATAATTTTTTTATCACGTATTATAAATTTTTAATATAAATTTAAGTTAAATTTATTTCACTAATTTAAATTTTTAATTTTAAATTTTTATAGTAAAAAATTTTTAAATAATGTCACATCTAATTTTTTTATTATAATAAAAAATTTTAAAAAAATATTACATTTTAATTTAAATTAAAAACTCTTATTTATAAAATAAATAAGACCTTAATTATTAAAAAATTAACCACACTTAAAAGCAGCGCTCTGAGTACTTTTAGGTTTACTAAAGAAATCCATTTTTGTTATTATCACAACTTCCAGAAAAGTGAAAAAAAGAAATCATTAAACTGGATTTGATAAATACCTTTGACGTCCACTAGGACAGTACAAAGACTACACACTCTTACAGAGATTCTGTTCCTTTTTTCTTTCTTTTTAGCGGGTAACAACACTGAAAATCTCACCCAGAAAGAGAGCGAAACAAAAAACCCTAAGCATTTTCCCGCTTACTTTCTCATTTTGCTGACGCTCATGTCCATTTATTTTGTTAATTTAAATTTTTAATTTAAGTTGAGACTTAATTTTATGTGAGAGTTTTTTACTGTAATAAAAAAATTAGATGTGATTATTTTATGAGAACTTTTTACTGTAACAAACTTAAATTCTAAACTCAAATAAGCGAAGTGAACGGAGCCTCAGTGTGTTTAGTAGGGTTGAAAAGAGAAAGAAATAAAAAATAGAAGAAATATTTTGTAAAAGAAAATAAAATTTTAACTTATTTTAATAGAGAAAAATAAAAAAAATAAAATTTATAGAGTCTATAATTTTTAATCTTTTTAATTTTAAGAAGAAAAGAAGATAGAAAAAATTAATAAAAAAATGAGATATAAATATAATTTTAATTTTTATTATTCATTATATTTTTATTTATATTGAGATATTTTATAAAATATTTTAAATTTAATATAAAATTTAATATTTTAAAGAAATACCATCCAAGTAAAAAAAAAAAAAAAAAAAAGGATAAAACTCTTTTTTGGTGTCTTGTTTAGTGTCCTTTTGTTTAGTTTCCTCAACCTCATATGAAAAGTGACAAAGTCGTTTCCTTTTTAGGCTGTTTGTTTTCACTTGCACTATTAAAGAAAGAAGAGCAGGGTTTTGGACATTTTCTTATTTCATTCTTTTTTTCTTACAAAGTTAACTTTTTATTTAAGTAGGACTTTATGGTGAAAAGAACATCCTTTGAGTTTTGGGTCCCTTGTCTTGAATGCATTCTGGTTGTTGATTTTGCAAACCCACTTCCCGTTCCTATTCCTTCATGGGTATGTTTGTTGTAGATGAATGAGTACAGAGCTTTCTCTCTCTAGAACAATGTGGGTGAGGTAATGGTGCTTTTTAACTCATTTTATAAATCTTTTAGCACTTTCAGATTCTTCAAGCCTCTCTAAAGAAATCCCTTCAAGCGTCTGTCTTTCCTGCTCTTGAGTAGTTTTATTTACTAAAAATAGGATCTTGGTTAAATATGCTGCTACTTTTGTGCTTAGATCTCTAGAGGTGGCTAAGTTTTTGTGCTGTTCATTTCATTTCAATTCATTTATTGCTTTCTCCTTTCTGGTGTCAGTTGAAAAATAGTGTCTTTGGGAGAAAAATGGCCCCTTGAAGCTGCTCTATACTTAAAAAGGTTTAGACTTTATCTTTGTTCGGTGGCAAAAGTGCTATTTTGATTAATAACTCTTAGTGGGGGTTGTCGTTGTTTGCATTTGTGCTTCAAAAAATCATTGTTTTGCTTGCTAAAGCGGCTACTTTCACCAAGCCATTGCACAAGATATCATTATTTTGTCTATTGTTTCACTGTGTGTATGTCTTGCAAGTCGAGTTCCGCTTCTTTCAATTTGTGGCCTTGAAGTTTGAACACGCCATTTCTGTCTCCACATTGAGCTTTCTTTCTTTCTTTCATTTGGGGTGAAGAAGAAGATAATAGTAAAGATTAGTATGAAGTTCTGTGGGGTTCTTTTGCTGTCCCTACTTTTTCTCTCTGCCATGGGGCAGCTTCCTTCTCAAGACATTTTGGCTCTGCTTGAATTCAGAAAGGGTATCAAGCGTGATCCCACTGGTTATGTCCTAGATTCTTGGAATGATGAGTCCATAGACTTTGATGGTTGCCCATCTTCTTGGAATGGAATTGTCTGCAATGGTGGAAATGTCGCCGGCGTTGTTCTCGATAACTTGGGCCTCTCTGCAGATGCAGACCTGAGTGTATTTGCCAATCTCACAAAACTTGTCAAACTTTCCATGGCCAACAACTCAATCACTGGTAGAATTCCAGAAAACATTGCTGACTTCAAGAGCCTTGAGTATCTTGATCTCTCCGGTAATCTTTTTTCCTCATCCTTACCGGCTGGGATTGGCAGATTAGGGAGCTTAAGGAACCTCTCATTGGCTGGTAACAACTTCTCTGGCTCGATCCCGGATTCGGTTTCGGGGCTGTCCTCAATCCAGTCTCTGGACTTGAGTGGCAATTCCTTCTCCGGGCCACTGCCGGATTTGCTGGCAAGGCTGTCGAACTTGGTCTATCTCAACCTGTCATTGAATGCCTTCACCGGGAGATTCCCAAAAGGGTTTGAGCTGATTTCGGGTCTTGATGTAATTGACTTACATGGGAATATGCTTGAGGATCATCTAGATTTGGAGTTCTTTCTCCTAGCAACTGCCACTCATGTCGATTTCAGCGGCAATGTGCTTACTAGTTTGCAGCAAGAGAAGTTTTTATCTCGCATTTCAGATACTATCAAGTACTTGAATCTTAGCCATAACCGGCTTACTGGCTCACTTGTCAGTGGTGGTGAGCTCTCAATATTTGAGAACTTGAAGGTGTTGGACCTTAGCTACAATCAGCTTTCCGGTGAGCTCCCAGGATTTAGTTTTACCTATGATCTCCAAGTCCTCAAGCTCAGTAACAACAGATTCACGGGAGATATTCCTAACAACCTGTTGAAAGGAGATTCTCTGGTTTTGAATGAACTGGATTTGAGTGGCAACAATCTCTCAGGTACTTTAATTATTAACTACTTTTGGTCCTCCTATAGTTACAAAAACAATATTAGTATTTTCTATGAACTGATCTTTTTTGCGGCTTCCATTACAAAAACTAATCTTGCTTAGTCTGGCATATTAGATGTCTCACATTTACATTCATTTTTCAGGACCGATAAGTATGATCACATCGACAAACTTGCGCGTCCTCAATCTTTCGTCAAATGTGCTTACCGGGGAGCTACCATTGTTGACTGGAAGCTGTGCTGTACTTGATCTATCAAACAATGAATTTGAAGGAAATTTAACCAGGATATTTAAGTGGGGAAACATTGAATTTCTCGATTTGAGTCAGAATCGTTTGACAGGGCCCTTCCCTGAGGTAACCCCACAGTTTTTGCGTTTGAATTATCTCAATCTCTCACATAATTCACTTAGTAGTTCCCTGCCAAGTGTTATAACTCAGTATCCGAAGCTTAGAGTCCTTGATCTCAGTTCCAACCAGTTGGATGGACTGGTTCTATCTGATTTGCTAACAATGCCAACCTTGCAAGAGCTCCACCTAGACCATAATTTGCTTACCGGCTCTATCAAGCTGTCATCTCCTTCACCGAGTGATTCTAATCTTCACATTCTCGATCTTTCGCATAACCAGCTTAGTGGCTATTTTCCTGATCAACTCAGTTCAACTCCAATTCAAGTGCTTAATATTGCGGGAAATAACTTTTCTGGTTCTCTGCCAACTTCGATAACCGACATGAGCTCCCTAAGCTCATTAGACATATCAGAGAATCATTTTACAGGTCCTCTGCCAAACAATTTACCTAATAGCCTTGGAAGCTTTAATGCTTCTTACAATGATTTTACTGGTGTGGTCCCAGAGAACCTGAGAAAGTTTCCTAGATCCTCTTTCTTTCCGGGAAATTCTGGTTTGCGTTTTCCAGGCGGGTCTCCTGAACCAGGAAGTTCTTCAGCTGAAAAGTCCAAGAGAAAGCCACTCAATACTACTGTTAAAGTAATAATAATAGTATCTTGTGTTGTTGCCCTGGTCATTCTTCTTTTGCTTGCTATCTTCATACATTACATCTGCATATCAAGACGACTACCCACAGAGCACACCATGAAAAAAGACACCAACCGACATGCTCAGCCAAACCCATCTAGGATTCGAGGAACTGGCACCGGCAGTGCTTTGACTGTTTCAGCCGAGGATCTTGTCGCATCACGAAAAGGATCCTTGTCCGAAATTATTAGCTCTGATGAGAAGGTGGCAGCTATTACTGGCTTTTCCCCCTCAAAAACCAGCCATACGTCTTGGTCACCGGAGTCTGGAGATTTGCTCACCGCTGAAAGCCTTGCGAAATTGGATGTTCGGTCACCAGATAGGTTGGTGGGTGAGCTTTATTTTCTCGATGATACAATCACATTGACGCCTGAAGAGTTGTCGAGGGCGCCCGCGGAAGTATTGGGGAGAAGCAGCCATGGGACATCTTATAGGGCAACTTTGGACAATGGATTGTTCTTGACAGTCAAGTGGCTGCGAGAAGGGGTCGCAAAACAGAAAAAGGAGTTTGCCAAGGAAGCTAAGAAATTTACAAACATCAGGCATCCAAATGTGGTGGGTCTGAAAGGGTACTACTGGGGTCCCACACAGCATGAGAAGCTTATTCTTTCGGATTACATTGCGCCGGGAAGTCTTGCAAGCTTTCTTTATGGTAACTTTTGCCTCCCTTTCAACTTATTAATCTTGATAGAAACCGTGAAAAATGCATGAACTAAGGGAGTGCCTTTTCTGAAAAAAAAAAAAAAAAATGGCAAGCTAATACTTCAAAGCCTGAAGAATGATTAATACTATGATGAAGTTGCTTGGATGCATAACTTCTGGTGTCACAATGCAATATCATAATCCCCGTCATAATCACTATCAATATCATAAGTTATCATGATCACTATCAACATCATAAGTTATGGATGCATAACTTCCTAGAAATGCACTATCATAATCACTTTCTATGTTTTTCTTGATAACACTATTGTTGTTCATTTCATCCTCATTCAGATTATTCTTAATATTGGCAAATAGTATAAGCAATACATAAGTTATTTACTTTGGTGAACTGGGAACTATTCTACATGCATATGCGTGCGCACAAAGTTGAAGCACTCTTCCGCGCTATCTCCAAGTTCTTTAGCTAGACCCTTAGAAGACAAACTAGACAACACTCAAAAAGTTTCTGTTTCATAGACGCCAATGTCTCTGTCGTGCTTTTTGAAGAATTTTAGAAACTTTGTTTTACTAGTCAATGTCCCATATTAGGATCTGTTAATTGCTCTTTTGATCATTGTTGTTCTCAAACTGGAGACTGAATAATATCTTGTACCTATGAAAGCTTTTCATTTGCTTCTCCTCCTAGATGTTTGCCTGTGTTTGAATGATCACATTCTGATTTCTGATGATTCTATGTAAACTATTTATTTAGATCGACCAGGAAGAAAAGGCCCGCCGTTACCTTGGGCTCAAAGGCTCAAAATCGCTGTTGATGTTGCCCGTGGTCTGAACTATCTCCATTTTGACCGAGCTGTTCCACATGGTAACCTTAAATCGGCAAATATACTGTTAGAGGGGCCTGATCTCAATGCCCGTGTTGCTGACTACTGCCTCCACCGCCTAATGACCCAAGCAGGCACCATTGAACAGATTCTCGACGCCGGTGTCTTAGGTTATTGTGCCCCGGAGTTGGCTTCTTCAAAGAAGCCACTGCCATCCTTCAAGTCTGATGTTTATGCCTTTGGAGTTATACTCTTGGAGCTTTTAAGTGGAAGGTCTGCTGGTGATGTGATTTCGGGTGAGGAAGGAGGGGTCAATTTGACAGACTGGGTGCGGGTGAGGGTATCGGAGGGTCGTGGCTCGGACTGTTTTGATGCTGCATTTGCCTCAGAAATGGGGAACCCTGCAGTAGAGAAGGGAATGAAGGAGGTCCTCGGAATCGCTTTACGATGTATACGATCTGTTTCAGAGAGGCCAGGTATCAAGACTATATACGAGGATCTTTCGTCGATCTAGTCCTTTTTTTTTTTTCTTTTGAATCTAACTTATTTGGAGCCTTTCTTTTTTCACTTTTGTGGGGACTTAATATCTCATTGGCCTCCCTTTTGTGTCCTTTTTCTCTTTGTATTTCTGATATGTAATCAGCCAAAGTGTATTAACCATTTCTGTAAAAAGGATGCTTGGATGCAAATGTTTCAATTATTTACGAGACATGTCCATTGCTTTCCAAGTTCATTAGATGAAGAATACACGATGAAATGCCAAGAAAATGGTTTGGGAAAAAAAAAAAAGATGATTTATGTTTGGTATACTTCATTGAAGGCGTAATATTGTTCTATCACAAAATGCCATCGCTCATTTGAGTTAGTTCAGAACTTAAGAGTTAAGAGTCACCTCGATCGTTCGAGTTTAGAATTTAGGACTCGTTTAGTTCACCGATTTAAATTTTTAATTTGAATTGAAATGTGATTTTATGTGAGTTTTTTATTATAATAAAAAAATTAAATGTGATTATTTTTAAGAGTTTTTTATTTAATAAAATTTAAATTTTAAATTCGAATCGGAATTTTAGAGTTAACACTAGTTAACGATATTAATAAGGAAAAGAAAATAATAATAAAAGCAGAGATAACGATGCAATGACGTGGATTATGAAACAAAGTCATGTAAATCCTTATCTTGATTTAAATCTCTTGCAATAGACAAAATCAAATGACGTGTATAAGAGTATATCAAACTGCAATGTTGAGAAGATAGATACTCTTACTCCTTTTTTTTTTTTTTTTTTTTTCATTCAGGTAAACAAAACAATGTTATTAAGATTAACGGACAATTCATTAAAGTAAACAAAACGATTAATTCATTGATTCAGATCGAAAGGTTATGAAACTGAGAAATACTACATAAATATTAAATTAAAAACTTATATTTTTTATTGAGAAACCACAACTTATTATCTAATTTCAAGTTGTACTCTTTACAAGCTCTACATGCAAACTCAACATTAAAATGAAAACCCTTTAATAAACTCTCAAAAGCTCCCAAGTAAATACTAAATTTGAAAAGAAAAAAAAAAGTATTTCTCTAATAAGACTTCCCTATTAATATATTCAAATTTTTTACGTTAAATCTGATCAAAGTTATATTAAATTAAAAATAATATGCATAACAAACATACACATAACGATTGAAACTATAATTTTTTTAGTACTTCAGTCTTTCATTATAAGCCAAAAATATCTATAAAAAAAAAAAAAAAAAGAGTAACAAGTAAACCTTCCAAGTACAAACTTTAAGTTCAAGACCTCCCTTAAAAACTAACAGTGCCAAATTAAGAATAATAATTTAGCTTTTAAAACCTAATTTAACACGATTGTACAAAGTAATTGAAGAACATATATATATATATATACACACACACACACACACACGTGTGTGTGAGAGATTTTTATCTGTTGGCGTTCCCACTTAGGCACGGATTTACACTCCTAACAAGTGCTATCACAAACTCAACCGTTGCCAACGAGAGAGAGAGAGAGGCAGAGAGAGATTCTCTATTGTTTTTTTTAGTACTCTGTCGCCTTGTTTACAACGGTCCGGGTCTTTGTTTACTTGTAGAGAGAGAGAGAGAGAGAGAGATCAATTCATGGCGATTTGTAGAGTAAGATTAGCGCTTTCTCTTTCTAAATATACTTCTGCAGTTAAATCTATTCCGTCTCGATTCTCCTCAGAACGCATATTTTCATCGCAAGTCCCTTCCCAGTTCGAGGTTGGTTTTTCTTCTCCTTCAGTCTTGTTCCCACTGTATTTTTGCCTATTCTCAACTGGGTGCGTTGAGAAATTGATGGGATTGTATATGAAGGAAATTTAGTCACTCTCTCTCTCTCTCTCTTCTTGCTTTTTTTCGTTTGTTTGCTTTATACTGAATTGGCTAAAACAATGGCTGTGAGGAACAGAGGTAAATCCCAAACTCAAACGAAACCAAAAGCAGAAAAACAGTAAACAAAAGAACACAGACAATTATACTTGGTTCAGATTGATAAACAATCCTAATCCAAGTCAGGGCTTCCACCCTAGTAAATCCACTCTTCAGAATTGTTACACCCTCAGAGAAATCTCTCAGCTCACAAGTACAAGATTTTCCTCAAGAACCAAACACCCGGTTCACAGAAAACCTTTCTCAGCCTTTTCTTCTCTCTCTCTCTAGCGTAACTTTTCTCTTTAATCAATATATTGACTTTTCAACAATTAACCAAGTCTATATATATATAACAATCAAACCAATGGGAATTAGACACGTCATCAATCCATGAGCCTCCTCAGTAACAAGCTGCAGTCTTGAAACTAACTCGGCAAAACTGAATTCTAACTGCCTCAACCAATTCCTCAACTAGAGCCAATCTTCACAATTCTCCACCTTGGATCTAGGTTGAATATTATAGTGGATCTGACTAGGATACCCTATTTCACCGATGAATCATCATTCCAGAATTCTGAGCAAGTTCAATGCCTCCTTGAACTTGTCTACAGGAATCACCTTGGTGAACAAATCAGCAGGATTCACTTCAGTTGCTATCTTTTCAACATACACCAACTGTCTAGCAACTATGTCTCTTATAAAGTGCAATCTAATATCAATATGTTTCGTTCTCTCATGAAACATAGCATTTTTGGTTAGATGGATTGCACTTTGTGAATCACAGTACACGTTCACAAAACTTTGTTGAACTACTAATTCACTGACTAGTCCCTTGAGCCACAAAGCTTCTTTCACAGCTTCAGTTAGAGAAATGTACTCAGCTTCAGTTGTTGACAAAGTTACCACATGCTGTAAGGATGACTTCCAGCTCACCACATTTCCCCCAACTGTAAAAACATATCCAGAAAGTGATCTTCTTTTGTCTAAATCTCCTGCAAAATCCGAGTCACAATAGCCAGTAACTTGAAAGTTTCCTTGCAATGATCTAGTATAAGTCAGCTTGAGCTTTAAGGATCCTTTGATATATCTGAGCAACCATTTTACTGCTTGCCAGTGTGATCTTCCTGGTCTACTCATGTACCTGCTGATCAGCCCTACTCCATATGCAATATCAGGCCTGGTTGATACCATTGCATACATAATACTTCCAACAACATTTGAATAAGGAACTGACTTCATGTAAGTAGCCTCCATCTTTGAATCTTGATCCTTCACAGATGATAGCTTGAAGTGAGCACCTATTGGAGTATTGACTGCCTTAGATTGTTGCATACCAAAGACATTGATAACTTTCTTCAAGTAACCTTCTTGAGACAAAGTCAGAATGCCCTTGATCCTATCTCTGATAATCTCCATGCCCAAAATCCGTTTGGCAGGACCTAGGTCCTTCATTTCAAACTCAGAACTCAACAAATCTTTTAGCTTCTGAATTTCTGATTTCTTCTTACATGCTATTAGCATGTCATCTACATAAATCAGAAGATAGATGTAGACATGTTCTCCCAACTTAGCAAAATACACACAACTGTCAAATTTAGACCTTATAAATCCTTTAGTCACCATGAACTCATCAAATCTCCTATATCATTGTCTAGGAGATTGTTTTAAACCATAAAGGGATCTCTTTAGAAGACAAACTTTTCCAGCATATTCTTCTCTTACAAAACCCTCTGGTTGACTCATGAGTATTCTTTCTTCAAGATTGCCATGAAGAAAAGCAGTCTTGACATCAAGTTGTTCCAACTCAAGGTCTTCTATTGCTGTAATCGCCAAAATTATCCTGATTGAAGTATGCTTGACTACTGGAGAAAACACTTCATGATAGTCAATCCCCTCCACCTGAGAATAGCCTTTTGCAACCAAACGAGCTTTGAATCTAGCATCTTCTACTCTGGGAATTCCTGGTTTTCTTTTGAACACCCATTTGCAGCCAATTACTTTTTGACCCTTTGGTTTATCAATCAAGACCCAGGTATGATTTTTGGTTAAAGATTGCAATTCATCCTCCATAGCTTTCTTCCACTTTGGCCAGTCCTTGCTTCTGGTTGCTTCCATATAAGTGGCAGGTTCATCTAGCTCTAACTGATCTGCCACATTAAGTGCAAAGGCAATAAGATCAGCATTTGCAAATCTGGAAGGCGGTCTGATTTGTCTCCTTGTTCTATCCCTGGTCAGTACATAATCGGCCAGACTTTCTTCTCGGTTTTCTTCATTTCTGAAACCTTCTTTTGATTGCTCCAAGTTCTTTGTCAGCTGGCTCCATTGTCCCTCAGTTTGCTGTTCATATTGCTCAGCTTGTGATGTATTCGGGATAGCTCCACCTTGATCTTGGAAGAAATGTTCATGTTCTCCAGAAATTTCTGTTTCTGTTGATAGCTCCACCTGCATCTCAGAATTCTGCTCAGCTTGTTTAGGGCTGGCTGTTTCTTGCAATTTGGGGTTAGTTTTATAAAACATGTTTTCATTGAAAATTACATCTCTACTTATGACACACTTCCTTTCTTCTAAAAGCCATATCTTATAACCTTTAACCCCATTAGGATAGCCTAGAAAAACTCCTTTTCTAGCTCTAGGATTTAACTTTCCCTGATTAGTGTGTACATAAGCTAAACACCCAAAAACTCTAAGATGTTGGTAACTAGGCTTAGCATTAGACCATTTCTCCTCTGGGACTTTAAAATCAATGGCTGTAGATGGGGATCTATTGCTTAAATGACAAGCAGTAGCAGCGGCTTCTGCCCAGAATTTCTTAGGCAACCCTGACTCATCTAACATGCACCTTACTTTGTTCATTATGGTTTTATTCATGCGCTCAGCCACCCCATTTTGTTGTGGGGTATCAGTGCATGTATGGTGTCTAGAAATTCCTACCTTACTACAATAAGTATTAAATTCATTACTACAAAACTCTAAACCATTATCAGTCCTCAATCTCTTAATTCTTTTACCGGTTTGATTTTCAATTAGAGTTTTCCATTCAACAAACCTCTTAAAAGCCTCATCCTTAGTCTTAAGGAAATAAATCCATACTTTTCTAGAGTAATCATCTATGAAAGTAATGAAGTATTGAGATTTGGATAAGGAGAATGGTACCTTTGAAGAGCCCCACAAATCGGAATGAATGTAGTCAAGTGTTCCTTTAGTTTTGTGTGTGGCAGAAGCAAACCTTAGCCTTTGGGATTTTCCAAGAACGCATGTTTCACAGAAAGTTAGATCACTGATTTGTTTAGCATCCAATAGGCCTTGCTTTCCCAGTTCTTGTAGCCCTTTGATGCTCATGTGGCCTAGGCGTTTATGCCACAATTCAGTCTCATCCTTCTTAGAACTTGTCACAGCATCAACTTCTCCTGAAATGGTTGAACCTTGCAGTATGTATAGACCCTGTTTCAGCACACCTTTCATGACCAGCAGGGCTCCTTTGATCACCTTCAAGACTCCATTCTCAGCCTTGTAGCAGTACCCCTTTTGATCAAGGCTTCCAAGTGAGATCAAATTCCTTTTTAAATCAGGAATATATCTCACTTCTTGAAGTAATTTTTCAGTTCCATTCCACATCTTCAATCTTATGGACCCAATACCATGGACAGTGCAGGACATATTGTTTCCCATAAAAACTTTCCCAGCAATTGATTCTTTTAGATCAAAGAACCAATCTTTTCTTGGTGACATGTGGAATGTACATCCAGAGTCCATGATCCACTCTTCCTTTGGGTCATCATAGGAAATAGTGAGGACCTCTGCATCTTCAAGACCCTCGGAGACATTGGCAGCCTCTTGGGTATTAGTGGTATCATACTTATGATTTCCATTCTTTCTCTGTGGACAGTTTCTTCTGAGGTGTCCCTCCTTTTTGCAAAACCAGCAGGTTCTTCTGGATTTTGACTTAGACCTGGAGTAATTCTTACTCCTGTTGGAGCTCTCCTTTCTTTCTGTTGGTCTGCCCCTTACATTTAAGCCTTCAGCATTGGATCTTGCTTGTTTTCCACTTGCCCTTAAATCTAATTCTTTAGAATAGGCAGCACCCATGACTTCCTCTAAAGACAAAGTATCTCTACCATACTTTAACGTATCCCTAAGCTGTTCATATTGCCTAGGTAAGGAGTTAAGTAGAAAAATAGCCTGGTCTTCTTCATCAATTGTTACCTCAATATTTTCTAAATCAGACAACAGTTTCGTGAACTCATCTATATTTTCATCGATAGTCTTGCTCTCATCCATCTTAAAACCATAAAACCTCTGTTTCAGATAAATTCTGTTTGGTAAAGCTTTAGTCATATACAATTGTTCTAATTTTGACCACATCTCACAAGCAGATTTTTCTTTAACAACTTTTCTTAAGATTTGATCACTCAGACTTAGAACAATAGTATTTCTTGCCTTTTTCAGGATTTCTGCCTTGTTTTGGACTGAATCTGGAATCTTCGATTCTCCGTTAAGCGCTTCGTCGAGTCCAAGATTGCCGAGATGAGCAACCATCTTCTCCCTCCAGAGATTGAAGTCATTCTTTCCGTCGAACTTCTCGATCTCGTACTTTGAAGTAGACATTGTCGAAGAAATCTTCTGGCCAGGAAGTTCTCCGATTGACTAGTTGAAAAGAACTCGATCTTGGTTAGGAAATCTCCTCTCCTTCAATCTCCACCCAGAATCTTGATCTAAGATTGGGCTCTGATACCAATTTGTGAGGAAATCAGAGGTAAATCCCAAACTCAAACGAAACCAAAAGCAGAAAAACAGTAAACAAAAGAACACAGACAATTATACTTGGTTCAGATTGATAAACAATCCTAATCCAAGTCAGGGCTTCCACCCTAGTAAATCCACTCTTCAGAATTGTTACACCCTCAGAGAAATCTCTCAGCTCACAAGTACAAGATTTTCCTCAAGAACCAAACACCCGGTTCACAGAAAACCTTTCTCAGCCTTTTCTTCTCTCTCTCTCTAGCGTAACTTTTCTCTTTAATCAATATATTGACTTTTCAACAATTAACCAAGTCTATATATATATATAACAATCAAACCAATGGGAATTAGACACGTCATCAATCCATGAGCCTCCTCAGTAACAAGCTGCAGTCTTGAAACTAACTCTGCAAAACTGAATTCTAACTGCCTCAACCAATTCCTCAACTAGAGCCAATCTTCAAATGGCACTATGAGATTTTTCATATGCCCATTTTATGCAAAGTTTGGGTTATAGGAATGATTCCTTATTTTCCTCTTGTAGTGTGAGTTTAAGTAAAATGAGAAGGACACCATCTTCGGTATCTTTTTAAGCAAGTTTATGTAAAAACATAAAAAGTTACCATTTTTTATGATCCAGTACAGCTTTTCTTCTTGATTATATTTGTAAAATAGATTGAATTTTTTTCCTTTGTGTAGTTGAGCAGGGCTCCACAAAGCATTACTCAAGTTCTGTTACATTTTCTTTTCTTTCTTCCATTCTTTTTTTTTTTTCTTATTTTTAATAATTTGGTATACTTTTGCATTTACAGAATTGGATATGGAATTCTAATTCTCTGAGCATCTATTGATTGATTCGGACCTCCAATTTCATGTTTCCAATAATCTTGCTTTTACAGTGAAATTATTAGTATGGATCTAGAGTAACTAAAAGCATTTTGATCGACGTCTTATACTCATTTCCATGACTATGATGTATCAAAAACTTAGCTCTGTTATGATCTGGTGTTGTGTGATAATATTCTGTGCCTGTTATTTGACACATCAACTATTCACCATTGGCAAGTTACCTCTAAATTTGGACGGAATTGTTTATTAATTCAACAACGTGTTGCATAGTGTCCTGTCCCTGACCAATCACGGCAGTTAAAATTAGGACGGAATTGGCCTTGTACACGTTACATGGGTTCATTTATAAGAAGAGACTACAAATTTCATATGATGACCAGAGCATGTCATGTCGCGTGAATGTGAGCGTTTCCTTCCAAATTTAAACATCCTTCGTCGTCTTGTGGCTAAGACGACTACTTCACTACATCTTATTAAGTTAGGGGTAATTTGCCACAATTAAGAGTTCATAGGGAAACTTACAATTTCAGTCAAAGTTCAGGGTGTGAAAGCACCAAAAACCTTTATGGATATGTTTATCATTTCAAAGCATTCTTTGTGTGGCATAATAAATATGTCTTATTTTATTGATGCGCTGCAGAGAATTGGATTTATAGGACTTGGAAATATGGGATCCAGAATGGCAAATAATCTAATAAAGGCTGGATACAAAGTAGCCGTGCATGACATGTAATGTACTTCAATTTCACTCAAGTAATGTTGATTTTTCACTTAATTAATTCTTTTTTCATATTTTCTGTTCCACTGTTTATTATCAAAAATATAGATGACTGCATTAAAAATGAAAATCATACATTTGAGTGATGAAGACCTTTATATGATTATGAAATTGTTCTAAACTATTAGTAACACTCTCTCCCCTTTTTAGAAATTTTAATGTGTTGAAGAAGTTCTCTGACATTGGAGTTGACACAAAGGAAACTCCTTATGAAATTGCTGAAGCTAGTGATGTTGTAATTACAATGCTACCTTCTTCATCCCATGTGAGTTTAATGATTCCATATGCTTTCTTTTTTCTTCTTCTTCGTTGTTGTTATCATTGTTTTCTTTTCCCTTTTTTTTTTGTTTTAATATTTATGTTTTACGTTTTTCTCCTTTTTTGTCTACATAAAGTCATTATTCCATGTGCAGTCAAGAGGGTGACATGGATATGCATAACTAGGTAGTTAAGCTACCAAGCTTTATCTACTTATAGAATTCTTTTATCATATTCTCCTTGCGTCTATTGATCAGAGGGCACCTGAAATAAATTACGGAACTAACATATCATCCTCATGGTTTTGCTAACTCAAGAGGAACGGACTTTTTTATCCTTATTTTTCCCAGGTAAATGATGTTTACACAGGGCCTAATGGTTTGCTTCATGGTGGGAATGTGTTGCAACCGTGGCTATTAATAGATTCGTCAACAATTGATCCTCAAACATCAAGGAAGCTTTCTCTCACTGTGTCTAATTGCATGTTAAAGGAGAAAAAGGGTCATTGGGAGACTCCAGTAATGTTGGATGCTCCTGTATCTGGAGGTGTTCTTGCTGCAGAAGCAGCTACACTTACTTTCATGGTAGCATTCATTATCTTTCCATTATGGGTTTCTCTTTAAAAAGGACTATCGGTAGTTTGCTATGCAAAAATTTAAAAATATTTTATTTGATTGCTCGCACTAGTTTTGCTCTGTATATATATATATATATATATATATATATATGAGAAGATACACCATTTAAAACTGTTTGAATCTGGGAGAAATCTGCATGTGTGCTTAAGTTGTCTCGTTGTTTTACCGAAATAATTTCCCAACATTGAGCAAAATCTTAGCCACTTTCCAAACACTGTAAAGGTCCCTTTTCCAAAGCTTTCTATCTTCCTGAGAGTTTTATCTTAAATGTGTGATATTTAGACTTGTATTAACTCTCTGTTTCTAAGATAAGAATTTATGGAACTATAGACAGTTTTATGGAGATCTGTTTTATACTAGACTTACCTTAGCGTTGAACAAATTATGAAGACGGTTTAAATACATTTATGATAATAAAGAGTGTGCTTGTGTGAAATGGCCCCAAATGTCCTTTCATGATATTCACTTATGATGGAAAGATGGTTTGCTTTCAGGTTGGAGGCTCCGAGGAAGCTTATCTGGCAGCAAAATCGTTATTCCTTTCAATGGGTAAGAATACGGTTTACTGTGGTGGAGCGGGAAATGGTTCGGTAAGTTGTCAAACATGAACCTACTACATTTTGCATAGGTTCTTCTATTCACAATTTTGTTGTGTGTTTATTTAGTTCATGTTTAAGACCACTGATTGCACTAGCTAAATGACAAACATGTCCAGATTATTTTACTCATCTTCAGTCATCATATGAGCATACTCTGCAGTTCCTTGTGTTAAAGTAAAACTATTGTTGGCCTACTTTCTAATAGCTTAAGCTTTTAGGATTGATTGGTAAACTAACATAGTATCAGAGAGGGAGATCCCGAGTTCAAACCCCTGTAATTGCACCTCTTTGTTCCCATTTAAATTATTATCACGTGTTGGGTCTTTAATATATTTCGGGCTTGTTATCAAATAAATATTCACGTGTTGGGCTTTCTAAATAAATTACTCACATGATTGCCCATTGTCCGGCCCACACGTGAAGGGGAGTGTTAAAGTATTAAACTATTGTTGGCCTGCCTCCTAATAGCTTAAGCTTTTGGAATGGATTGGTAAACTAACACCTTGTATAAGGTCCCCATACTCCATTGTGCCAAATTAAACTAGTGCTGATATTTATTTATTTTTTGGTGGATATTTTTGTATCTTTTTTATTTATTTTAATGATAGGATATTTTTGTTTCAGATTCTTAGTTTGTCAGAGTTAGTTGTGTAATATTTGATAACTATAGCATGGTTTACTATTTAGGCAGCAAAGGTCTGCAATAATTTGGCAATGGCTATTAGTATGCTTGGAGTCTCAGAAGCCCTCGCTCTTGGTCAGTCTCTAGGTATTGCTGCCAGCACTCTAACAAAAGTATTCAATTCTTCGAGTGCTCGGTGTTGGAGTAGGTACGGCTATTATTATTAAAAAAGAACAATTTATTCTTGCGAGTCTATGAAAGAAGCACTTAAATCTCAAGTCCACTCAAAGTTAAAACTGTAGAAGTTTGCGGTGAAAATCTTGAGTATAATATAAAATGGTGACTGTAAAAGGGAAAATATATGAATCACTTTAATGCTGTAGAAAACATGCAAGAAAGATACTATTCGAGAACACAGAAAAATGAAAGATTTCTTGGACGTTACATTTTGAATTTCTTTATATAAATATGTTCCTCTCAAGACTTAAACCAATTTCACCTTTCTCCATTCTAAGTTCTCTATACCATGAGGACCACTTTCGATTTAGTCTTTCTCCTTTCCTCAGTCACATTAAAATTACTTGTAAAGGACATACTGTTTAATGATATCCAAATAGAAGGGAACCTTGTTTTAGAAATAGACATGAAAATTTTCTTTTTCGCCTAAGTTTAAAATAATGCATATAAAAGTAGCCTCGGTTTTTAGAACCACATAGAAAGGACCCTGTTACATTTATTCATGATTTTGTGCATCTACTTCAACTTTGGTTTAACCTTATGCAGATTTTTTGCTTTAAACCTTGGATGACAGTGATACTTATAATCCCGTTCCTGGTGTGATGAAAGGAGTGCCCTCTTCGAGGAATTACAACGGTGGCTTTGCGTCTAAGCTTATGGTAAGTTGTTTAAGATTGTTTCTCAAAGAGATATTGTTATCCTGCTAAAAACTTATTCATAATGTCATATTGCTCCCAAGGATTTACCAGGTCTTAAACTGATGTTTCATTGCAAAAAATCACTGGAATATAGCACCTTATCTGGCAAAGAGTATTTACTTTTTTGGACATTTTTGTCTTCTATTTGTAGTAATATTGCTTTATGACTGACCTGGAATTCAGATTTTTTACTTGTCATCTTATAGTTTTTGGATTGGTGGTATTGACAACAGCCCTGAATGAGCATATTCTGCACATTGCACTTTGCAGGCTAAAGATCTAAACCTTGCTGCAACTTCAGCCAATGAGATTGGCCTTACATGCCCAATGACATCCCAAGCACAGAAAATGCAAGTCCGTTTGACCATTCGACTCTACCTTTGAGTTCTTCGCACTTATAGTGAACAGTGAAATTCGTAGTCCTGTCTTTCACTTGATATTACTATTGGTTTGCTATTGAATAATAAAGTGAAGCTAAATAGTTTGTATACATATATATATGTTCTTTTTTCTATTTAGCCTAAGATAAGCTTCTTGTGTAAGTTAAATGGATGTCTCCTATGAGAGTTACTTTGACAAGAACCCAAATAATTGGAGATATGTTCGTGTTCGGAACCAATCGTGCTCATTTATAGCCTTACTTGTTGAGGCCTAGTACTTTTCGCTGTAGTATCATCGGAGATTGGAGACGTACAAAAGTTATGTAATAGGATGTTACTCAATTCATAACATGACATTATTTAACCCTATCTTATTCCTGATGAACTGATTGTTTTCTGCAGATATACAGACGTTTGCCAAGATGGTCATGAAATCAAGGACTTCTCCTGTGTTTTCCGGCATTATTACGCTGGAAAAGATGAGAATTAGTTTGCAGAAATACTTTACGCAGGAAAAAGATGAGATTTAGTTTGCAGAAATACTCGTCATAAGTTGCAGAAGATGTCTTGTTGAGAAACTATAGTTACTTAACGGGCATCTTCTATTATTTTGGTTCAAAAGTTTGGCATCATCCATGACCCGAAAAATGTCTTTGGCTCTAGTGACCGCACTATACCTTTATAAATAATAGAATCACTGTATCAACTTACAGCTTCCATGGGTTGAAGATTGGAATTAAATTGTCATTTATGTTCAAGATTTTGTTCTTTTTTTCTTTCTTTGGATGTTATACTTACACGTTGTTAGTCTCAATTTTTAATTTATCAAAATACAAAAAATTAAAAATTAATTTCTTTACGTGAATTGGCCACACACGCTACTTAAATGTGTGCAAACTCTAAACGGCAGTGTCTGGTAGCTAGTTTAACAGAGCATTGAATTCGTTCCAGAAAGCATTTCCTCCTTCACAAAGTCACGGACAACATTCCATCAAAAGGTACAAATTTGCATCAATCTTTATATCCAAAGGTGTTGCCTAGAAATACCAGAAAAGAAATGCACAAACGAACTTGCAAGAAAGAAAACTGAAGGTTATAACATTATCTCTACATTGCCATTGAGAGAACACGATCGCCATCTACATGCATCCATGTATGGAACCAAAAAACGATGGGATGTTTGCCTTCTAAAAGGCATACTGAATCTAAAACTGCTTACTAAAAACAAAGAAACTTAGAAATGCAACAGCTTCACTCAGCCTATTACAAGTTAAATACAAAACATGAGGCAGAATACAAGATAACGTTCACCCAGATTGCTTCCGTCCTCCTCTGCCTGAAAAATGACCACCTCCTCGGCGGTATGGTCCTCTTCCACGACTCGAAGCACCCAGATTGAATTGCTGAGATGCCTCATTATTTAATGGAATGCCTCCAGATTGTGGCACTGGCACGTTAGAGTTCTGTCCCATGGGTAAACCATTAGGAACAATTCTTTGTTCTCCAACATTTAAGGTTGGCTGAGAAGGTTGGCCTTGTAAACCAATCCCAAATGCCACTGGGCTGAAGGCATTTGGACCCACAAGACCTTGCGGAAATGTGGATCCTGGTAAAGCATTTGATTGTGCACCTGGAAACACGGATGGATAAAGTAATCCCTGGCGAGGATCGACCTGTCGAAAAGGCATCGTATTCGGAAAAGGCATCTGAAAGGGATATTGCTGAGAGTTCTGTGAAAGCCAAGGCACGCCAGTCGGTGGAAAGCCACTAGGAATCAGAGCACCTTGTGGCTGTTGAAATGGCAGTCCGCTTGCCCAAACTCCATTTGAAGGTGCATTAAAACAAGCTGTCTGTGCAATGGGTGGAAGTGGTTGAACTAAACCTGTCCCGCTAACCAAACCTTGTCCAACTGGGAAAGAGTTTGAACCATTACCATGGTCAACCATTGCTTGGAGGGGTGAGAAATGACGCTGGTGTTGATTGGGTGGAGCACGACCTAGATCTGTTGGTGTTTCCTGGGGTGACTGTTTACCCTTTTTCCATGGCTCAACTCGTTTTTTGACATTCTTTTTATTGTTCTTATTATTTCTAGGTTTCAGGTCGTTTCCACCTCTTTTTGTCATTTTTTGCATTCTTTTGTACTCGGCCTCTTTCTCATCATCAGAAAACTCTTCTTCATAAGACAACTCTTCATCATTTTCCCCAGATGCATCATAACCCTTCTTGTAAACATCGTTGTTATTGAGCACGTGGCTAGCAAACTCTGGAACAAAAGAGATTGAAATGCCTGTATGTATCCCAGCAGGGACTTCACTTTCGGAATTGTATCTCACTATATAGTATGGATGTTTGACAGGCCCAAAGATTTCATCAACCAACCCTAATGGAGATTTGCTTTCGGTTATCCATAGAATGGAACCATCGTTTAGAGGGTTATGCTTCTCAATCCCTTCTACAATGACTTGAGTACCAATGACCTGTAAGATTGCAAATGGATAGTTCCAAATTTATGCAACCAACAAAATAAGACAAGTTATCTGCAACAGCTCAAAAGCCAACGGGTCATAAAGTAACAAACATAATGGTATTATTGGTGTTCATGCTGTAACTTTAAGTTTTCTTCTTCCTATTTGGAGAATCTATGCTTATGGATTTTCTTGAGCTTACCGATAAAACAACTCCCACAGGCAACATCTGATGATGTGGTAGCAAGGTAGCTTCCACGGAAGGAACTGGAGGGAGATCCTACGAATTGCAACACAAACACGATAAATAAAAATAAAAATGCAACAAAGTGTATTCTCGCATAAGAAATAGAATCATAGAATGGGTGGGTTCAACAAATATCCATAGATTTAGTTGCCTTAGCCCTTAGGGAAAAAAAGGACACCATAAACTTTTATTGATAAATTGTATTCTTACAATTTGGACATTTGGTATACAAAAAGTAGCTGTCATCATTAATAAGAGGTAAAAGAAAGAAAAAAAAAAAAACAAAAAAACAAATAAATAACAAGTCAATTAACATCCAAAGTGGCAAAGACGATCTGGACAAACAAATGATCAAGTTCAAACTTAAATCTTGGACAAGCTAAAACCCGAGCTCATAACACCCAGTACTCTTATTACCAAACACTTCACAATATCCCTTTGTGATGGAATGAAGTATTAAATAAACACATAAATCTTTTAAATATACGAAGGCAGTGCACATTAAAGTTCAGCAATAAATCATAATTTATCACACTGGTAATTTTTTAATTCATACAACTCTAAACTTAAAACACAAGATGTGTAATTTTACAATCCCCATAAACAAATCATCTAGAATTACAAATTAAAAAAGAACTTTTCTTTACCTTAAACTCATTCTTGGATGTAATGGGTCCATTCATAGCACCACCACCATCCTCTTCATCATCAGCAACATCAATATCACTCCAACCAACCATTGCCTCTACATCACCGTTGTCGTCGTCATCATCATTGGTCAGAATTGCTACGTCCCCCCGATTGACATCCCTTATTTCACCTTCTTCTACCTCACCTGTCTCATTTAACTTTCTCCTAACATCCACCTTCATCTCCTCCTCCTTGTCCTCTTCATCCTCTTCCACATCATCATCACTAGAGCTAGAACTAGAAGAAGATGACGACGATGATGAAGACGTACTTGCACGCTCAGACTCTGAAATGTCACTCCCATCGTCATCGATCACCGTTTCACATTTTACACTATTCCCGTCTGTTGCTTCACACTTTGTGCTTGTCTCATCTGTACCAACTAATTTTCCGGACTTGCAAACCAAACTAACCTTCCCAATCTCATCCTCAATTGAACAACTTGCATTCTCTAACATCTCACATCCCCCTTCTTCCAACTTCACAACAGAATGGGATCCAATATCAATTGGTCCAGACACATCAACAATTGGCATAAACCCAATTTCCATCGAGGCAGACCCATGACTTAAATGTTCTTGAACTCCAGTTTTGCAACAAGAATCTGCTTCATTAACACCAATATTAACCTTTTCCCCATCGGCCATATCCGCGTTTGTGTTATTATTATCAAACCAATCCTTTATCGCTTCGAAATCAAGGAATGAATCAGTAAATGACATATCACTGGCCGCAAGCTATAAAGCAGGGACCACCAGTGCAAAATACTCCTGTTGTATATGATCCCTTCCCAAAAGTGCCTGAAAGAAACTAAAAATAAGTCTCAATTCAGCTTAAATGTATTAAAAAAATATATAATTCAAACTGAAAAACTACAACAGACTGACAGAGTGAACATATAATAAAAAAATTAATATCTCATTATAATTTATTTTACAATTCAAATGATTCTTATTTCTCTTGAATAGCTATAAGATGGACTTGAAGTATATAAGCTAAGCAAGCGTGAGAAAATTTTTTCCAAACTTTTTTTTTTTTTTCTGTTACATATTTCCTGTATCAAATTCAATGACCGAATTTGCACAATATTTGAATGAGCTGGGCATCGCAAATCTCAAAAGAATCAAAAGTCCAATAAAAAGATTAACCCAAATTTGAAGTCCAGTTAAAGCCATTTAATTTACTTAAAAGCTATCAATTTGTCGCCTTAGAAAACAAAGGAAAAGCAAGAGAATGAAATGCGAAATACCAATATCAGAAGTTACTCACAAGTAGGAAGAAAATAGAAACTAAACGTCAAGAGTTACTTACGAGGGTTTCTTTGCGTTTCACTCGCAGTGTGGTGAGACGACGGAGGGCGAGCTGAGAGAGAGAGAGAGAGAGAGAGAGAGAGAGAGTGGGGCGGACCGTCGAGACGAGGGTTTTCTTTGGGTTTTAGTATGTTTGTTGTTGTCTTTTTTTTTTCACAGGGAATTGCACGTATGGTCCCTAATTTATTTAATAGGTAAATCTCTATTCTTTTAATTTTAACAAAATAACTTTTAGATTCTTTGTTTGTTACGAATATTTAAATTATAGTGATTCTAATTATGATTTTAGAATCAGAATTATGATTTATAATTTTAAGTTTAAATCATGATTTTAAAATTATAATTCAGAATCAGAAGTTTGAATCACCTTAAATCAAAAGAGAGATAGTTTTAAAATCATAAGTGATTCTGGTTTAAAACATCATTATGATTCTAAATTATTTAAATTAAATAATGATTTTAAATCATTATAAATAAACACTGATTCTGAATCAGGATTCAGAATTATAATTTTAGATCCATCCATCAAATGCCAACAAGTTAGTAATTTAAGGCCTCGTTCACTTCGCCAATTCGAGTTTAGAATTCGAGTTTTGCTACAGTAAAAAGCTCTCAGAAACAGTCACATCTAACTTTTTTGCTACAGTAAAAAGCTCTCACATAACATCACATCTTAACTCGAATTAAAAACTCAAATCAACGAACTAAACGGACCCTAAATTTTTCATCAAAATCTATTAAATTTTTAGCAGAATGTATCACGTGCAATGCAAGTGATCTCATATGAAAGGGTATTTTAATAAAATTACCAATAATTTATAATTTTACAATAATTAAATTAAAATTTTCTATAAAAAAAAAGAGAAAGAAATACGCAGAACAAATTAGCAAACTCAATATCTTTTAACTCAAGTGAAAATCCTTACTTACTCAAACATGGGAAAATTAAGCAATTGAAAATGCTATGCACTTAACGCTTGAACTAGAAAGTTACAATCAATTTTTGGTACTTTTTCTTCACCAACAATAAGTGTTTATCTTGACCCAAAAGGAAATTTTATGCAATTGGGTGATTTCAAAAGGTGCTCAACTTCACCTTGTCGCTCCCCCTTTCTCATCCTCGACGCCAAAAAGGAGTAAGTCACACCCAAATCGTCCTTCTCATGCTCTCCTCTAGCCCAAAATAATGATGATCTCGTGAGAAAAGAACCCGATGGAAATCCATGCCGGATATGGGTTAGCGAGGGAACAACGAGCTTATGAGGCGGTTGTTTGCGAGTGTGGCGGCTAGCTCGTGAGAAATGGTAGGGACTTATAATTCGCGAGCTGCCACACCCACAAACAACCGTCTTACAAGCTCTATGTCCCTTCGCTAACCTATGTCCGGCGTAGATTCCGTCAGGTTCTTTTCTCGCAAGGTCATCATTATTTTGGTGGTGGGGATCTTGAGGCGGCGTTAAGGCTCCACTCAACGTTGGGCTGGCTTGCAGCGGCGACGGCAGATCCAGAGGTGGCAAATAAGATTATGGGTTGTACTTTGTAGAAGAAAAGAAGTTGGGTTTCTTATTTAGGCTCCGTTCATTTCACTAATTCGAGTTTTACTCTCAGAAACAGTCATATCTAACTTTTTTGCTACAGTAAAAAGCTCTTACATAAAATTGCATTTCAACTCGAATTAAAAACTCGAATCAGCGAACTAAACAGGCCCTTAGTTTATTTGAAAAAAATTAGTTTTGTTTTTTTTTTTTAGATCGGCAGTATTTTTGTATTTTATCAAAAAAAAAAAACAAAAACAGAGACATGTGATGGTCACATGTAAGATTCTATGAGAAATTTGACAGAAAAGTGTAAATGGCCAACATTTTAAGAATTTAAGGATTATTTTATCAAAATTTAAAGAATGGATCAAACTGTTACTTACTAAATAGATTAAAGACCATATGTGTTAATTATATATATATATTTTTAAGAATTGAAGTTTGAGTGTTTGTGAAAAGAAATATACTACAATAAAAAATAAAATTTGAATTTTTGTGAAAAAAATATTATAATAATAGAACTTAAATTGTGACTTGAGTGAAAAAATAATAATTTTTTTAAATACTCAAAGTACCTAGTGCTAGGTTAAATATCATTTTTCATCTTTTGTTATAAAAAATACAAATAACCCAATCACCATGTGTCTATAAAATCGATTACAAACTAGCTCATAAAACAATTATTTTTTAAAAAATATCAAATATTACATTTCTTAATCTATGTTAAATATTTATATGCAATAATGTCTCAAAATTATCTTTTATATAAGTTAGGAAGATTAATTTTGATATTTTTAAAAACTTTTAATTGGTTAAGTGGGTATTTTGAGGCTAATTTTATAAACACAGTTATGACCTGCTTGGTTACGCATTTAAATCAGTGATTTTTTATTTTGACATTTGAAATTTAATTATTATGTTAAAGAAAAACACTGTAACAGAATTAAAACTATGAGTTTAAACTCACGAAACAAACGAGGCATGAGTGTTTTTTATATTTGTAAAATAAGAGGGAGAAAAATTATATTTAGGCAAATGTTAATGTTTTCAGTATTTTTGCTTTTTTTTTTTTCCTGAAAATTGGGTTATTAGTTATTTAAGTGCACAAAAGATAAACAACGTATTTTTTTGATTAGTTTCATAAGTGCTTCTCTAAACTGCCCCTAAACTGATTATCTTAGTTCAAGATGTCTTCAAATTTGAAAATGTTTCATTTCACTCTCAAAAACTATCTACCCTACTTCCTTAAGTACTAATAAAATGATGAGATGTCAATACTTATAATTTTATAAATGCTCCGCAAATTTTTAATTTTGTGTTATTTTACCTCATTTTTTAAAAAATTAGAGAAAATTGAAATAAAATCAATAGTGTGCAGGATATTATTGAAACGAACATTCATTTATGGAGTATTTTGAATCACTTTACATAATTTAAGAGTTGAAATGAATAATTTTTCGGTGAGTACAGTTTGAATTCATGTTTGATAATCATGCAGTCGAATTACATTTTCCTTTTGAACTAAGTTAAATTGTTTAACTTAGAGTTTAACTCTCCTTAAAGCTCAACCATTCAAACAATTTTTGAACAGTAAAAAAGTACTCACTCCCTTTGCTTTTCATACCTATTAAACACAAATTCAAATTTTATTTCCTATTCTGATTAAAATTTTAACTCTGCAACCAAATGCCAATTCAAACTACAATTTAAACCATGTAGTTTGAATTTTTCTATTTAAATAAAAAAGTTTAAATCAACAAAATTCAAACTAGCGAACTAAATTGGGGCTTCATAATTCAAGCGGCATGTTGAATCTGGTTTGGTTATAGGACTTGAACCAATGATTCTAACTCTACTCTCCCATAAAAAAATATAAATAAAAAAAGTTATGGCCAATTAATTCTATCACAAAATATGAATACATAATTAAAATTACTGACTTAAAGACGTGAACCAAATGAGTCTAAAATTTTATAAAACATAATTCCCCACTAGAGGTGTAAGAAAATCCCAAACACCGACCTCACCGAGCCGAGCGTAACCGAAAATCTCAAATTCAAACTTTTAAATTTATTTTTCAGCTTTGAAATTAATATGACGTTTGGTTCATGAATTCAGAACTATTCTTAATTTACGTATATTTTTTATAAAAAAAAATACTATAACGAACCACAAACTATGATCCGATAACACAACACAAATCCACCAACCGAGATGACATTTTCAGCCTTCCGAATTAACCCTACTGCCTAACAATTGCATAAGCCCACAACAATTGTTTAGCCCAAAGCCTAGCTGCATAAGCCCATTAAAAAGAAGCCCAAACACAACGTAATACCCCTCGTCTTGAAACTTCCTGCTGCCTCTCCCTCAATTTCTCACTCTCGCATTTCCTTTCTCTCATATCTCTCTTTCACAGGCTCAAACTTACAAAGAAACTTGCTGTAAAAACGTTAGTTTCCTTTGTCCTCCCATCTTTGAAATAATGGTGTGTAGCCTTGAGAATTCACGGGTGAGGTCCGACCACCCCGAGTCGAGCCGGCCCGACCCTAAATAGGCCGAACTACTTCGATTTTAAGGGCTTGGTGGGGTATCTCGGCTTTGAGGGCTTGGTGGGGTATCTCGGCTTAAGTTTGAGGGCGTGGCGGGGTATCTTGGCTGAACTATTTTGCGGCTTGAGCTAAAATATTGAAGCATTCTGGCTGAACTTGGCCGACTTACACCCCTACTCTCCTCCCCTCCAACTTCCTTATAATTTTAACCCAAAACATGTTCACATAACTAATTCAAAGGTTCCCACCAATCATTTCACTCACATTTTTTTAAACTTATAATTTTAATAATGTAATTAAATATTGGTTCAAATTTTATTAGGGTGTTTGATATAATGATTCTTATCAGATTCGAATCATGGTTCGTGACTCATTATAGTATTTATTTCATAAAAAATACACGTAAATTGAGAATAATTTTGAATCATAATTTTAAATTTATCAACTAAACGTCCATACAATTTATTTAGACTTTACATTACTTAAGCTGATTTGAAAAAACTCACATATAAGTTTAAATCCATACAATTTGAATCGGAAAGCAGAGCATTAAACAAAAGATTTGAGTCCCAAAAATCTAAAAATATAAAACATGGTGATATGAAATTAGGACAATTAATTGGGATATAAATTATCTGCCCCAAAATTAGTAAACGTAAGAAAAAAAAGGGAGAAAATTTCAAAATTAAAAAAGAAAAGAAAGGAAAAAAAGCAAAAAATCAGAAGCGAGAAACTTGAGCTGGATACGCGCGGTGATGCTGCCAAATTGACAGCGACAAGCTTTGGAGGCTTTTCACTTCATTTTTAAAAATAAGAAAAAAAAAATTGGTGATACAAATGTAAATAATTGAGTTTCATTTTTTTCAAAATCAGAAAACACACACCTATTCCCAACTCTTTCCTCTCGTTTCCCTCTTCCCAAACATCTCGCTTTCTTCTCTCTCTAAACTTTTCTCTCTCCTGGTTCGTCTGAACTCAGAGCTTAACGAGGAAACAACATCGTCATATAATCAGCTAAAACCAGGTATAAAAATCTCGAACAAGTTTTCGGTTTTTTTTTGTTGTTGTTAATTCTCTGTTCGAAGTCGTGGCTTTTCGATTTTCGTCGACGAAATTGGAAGAATTCGTTGAGCCAAGAATACCAGAATTTTTCGTCTCGAGTGAGAGATGTTTTGCATCTTCTTGAGTTTCAAACGGTTGAAGATTTTGAATTCAAAGAAATGGAAATGTTCGTTTATCAGTTAGTTTTAGTTTTTCCTCAATTTCTCAGTAGTTAAACATGTTTATATTTAACTTATCGAATGATGTTTATAATGGATAATTATGGAAATGGAAATGTAGGACTCGGTTTTGAGTGTTGAATTCTTTCTCCTTTCAGGTGTTGTGATCACCCAAATGCGTTTCAATTGACGAAAATGACACTGCTCAGTAGATTCTTTTACAAAAGACCCCCTGATGGGTTACTTGAATTTGTTGACAGAGTATATGGTAATCATTCTTTATTTTCAATGTTAAGCCACTGTTGTTAAATTTCTCTTTTTGGGTTATGGGTGCAATAATTGTGTTTTATATTTTATATTCGGATTCCCATTTATGTATTTATATGGTATCTGCAGTTTTCGATTCGTGTTTTTCCACCGAAGTACTGCCCGAGGGAATGTACCAAATATATTTACATGAAATCATTATGGAATTACATGAGGAATTCCCTGACTCGTCGTTTCTCGCATTCAATTTCCGTGAGGGCGAAAAGCGGAGCCAATTCGCAGAAGTATTATGTGAATATGATGTTACTGTCATGGACTATCCTCGGCAGTACGAGGGTTGCCCCCTCCTCCCATTGTCTTTGATTCAGCATTTTCTTCGCGTTTGTGATAATTGGCTTTCGCTTGGAAATCAGCAGAATATTATCCTTGTGCATTGTGAGAGAGGAGGTTGGCCACTCTTGGCCTTCCTCTTGGCTAGCTTTTTGATTTTCAAGAAAATTCACAGTGGGGAACGCAGGACTCTCGAAATTGTTCATCGAGAAGCTCCCAAAGGTTTCTTGCAGCTCCTTTCACCTTTGAACCCATTGCCGTCTCAACTTCGTTATCTCCAGTATGTGACAAGAAGAAATATAGCTCCAGAGTGGCCGCCTCCTGAGCGAGCTCTTTCTTTAGACTGTGTCATTCTTCGGGCTATTCCAAGCTTTGATTCTCAAAATGGCTGTAGACCTCTTATTCGTATTTTCGGTAGGAATCTCCTTAGTAAGGGCGGGCTTACAACCCAAATGTTATTCTCTATGTCGAAAAAGAAGACACTCCGGCACTACCGCCAGGTGAGGGTCTTGTTGTTCTACTGCTACATCTTTTTGTTATATTTGTTGCTTTACATTTTTTTATTTATTTCTCCTATATTTTAATTTAAATTACTGCTCTAGTGTCTAACATTATGTTAATTTTTTGTTTCAGGCAGACTGTGATGTGATCAAAATTGACATTCAGTGTTTGGTTCAAGGAGATGTCGTACTGGAGTGTGTCCATTTGGACTTGGATCCAGAAAGGGAAGTTATGATGTTCCGTATAATGTTTAACACTGCATTCATTCGTTCCAACATATTGATGCTGAACTCAGATAACTTGGACATTCTTTGGGATTCAAAGGAGCGCTATCCAAAAGGATTTCGGGCAGAGGTGACAGTTCTTAAGCACATGTTCGAATCTTAGGCAGAACTAGATAAAAGATAATGATAAAAACATTTCCTGCATTTTGTCAGATTGTTTATATTTGAGATCTGAGATACAATACAAAGCCTGAAACATTGTCTAGATTTGAGATTTCTTTAATTTATTTGTTTTATATTGTTAAAAGTAAGAATTAGCAGTCCTGTTTGATCGGATGACTAATATTATTAGGTGCTGTTTGGGGACGTAGAAAGCATCTCTCCACCTAGGGCTCCTACAACAATTTTAAATGGGGAGGAAAAAGGTGGGTTGCCCATTGAAGCTTTTTCAAGGGTTCAAGAACTATTCAATGGTGTTGAGTGGGTTGATAATAGTGATGATGCTGCACTGTGGTTGCTTAAACAACTCTCCGTCTTGAGTGATGTGAAAGAATTGTCGAGGTTTCAACAAAGAGCAAGTTTATACTCGCCTGTGGATTCAGAGGAAGAAAACAATGCATCTAGTACTGCTGATAGTGCTGATGAAGGATTTGATGTTGCTTCCAAGACTTCAGTAGATTCTGCAAAGCCATCGATACCGGATTTAGTCGATTCAATTCCTTCATCTTATTCTTATGAAAATGAGGGTCCAAATGATGCCAGCCTTGCAGTAGAGTCGCTAGATCAAGTGTTAGTTGAATCTCTTGATAGACAAACATCATCTCCCAGTGAAGGATCTCTAAATCCTTTACCCACTACACCATCACCTTCACTGCCTCCTTCCTCTCAAACACCAACTCTTCAGCATCCAATATCTACACCATCTGTGCCAACTTCAGCGACACCACCACCACCACCACCACCTCCGCCTCCCCCTCTGCCTTCATTTAATGCTGGTAATGTTCCTCAACCGCCGCGACCACCTCCACCTCCTCCACCTCTTAACTTAGGTAGAGATTCTCCTGCGCCATCCTTGGATTCTAGCAAAGCCCCACCACCACCACCACCACCTTCTTTTAATTTGTCTAAGCCCGTCCCACCAGCTCCGCCACTTCCCCCTTCTAAATCTAGTAAACAATTCGTGCCGCCACCACCACCGCCACCGCCATTACCATCACCAATGCCAGCATCAAGGGGAAAAGGAACTACCAAGTTACAATCGCCGCCTCCACCACCACTGCTGCCGCCTATCCAAAGTTCAATTCATCGGGCACCACCTCCACCACCCCCTCCACCTCCTGCAAGCAGTACCCATGGTAATGCCACTAGACCACCCCCTACACCTCCGCCGCTGCCACCACCTTCTGGTAACACTGCTAGACCACCACCACCACCTCCACCTCCACCTCCACCTCCCGGTAATACTACTAGACCACCATCTCCACCTCCACCTCCACCTCCACCTCCACTTCCTTCAGGACCTGCAAAATCAGCCCCACCACCTGCACCTCCACCGCCACCAACCACTAGTAAAACTACTAGACCACCTCCACCACCTCCACCTCCTTCTGGACCCACAAGATCAGCCCCACCGCCTCCACCTCCTGCACCAAAACCCCCTAATGCTCCTCCATTTCCAACTCGAGGTGCTGCACCAGCTCCAGCCCCACCACCAGGAGCAAAGGAATCTAGTGCCCCACCGCCGCCACCACTCTCTGTTGGGAAAGGAAAAGTTTCTTCTGCACCAACAACTCAGGGAAGAGGTCGAGGTGCTGGTGTTGCTGCTACTGCCCCAAAGAAAGCTTCATTAAAGCCCTTGCATTGGGTTAAAGTTACTCGGGCAATGCAAGGGAGTCTATGGGCTGATTCTCATAAACAAGAAAATCAGTCAAGGTGCGTGCTCTGGAATTTCGTTTAGATACTTAAAATTGAAACTGGATTTCTAAGTGCCAAATGGCTACTTTATTAAAAGATACTGTTTTGATCCCTTTAGTAGAGTTTCTTAACCATGATACTAGTTATAATGAATTTTCAGAAATCATTTTGTAAGTCTGATTTTTCCTTACTTTTTATAATGTAATGCCATTCGGATTTTGTTATGATGCTTTTCATACACTTCGTCACATAGTCACATGATGAAAGGTTTTTTAGGGCGCCTGAAATAGATATATCAGAACTTGAAAGTCTTTTCTCAGCTGCATCTGCTCCAGATGGTAGTGGCAATAAGGGTGGAGTTCGACGTGGTCCTAACATCAACAAACCCGAAAAAGTGCAATTGGTAAGCTGTAATTACCATGTAGAGATTTTCTTCTCTTATTTTTTTAAATAATTGTTGTGAAAACGTAATTTAGAGTTCAAGATTCTCAATGATGATACATGACTTTTACTTTATACTTGAAATGTAACTTTAGCCATAGGAAGTTGAAGCTTCAAAAGAATTAAAGCAATGAGCTCATTTAATATACTGTGCAGATCCAAATATATCCTTCTTGGAGTTACTGTTAAGTAACAGGATTGTGTTATAGCTTTTTTATTTTCTCCTTTGTTTTTCTTTTTTTGTTTTCTGTTTTTTTGTTTTTCTTTTTTGTTTTCTGTTTTTGTTTTGTTTTGTTTTTGCCTTTTTGGGTGGGGAGGGGAGTGTTACTCTCTACTGCATATAACTGTTTAGAGAAATTATTTAAATGGAAAAAAGGTTGAATACGTTCTCTTGTTCTTCCTTTTGCTATAAAAAGCTGCCTCCTTTGTATCAAATTCTGACAAATGTGCTCATAGTCAGCTGTTGAAATTCGGAAGTCAAAGTTAGAGGAGTTAGTTTAGGAAAGTATTTTAGGAATAAAAGAAGAGATCGGTTGTGATCTTTTCTCATAATTTTGTTTCTTGATTTTTAGGAGAGAATCAAGCTAGTTAGTTATTTCCTTATTAGTCTTTTGTGTATATATATACTTGTGTAGGGTTACGGAATGAATAATAAAAAAGAAGTTCAGAAAATTCTTCATGGTATCAGAGCCGGTTTTCTGAACCCTAATCCCTTTCGGCCATCTCTCACTTCGGCCATCACTCATTCCAGCCATCTCTCTCTGGCCATCACTCATTCCGGCCATCTCTCTCTGACTATCTCTTATTCCGGCCATCTCTCTCTGGCCATCGCCAAGTTTTTCTGGCCAACTATCTCTGGTTTTCTCTTATATATTTCCAGCAACCATATTCAGTCTCTCCTCTCATCTTTTCCGCAATATTTGAGATATGACAAAATACGGAATGGCATCATCACAAACATCCAGGGTCACAGCACCAGAATCTGGGGGCAGATCAGAGATTCCGAACCTCAGTGGCAGTGAATCTTCTCCTATTCTCATCACAGGACACAAATTGAATGGCCAGAATTACTTACAGTGGTCACAATCTGTGTTTCTGTTCATCTGTGGCAAGGGAAAAGATGAATATCTCACAGGAGAAACAGCCATGCCAGAAACTACAGATTCGGGTTTCAAGAAGTGGAAGATAGAAAATAGTATGATCATGTCATGGCTTATCAATTCCATGAACAATGACATAGGTGAAAATTTCTTGCTGTTTGGGTCTGCAAAAGAAATATGGGATGCAGCCAAAGAAACTTACTCCAGTTCTGAAAACACTTCAGAACTATTTCAGGTAGAATCAGCCCTTCATGACTTCCGCCAAGGAGAGCAGTCCGTCACTCAATATTACAACACTCTCATAAGGTATTGGCAGCAACTTGACTTATTCGAGACTTACTCATGGAAATGTCCGGACGACGCAGCAACATACAGGCAGATTGTGGAACAAAAAAGGCTGTTCAAGTTTTTCCTAGGACTTAACAGGGAGTTGGATGATGTTCGAGGTCGAATCATGGGCACTAAACCACTGCCCAGTCTCAGGGAGGCCTTCTCAGAGGTTAGGCGTGAAGAAAGTAGAAAGAAAGTGATGATGGGATCGAAGGAACAACATGCCTCATCGTTAGATGCCTCTGCCCTTGCTGCTCGGTCATTCAACAGTAATGGCGGAGATCGTCAGAAACGGGAAAGGCCTTGGTGTGATTACTGTAAGAAACTAGGCCATTACAAGGAGGCTTGCTGGAAGCTACACGGCAAGCCAGCAGATTGGAAACCAAAGCCACGGTTTGATAGAGACAGCAAAGCAAATGTGGCCTCTAATTCCGAGAATGCTACTGTTCCCGAGCCTAGCCCATTCAACAGAGAACAGATGGATCTACTGCAGAAACTGTTTAGTCAAGTCGGCAGTGGCAACATTACTGGGTCTGGTTTGGTTGCTCAAACTGATTCGCATACAGCCTTCACTGCTAACCGTGGAGGAAAGAGGCCATGGATAGTAGACACAGGCGCTTCTGATCACATGACAGGTGATGCTGCCCTTCTCCAAAATTACAAGCCAAGTATTGGTCACTCGTCCGTCCATATAGCTGATGGTTCACATTCAAAAATCGCTGGGACAGGTTCCATCAAACTTACTAAAGAGTTGTATCTCGAATCTGTCCTCCATGTTCCAAACTTGGATTGTAATCTTTTGTCCATTAGTAAATTGGCACAAGACCTTCAATGTGTTACTAAATTTTATCCAAACTTGTGTGTTTTTCAGGACTTGAAATCGGGGAAGATGATTGGCAATGCTGAACTGTGCTCCGGGCTCTATCTCCTCTCATGTGACCGATCCTCAAACCAAGTCTCTCAAGCAAGTTGTGTCCAGTCTCAGAATCTGTTAGGGTCTTTTAATTCTGTGTCAAATTCCAGTGTCAATAAAGATAGTGAAATTATATTGTTACACTATCGTCTTGGTCATCCTAGCTTTGTGTATCTTGCAAAACTGTTTCCCAAATTATTTATCAATAAAAATTCAGCATCTTTTCATTGTGAAATTTGTCAGATTGCAAAGCATACTCGAACAGTATATCCTCAGATCCCTTACAAACCTTCAACTGTTTTTTCTTTAATCCATAGTGATGTGTGGGGACCCTCACGGATAAAAAACGTTTCTGGAACTCGATGGTTTGTCACCTTTGTTGATGATCATACACGGGTAACTTGGGTTTATCTTATGAAAGAAAAGTCAGAAGTTGGACAAATTTTTCACACCTTCAATCTTATGGTTCAAAATCAATTCAGTTCTAGAATTCAGATACTCAAATCAGACAATGCTAGGGAATACTTTACTAGTAGTCTCAATACCTACCTTCAGAACCACGGGATTATCCACTTAAGTTCTTGTGTTGACACCCCACAACAAAACGGGGTGGCTGAACGCAAGAATAGACATCTCTTGGAGATCGCCCGGTGTCTTATGTTTTCTTCTAATGTTCCTAACTATTTCTGGGGGGGAAGCCATTCTCACAGCTACCTATTTGATTAACCGCATGCCATCCAGAGTCCTTACTTTTCAATCTCCACGTCAGCTTCTTCTGGAAAATTTTCCTCACACCCGTGCAATTTCTTCTGATTTACCACCCAAAGTATTTGGTTGCACGGCATTTGTTCATGTGTATCCTCAACACCGTAGCAAATTTGATCCTAGAGCCAATAAGTGTATTTTCCTAGGGTACTCTCCAACCCAAAAAGGGTACAAATGTTATTCTCCAATAAACAAAAGATTTTACACCACCATGGATGTTTCTTTCTTTGAACACGTGTCCTTCTATCCCAAATCTCGTGTTCAGGGGGAGAGCATGCATGAACATCAAGTTTGGGAGTCTCTTCTCGAGTCGGTACCCTTGTCTAACTCAGAGTCACCACGGCTGTCCCAAACCGTGCCCATTGCATCATCTACACTTGTGCCGTTATCAATCCAGCCCACAAACACAAATGTTCCTTCTCCCGGCCAGCCCACAAATACTCCATCTCCTTCTCCCGGTCAGCCCACAAATGCTCCATCTCCGGTCAGCCCACAAATGTGTCTTCTCCCGTGCCTGCTCAATCTGTAGCTCCACAGCTTGCTAATGAGACTTTACAAGTTTACATGAGGAGGAAGAAAAGACAGGAGCTAGAGCAAGGATCACAGCCAACATGTGGCCAATATATTAACTCAGTTTCAAGTCCACCTGAAGAAAACATGGGTACGGATAGG
The DNA here is from genome assembly GCA_029231665.1 of Morus indica. Classification (NCBI taxonomy): domain Eukaryota; kingdom Viridiplantae; phylum Streptophyta; class Magnoliopsida; order Rosales; family Moraceae; genus Morus; species Morus indica. Next base: position 1,949,339 of record JACAGA010000031.1, read on the forward strand.
GAGGGAGATGTGTCAACTCCCAGCGTTGATGACTCTACCCTGCCGATTGCATTGAGGAAGGGTGTTAGGAGATGTACAGATCATCCAATTGGGAATTATGTCACGTATGAAGGGCTATCATCATCTTACAGAGCATTTGTTACTTCTCTTGATGATACTCAGGTTCCCAGCACAATACAAGAGGCACTACAACATTCTGAATGGAAGAAGGCAGTACAAGATGAGATTGATGCACTTGAGAAGAATGGGACATGGACTATCACGGATTTACCAGTTGGGAAAAGGCCCGTGGGGTGCAAGTGGATTTTCACTATAAAGTACAAGTCAGATGGATCAGTCGAGAGATTCGAGGCTCGGTTGGTAGCTAGAGGATTTACACAATCCTATGGGATAGACTATCAAGAGACTTTTGCTCCTGTTGCAAAACTTAATACTATCAGGATTCTTCTTTCATTGGCGGTCAACCAAGATTGGTGCTTGCAGCAACTGAACATAAAAAATGCTTTTCTAAACGGTGACCTAGAAGAAGAGGTCTACATGGAAATTCCACCAGGCTTCGAAGGAAGTACGACGAAGAATCAGGTTTGCAAACTCCGGAAGTCCTTGTATGGCCTTAAACAATCTCCCCGAGCCTGGTTTGACAGATTCACCAAGGCAGTTTTGAAGCTTGGCTATGTACAGGGTCAGTCTGATCATACTCTGTTTGTCAAGAAATCTCATGCCGGAAAAATTGCCATATTGATAGTATATGTCGATGATATTATTCTATCGGGGAATGATGTGAAGGAACTACAGGAGTTGAAGAAGTATTTGTCAGAAGAGTTTGAAGTTAAAGACCTTGGAAATCTGAAATATTTCCTTGGAATGGAAGTGGCTAGATCGAGTAAAGGTATTGTAGTCTCTCAAAGGAAATACATTTTGGATCTACTTAAGGAAACCGGTATGCTTGGATGCAAACCGGTTGATACTCCTATGGATGGTCAAAAGAAACTTGGCACCGAGAAAGAGAGTGCACCAGTAGACAGGGGGAGATATCAGCGACTTGTTGGACGCTTGATTTATCTGTCACACACTCGGCCAGATATTGGTTTTGCAGTAAGTGCTGTAAGCCAATTCATGCACAGCCCTACAGAGGAACACATGGAAGCAGTCTACAGAGTTCTTAGGTACTTAAAAATGACTCCAGGGAAAGGCTTATTCTTCAGAAAGACAGAGAACCGTGATACTGAAGTGTATTCAGATGCTGATTGGGCAGGAAACCTCATTGATAGACGGTCAACGTCTGGATATTGTTCCTTTGTCTGGGGCAATCTCGTTACCTGGAGGAGCAAGAAGCAAACAGTGGTAGCCAGAAGTAGTGCAGAAGCTGAGTACAGAGCCCTAGCACAAGGAATTTGTGAAGGGATTTGGATTAAAAGGGTTCTTAGTGAACTAGGACAAATGAGTTCATCTCCTATTCTAATGATGTGTGATAATCAGGCAGCTATAAGCATAGCCAAGAATCCCGTGCATCATGACAGGACGAAGCACGTTGAGATTGACAGACACTTCATCACAGAGAAGGTGACTAGTGAGACAGTTAAATTGAACTACATCCCTACCAAGCAACAAACGGTAGACATCCTCACCAAAGCTCTACCAAGACCTAACTTTGAAGACTTAACTTGCAAGCTGGGGTTATATGATATATATTCTCCAGCTTGAGGGGGAGTGTTGAAATTCGGAAGTCAAAGTTAGAGGAGTTAGTTTAGGAAAGTATTTTAGGAATAAAAGAAGAGATCGGTTGTGATCTTTTCTCATAATTTTGTTTCCTGATTTTTAGCAGAGAATCAAGCTAGTTAGTTATTTCCTTATTAGTCTTTTGTGTATATATATACTTGTGTAGGGTTACGGAATGAATAATAAAAAAGAAGTTCAGAAAATTCTTCATCAGCTTATGATTTTGTTAATATGTCATGTCAGGTCGACTTGCGTAGAGCATACAACTGTGAAATCATGCTATCAAAGATTAAAATACCTTTGCCAGATATGATTGTAAGTTCTTTCCTATTATTTACACTCGTGCTACTTTACTTAATATATTTTAATATACTTTCATTGCAACAAGTTTCCTCTCTTAGTTAAAAATTTTTTCTTCTGCGTAACAGTATGGGATAGGGGTTTCACATGTGTCACCCTTCCACCTTAAAAGAGTTAAAGAAAACAATCTTTTAACTCCTTGGGAAAGGGAGAAGGACGGTGAAAAAGTGTTATGTGGTGAATCTTTCAGTCATATTTGGATTTTAAGTGTATATTTTCAAATATATATATATATATATATATTTGAATTTGAATTTTAAGTTTCTTTATTGATATATAAAATCTTATTCCAATTAAATAAAATGCATACATTCAATTGTTAAATAATATCAGAAACTGATTTATCTTCTCCATTCTTCTTTATCCTCTGTGCTTATAATCGACTTCTGATGCTTTGAATTGTAAATTTGATGGCCCTTAGTTATGAATTATTTTCCCAGAATGCGGTTCTGGCTTTGGATTCTTCCACTCTGGATATTGATCAGGTCGAGAATCTCATTAAATTCTGTCCCACGAAGGAAGAAATGGAAGTACTGAAGGTAAGCTCCATCTCTGTATTCTTTGTGCGTGCTGCCATTTCAAGCATGTCCAAATATGGATAGTAATAATGCGTCTTCAAAGTTGAGCAATTTTCATCTTTTGATGTTTAAAATTTGCCGACTTATAGATTTAATCCCCTGACTTTACATCTTTATATACGATATAGATCCAGAAGTAGACTAAGCCAAAGTCTGTGGTTAAAATCAAATATTTTTTACGTTATTTTTATTAGAACCTTTAGACCACTATGTTTTTGCTGATTTCTTCCTACTATCAGAATTATACAGGTGACAAAGAAAAGCTGGGAAAGTGTGAACAGGTTCTTTCTGATGCTATCATCTTGAATCCCAGCTCATTTTTTAAATTGATTTTTACTAACATTACGTCACTATTTCAGTTTTTTTTGGAACTAATGAATGTTCCACGAGTAGAATCCAAATTGCGAGTATTTGCTTTTAAAATCACCTTTTCTAGTCAGGTATTTCTTATGTGATTTCACTGTTCGTTATGTGATTGTGCTTGCAATTATTATTGATGTCTTTTGTTGTTTGACCATGTACAGGTGGATGATTTAAGAAATAATCTTAATACAATTAATAATGCTGCGAGAGAGGTATGACTAAAATTAATTGTTATTAAGCTAGTATTTATGGGCGTGCCTTTTAGTATATATAAAGAAAAACCTAAATCGCAAATGTCACACTTATTTGCAGGTGAAAGAATCGGTAAAATTGCGTCAGATAATGCAGACAATTCTTACCCTGGGGAATGCTCTGAATCAAGGCACTGCACGAGGTACCACTCTTCCCTCTTATTTCTTTTCCATTTGTATGCTATTTTTTAGCCTAATATATTTTCCCCTTCACTTTTCATATCCCAGGATCTGCCATTGGATTCAAATTGGACAGCCTTCTTAAATTGTCTGATACTCGCGCAAGAAATAACAAGATGACTTTAATGCATTATTTGTGCAAGGTAGAGATCTTGACCTGTAGTTACCTTTCAAAAGATGTCATTAGGGTGTCTTCTGTTTTGTTGATTGAATCAACTCTTGTTTGAGAATTGCTTATAGTCCATGATCATTCTAAGACTTGATGTTGGTGCGTGTTACGGGTGTACTAGTTATACTAGTTACTAATTCATGTTCCCTGATTTGTTTTTCCATGAGGCTGATGAAGTTGGCGATTTTGTTGATGCTACTGACTACTGTTACCAAAATGATATGCAAATTTATATCTAAATATGTTTTTTATTTTGTTGTTTCTAAACGCACTAAAGACAAAGTTAGACATAAAACTTGATGTCCTTTGACGTTCAAATGATCTCAACCATGTAAAGATGTAGATTGTTTGTTGATAGTTTGCTGGAAATTCTTCTGGCTGAGAAAAGGTCGTTAACATAACATTCTTCTTTTTGGGAACAAGTTATTTAATGTTAACTATAATAAAAAGTGAAGTGCTTAAAATTTATTCAGCTCTGCCATGACTGTTGTAACTGTAACTTTTCGTTAACAGTATTGTTTTGTTAAAAAGCTTTGCTCTTTAGGTTTTTTTTTTTTTTTGGGCTTTCTTCTTATTCTTTTTTCATGTTTCTGGATAGCACCTTTGTCTATCAATAGTTTATCCTTCTGAAGAAGTTTGTTTATCCTTATATCTTCTTTGTTTCCATTATTATTGATAATATTGTTAGACTTCCTAGCTTCATATACTTTTTTCTGCTTTTGTTTTAGTATTTGTATGTGATATACTCTTCTGATTGTGATTCCTTGGTGAGTTCTCGTCTTGGTCAGCTCCTTGCTGAGAAAATGCCAGAGTTGTTAGATTTTGATAAGCATCTTGTTCATTTGGAAGCTGCATCTAAGGTATGTGATTACGTTTCTCGTATTGGTTCCTGCATTATGACTTGTTGATGATGATCTGAATTAGCCTGGAAAGGTTGTCACTTGGTTTGTATGTTTAACCTTTTCATCAACTTAGTAGATTCAATTGAAAGTTCTGGCTGAAGAAATGCAAGCTGTGAGCAAAGGTCTCGAAAAGGTTGAGCTAGAGCTTGCTGCTTCAGAAAATGATGGTGCTATCTCTGTGGGCTTCCAGAAGGTGAGGACTAATTAGAATTTTTCCTTTCAAATTTTGATTGCATGAGGAATATTCTAACTATAAATTTATAATAAGTTGATTGTTATTTCTGATAGAATCTTGAAAGATTTTGAATGTCTCTGTTGTTTGCATTTGCTGTTTTGGTGTAATTGAAATTCATGTCTCTGGTTTCCATCCTGACATTAGAAGCATAAATCTTTGAAGTTGGAATCTTTAGTGTGTCAATATTACGTGTCTTTTATAGAGTAACGAGGTTATCTATAGCAGCTTAGTGAAGAATTGGCAAAGTAAGCTACAAGGTAGTTTTGTATTTGTGCTAGGGCTGATTTTATCCTTAAAGGCTTATTACTGCTAGCGCTATGTATCTCAAAAGCATCACGTTCACTTACCTACTTGCAACTGCACACCACTTTTGATTTCTGGATATCAAAAATAAAATAAAATAGAATATAAAATATAAAATATAAAATTGTACACTACTTTTAACTGTTATCAGTTATCATCGCCATCATCTTTTTATCTCCAAAATTAACATTAGGAAACAGAATCCCATTTGCTCTAGTTTTTCCTTGAGAATTATTCTTGGGCTCGAGGAATGCGGTTAACTTTAATCTTGTTTCCAAAATATAAGGCCTTGTTCAGTTCTCTGATTTGAGTTCTCAATTCCAGTTTGCTACAGTCAAAAGCTCTTAAAAAAGTCACATTTAACTTTTTCTACTGCAGTAAAAAGCTCTAAAAAAAAGTCACATCTTAGCTCGAATTGAAAACTCGAATAAGATAACTGAACGAGGCCTGAATGTACTTATAGCATTGTAGCTTTGGCCTATTTGCCTTGAATTTTATTAGAATTAGTTTGGGGTTAGATTATAGTTCCCAATTGAAAAGCAGATGCCTATTATCGTCTATGTTGTTGGGAAATTTGGATCGCCAAACCTCCCTCCCAGGATCCTCCTTAGCAGAATGTCAAAGAGCAATAGAGAAATATGAAAAAATACAACATAAGGATTTAATGTGGAAAACTCCAAAACCGGAGAAAAACCACGGTCATTGTCAAAGACAACTAGAGAAAAATTTACTACGTGGAAAATTGTTACAACCACAGTCAGTAATTTTCCTCGCACCCAAAACCCAATTACATCCAGCTCTCAGTAAACCTTACAGTTTGTCACACAAACAAGTTTACTCACAGAGAACTCTCTTTACAGGAATCGGATACATGATCCTGAGAAAACACCCACAGAGATTTCACTCAAACCTCACAAAAGAAAACTATTCTCAAGGAAACACTCATTACCAAAGCATCACTCGTACCCATATTGGGGAGCCAAATGCCCCCACAATATTCTACATGCTTAAGCGATTTTCTCCTTCTATTTTCTTTCTTCTGATTTTGGGATGCATGATTTTTGGATGATCTAACAAAGAACCAAGCCGCATTTATAGGCTTCACCACACCTCTCTTACACGTCTTCTCCAGCCCAAAAACAACATGCAGAAGATGGTAGAAGTTAGTAGAAACATGCAGCCCCCTTCAATTTCTTCTTTTGCTTCCTGTTCCAAAAACGGTTTGGACAGCCCATCACCGCACAAGAAGAATCTCAATTCTTCTTCTTTTCATTTACTTCGAACTACGTGGGACACATGGCCCACAGGTTTTCTTTTTCCTTTATTTAGTCAATATTCCAACATATATGAGCACTACTAGCCCTGTAGGAGGAGGTAGGACTATTTTAGACTTGGTTAATCATGATCTAGTCACCAGCATGAGAACAAAGGAAAAAGAATAGTAGAAAGATGAAAAGAAGATGCAATATGTTTTATTGTTGCTCAGGATATTTCATGAAGATATTTAATGAGTTATTGTTTCTGTGGATTATGGAATAAATATGAACAACGGAATCTTGATAGGTTCTAAAGAATTTTCTTGATACTGCTGAAGCTGAAGTACGGGTGCTAATTTCCTTGTACTCCGAAGTGGTGAGTGGAGTATACTGCGTTTTTCTTTGGTTTCCAGAATGCAACTTAATTGCTGGTTCATAGTGCTTACACATTGTCTTATAGGGAAGAAATGCAGATTCTTTGTCCCAATACTTTGGGGAGGATCCAGCTCGATGTCCTTTTGAACAAGGTATGATTTGTTCTTCATATGCAGAGACAGAAATACACGCACACAATGAGAGAGAGAAAAACTGTTCTTTGTCAGATTTTCTTACCAGTAATTTTGGAAATGATAACAGATTAACGTACCATGATGTGCTGTGCCTCTAGTTATACTGTTCTTTGAAAAGGAGCTGTGGTTATAGAATTACGTACTTGTCTTTCTGCCCATGTAGTTATTTCTCGTTACTATAACCCTATGGCCTCTTGATTCAATTAATTATAGATGATATTGTTTACTTTCTTTACATTTTACTTAAAAAATGTTTACTCAACTATATTGGTGTTTTACGTCTCTTTACCTATTATTTAAATTTGTATACCAAAGCCCGTGCTACTTGCCAAAGTATATTTGGTCTCGTTTTCTTATCTGGTGATTAAGAAAAGTAGAGTATTTCAAATACATGCTCTATTTAGGTTTTACTTGATGTCTGGTTCACTTTTAGGTTGCAGTCAATATGTGAAGAATGGTAGTAGTAGATGTATATTCTATATCATCCTTTAAATTCTGTGATTTCAAAATTTATCGAAAGGATGCCTCTCCAAATCTCTACCAATCCAAACCAAACAAAAGTCAGGAGCCCAGTGTCACCATCTGTCTGTGACTCTGTTCATCTGTTGTATCATGATTCGTGCATTAATTTGGTTAAACTATTACAATATAGACAATTTATTTAAATTTTTTAATTTATTATGATTATTATTTTTTTTGTTTCCTCAACATACTATCAAGTCATTTGATTAACGCATTTTATTTTGTAATCTTTGGCTTGCAGTGACGCAAATCTTGGCCGTCTTCGTGAAGATGTTCAACAAGTCACGAGACGAGAACGAAAAGCTGGCTGATGCTGAGAAGAAGAAATTAGAAAAAGAAGCGATGAAAGACCGGACCGCGGCTAATTCATCCGCAAAGAAAGATGAAGATAGAGTCTATTCTATCTCAGAGGCTATTCTAGGAAGGGCAAAAGTCAAACAGTAGTCCGGAATGCTGGCTGATGATGAGAAGAAGAAACCAGTGTAAAAAGTCTGAAAGACTGAAGCGTGGCTTACACATGTGCAAGGAAAGGCGTAGATCAATTATGGCATGAGTTGTTACTTGGCCAAATTAAATTTTGGCTAACTTTTAGAACCAGCAAAGTTGACTTATAACATCAACTAGAACGTTTCTGAAGATCAAAATGCTGGACTCGTGCCACCAATTTTTATACTCAAACCGGGGTAGCTTGCTGTTTATACATGAACTGTTTTACAAATCCAACTCTTCAACATGCCGTACTGGTTGACGTTCTCTCTGCTCTACAGATTTTTCTGTCCGAACTGGATTAGCGGTCACACAATGTAGCTTGCTTAATTGTACTAGAGCTGTGAATATATGGGAGGAGAAATCCTCAGAAACAACATTTTGTAACACAAAATTATCTATAAAGAAACAGAAGTTTTGCAACATTTGGTGCTTCTACAATAGTTTTAATTAGCTAAAAAAGTAAAAGTACTATACCAAAATGGATACAGGTGAAAAAGTACAGATAGTTGAAGTTGGACTGTGATTGAGGCCATTCTGCCAACATATTTTATTTACGGGAAAAAAAGGGTGTTCGCTTGTGAAAATGGAAAAATCACGCCGAATATTTAAAGGACACTTCTTGTCCTTGAAGATGAATTACTAGGGACAGCTTGATTGTCTTGATGATCGCAAATATCTTTTTTCCTAGCTTTGTCCTTTTGTTGTAGGTAAATCCTCTCTGCTTCAGGCATGGATAATATGATTGAATGCAGCCTAAGGTTCAACTCGTCAACTTTTTCCATGAGTCTGTCGTTTGTTAGCATTCCAAAAAACACGCTTTTGATGGTTTCCCAGCTTTCCACTATTGGCAGGGCTATGATAACAGCGGATCCGATGGTACCCCATGCAACTGCGATGATCGACCAGAATGTGAAGTATCCAAGACTGAATTCCCCTACATTAACAGGAAATACAACAACAAACCATGAATAAAGAAAGAATGCAAAATGTATAGTTTCTCTTCCTAGCAGTTTTTTGTTTCTAAAATTTAAGTTAAATTGCAATATATTTTTACACACTTCTCATTTTCTAAGATCAGATTCAGAACTTGGATGTCCCTAATTTTTCTTATCTTCAAAGGCAAGTAAACTTAAAAGTACAACTTACTTGCTGGGAGAGAGAGAGCAGGCCACACTACAGCGATCAACATTGTAAAACCAACACCCCACCTCACAATCCATGATTTTGCTCTTACCAATTTCTCTTCCCTGAACTCTTCTGCAGGCAGCTCACTCTTTTCCTTCTCAACCACAGTGATCTGCTTAGTGGTGCTCCAATCATAGTTTTGAGGCCACAGAAAGCTGCATACAGCATGTACGGCTCCACCAGTGAGTATTGACACAAGGTTCCCAGCAAGCATTGGTGCGTTTCGACCTGTTGTGTTGAGATTCACATGACCATACTCGATCTTTGCAACCAACAACCAAGTTATGATTCCAAGAACACAGCCACTTATTGCTCCACTAATTGCGCCGACTGCATTTGCCTTTCTCCACAGAAGCATGAAAGCAATGGGGATAACAGCTGAACCAATGAGTACTCCCATTGCTAGGTACATCCAGCCAAGGGAAACTCCAACCTTGTTGAGAATCACTGCTAGTAGACCCATGAAGCATCCAAACACAAATATGACATACCTTGAAACTTGGAGGATTTTCTTCCCGGTTGCATCTGGGTTTATGTATGTTCGGTAGATGTCATATGTGCATAGAGAGGAGACTGCTATTAGCTCTGAGGAACCAGCAGATGTCACGGCCCTGGCCATTGTACAACAAACTCAAAAGTTCATACAGAAGTCAAGGAGTCCTCTTGTTTGAAATGGTTTTATCAACACAATTGTAAGATTTTGTCAAACAGGATAAACTTGGTTTAGTTTAGTTATTATTATTATTATTATTATTATTATTATTATTATTATTATTATTATTATTATTATTATTATTATTTTCATGGCGTGCTACAAAAATGTGTAATCATGAAGCAAATGTAGATAAATAATAGCATTTAAGCCTTCTATTGGCCTTAAGTCATAAATTGAATAGTGTTCACAATAGAACAATAAGATTTTACCACTAAAAATGTAAAGGGATTTTGTCATATGTTTGCACCTAATAATACGTGAAGATGAGAGATGTAGACTCACATGAAAAGCATAGTAAGTAGAAGAACAGCACCTCCCTTCCCCATCAAAGCTATTGCGGTAGCGGGAGGAACCAATCCGTGGCCTGCCTCACTTTCTGTTATTGGTAGATTAAGGGCAAGTGCCCCCAAACCTAGTGATGTTGCTAAAGAGAATGGCACTGCAAACCACACCAGCCCACCTAACAAGTAGCCTTTATGCGTCGATGAAGGACGTGCTGCTATTGCACTTACCCAATATCCCTGTTCTCCAAAAATGTATTGAAATAGGGGATTTAGTAAAGTTTCTGAACTAGAATACAAAAAGATAACATTTCACTAAATTAGTGGAGGAACTTACATTATCAACGAAAACAGTGCCAAAGTTGCCAACAATGTTGATAATTCCAAAGACAAAACCACCAGAACTCAACATTGTTAGATATGACCCGTTGTAGTTGCCGCTAACAGGACCACAAGCTTGACCATGGTGAGACCAAGGTTCCTCACATTCTCTTGATTTACTCGCTAACTCCAACAGACGGTTGTATATCATGCTCGGGCTACCAAGCTGGTTGCTCACCACATATGCAAGGTAGACAAATATGACCAAAACCACATGAACTGAAACCGAATCACAAGATGTAAACAAAGTTTAGCCTGAGAACACAAATTTTGTTTCAAGAAAACAGAACACAGAAAGAAAGAAAATCAAGGAACACGGGAATTGACAAGAAAGTTAAATAGAGCACCAATAACCGAATGTATATAGCTTGCCAAGAAGGTAGCTTTCAAGCCTCCAGCTAAAGTATAGACAATTACTCCAAGAGGTATTAGGAAGCTAGCGGCATAGATGTTTACTCCCGTGAGCGCTTTTACCACGGCAGAACCGCCAAGAAGCAGCATGGCCGTTACGATAATATTTGTCATAAAGCAGAAAACAAGAAAGACAATATGTGCTGCTGTGCCCCAGCTGAACAATAACATTATCATCACCATCAGTACGGGAAAAAAAAAATTTCATTGAGAGGTACTCAATATTTTTGATTGAGATCATGAAAGCGGTATGGCATACCGGGCTTTTACGATTTCGCAAACAGTATGAGCATGGGGTGCCTTTCTTTTGATCTCTATGGCCATTATACCAAACAAGATTACCTATCATTGTCATCGCACGATTCAAGTCAGATTAATAACTGCAGATTAGAAGAATCCAAAGATGAAAAGGAGAAAAATTTGGTTGGACATGCCTGAATTGTGGCCCCACTAGCATACCAGAACGGGCCGCTAACTCCGTACTGCCAAGCAACATTTGAGCTTTGCAAGATTGTTGCTGCCCAAGTCCACTACAGAAATCATTCACAAAGGGTCTATCAGCTGAAATTTTCCTTTCAAAGTGCCATCTCATTTTACAAATTGATGTATTCAGGAGATTACCTGGGAACCGTCAAGAAGGGGGAAAAAAAAAAAGAAAAAAAAGAAAAAAAAAGAAAAAGATTTACCTGAGAGACAATTGCACTAGCAATCATTCCTGTCTTAACTTTTCTGCCTGCAGTGTTGAACCATTCCGAAGTGTGGCGGGCACCAATATAGCGCTTCTCAAGCCATACCTGATTCAACAAAAGTAGAGTAAACATTTAGTGAAAATGATTTAGTTAGTAGCTTCAAGGTTCTGAAATATTCCAAGTGATGGAATGGACTGTTTTTGAGTCTGGAATTAGTAAATCTAACGAGGAAAAACATTGCTTATATTGTATTAGCGCATTTATCAACTAGTAATACGCATATCACCATAGATCAAATGGTCACTGAATAACAATTTAGTCCTCAGGCAGAGATGCAAAAGGATATCTTTTTTTCTTCATTTCTAGTTCTTTACTAATCCAGCAGTCTAATACCATCCAAGCAAAAATATGGAATAATCTTTAAAAAAAAAAAAAATAATAATAAGAAATAAACATCCAAGAGAAATAATCTTGACGTGTTTCCCATAATCTTGAGATTCTTAGGCATTTAATTAATAACACCTTGTTGGGGGATCCCACGTGATTGATTTTCCTGAAAATAAAAAATATCGGTAGTAATTTTTGAACCAAACACGGGAATCTTGCTTATTCTTATTCCACCCTTAAGATTTCTGCATACCAAATACTCGAAATTCGAAAGAACAACAATACAACAAGGTTGTTTGCTCAATCTAGAAAGAAATAATCTTAAATTTAATAGTTACATAAAAGGAAAGCAATAAAATAATACCAGAAAAGATGTGAAGACTGCAAAGAAGGCACCAAAACCAAGAACAACGGCATAGCCAACACTTTGGTTAAGCACAGTTTTGCCTTCAAAGAAACTGAGTTGCCTCACACATATTCCTCCAGACTCTGTGTGATAATACTTTGCTGAGAAGTCAAAAGGAGGACACCGTGCGACCATTGATTATATTATTAACACACCTACTACTACAAACGAAACCAATCCTAATCCTAACTCGCCGGTTCCTACTTTCTTATATTGCAAAAATCCCAGTTTCAATTTCTTTGCAATTTCATCCCAAAAAAGAAAAAAAAAATATCTTCTCAACTTGTCAGAAAAGATTACAGAAACAAAACCCAAAAAGAAAAAAAAATGTAGCGACTAGATTAGTGATTGAATTTGGGATTTGGTTTTTCTACTTTGTGGAACGGCCACCGCAAAGTGTTGAGTCAAAGTCAACAAACTAAAGTTTTCCATGATAAATAATGATGCTTAGACTTTTTTTTTCTTTTTAAATAATTTTTATTTATTCCTGATATAGCCGCCTAGTGACTTTGAAGTGTACGAAACACTTCTTGTTGTCGTGTTCATACGAGGTTCTTTGACTGTTGTCAGATACAGAATCAGCCCGCTGTGCTGCTCCTGCTATTGGTGGATAGTCTACTAGGTGGGCCCTAGAATATAAGTTATCCAATAAACGGATGACACATGGTGATGAAGAGGTATGACGTGGAAGAACGCGTTTTCAATTTGCCTATGCAATTTCTTGGATTCGAACTTTCTTGTTACATCTCGAGGAAGTAAAATGAGGAAAAAATGTAATAATATTTGTAAGAACTATAGATAATCAAGTAGTATTAAGATAAACAAGTTAAGTGGAAGATAAATTAGACCGAATTCTTCAATATTGTAAGATTTCTCCTTCCTCAAGATCTTCATCAATGGGAGTTCAAGGCAAACTATCTCATATGACCGATCGCGCACTTTCTCGTTGCTTCGCGATCACTGGCGATCATAACGACGGGAAAGATCCCAACCTTTTACTTGCTCGGTTCTCAATATAGTTTCTACAAAGCAACGTCTTTGAGATTCGATTTGGAGAGCTTTCTCTACTGAGAGCAGTTGAAGCTGATCATTATCACGGCTAACTTTGCACTTCTTGATGCTTTCGCATTCTGCTACAATAATATGTTTTCATTTTTCTTTCTCAACCTTTTGGTATCAATACCTGGTTTCGACATCAATTTCTATGACCTACGGGAGTCCTTTTCCCTTCTCAATATCCTCCTCCATCAAAGTACCTTCAACGAATTTACTATTCGATTTTTGGGGACTTCTTAGGTGACATTTGAATATCGCCAGAATGTTGTTCCTTCTTCCTATTCTTTGCACACCAGTGGATCCAGTCAATACTCGAAATCTTGTTTCATCTCCTTGGCCATTATTCGATGAATAATGCGGGAATGATGCGTGCCTCACATCATCAGCGAACCGGTCGACCGGTGTACAAATCTTTGTTGAGCTTTGACTTGCCAGTCCCCAAGTCAATGGGGTGCCACATTCCATGGCAAAGCGACTTCACACCTTCATTCATCATCATTGTCTATATCAAGGTGTCTTAATCTTTCTCATTTAGAGAGAAGGAAGCCATAGCCACTAAAGATTAGAGGGAGAAAGCTAATATATATTGGTGCTCACTCATCGGTTCATCTAAGGGAAGTGGGTTCATATGCCCCTTTTTCATCTCCCTTTTTGTGTCCTCTCAATAATAGCATGTCACGTCATAATTTTTTAATTGATATAATAAGAATCTTTTAATTGACATATTACAATATAACTGGAGCGACATGAAAAGAGGACACATGAGTTGATTCTCCTTTATGGAATGTTATCGCGATCTGAGAATTGTTTGTTGCATGAAAAGACGAATGACTTAATAAACTTGTTTTGCCAAAATTGATAGTTAAACTATACTTGCGATTAATTATTCTATGCAAGTATTTGTGAGATATTTGTATGGTTGTAAAAATTTTAAAATTGAATTTCGTCGTATTTCTACTATATTTCTACCAACATAGACATGCATCACTCAACATGTTCAGAATGAGTAACAAAGCAAGGGTTAGTGCCTCTATAAATTAGGAAGAGAAAGAATGAATAAAAGTGAAGTACTTTGGAGTAGTGGAAGGTATTTGTTTTTTTAGTAAGAACATAATGGGGGGTTGTGAGAATGGTAGAGGCCGAGAGTGAGAGTGAGAGTGAGAAAGATGAAAGGAGAATTAGATTTTAGACCTTCTAATATGATTGAGTCTGAAATAATCGATAACTATCTTTTATTTTTTCCCTTTTTAAACTAAGTTCAAATCTTACAGGGTGTGGTGGGTGGTGTTTTTCTAACACACACTCAGAAGCTTTTAGATATTCATTGGCTTTTTATTTTTGACCTAGATGTTTTTAAAATCGCGCTTTAGGAGCCAATTTTTCAGAAGTTGTTGCATTAGCAGAAGCCATATTTGGTAGGTTGATAAGAAACATAATTTCAATCTCATAACGGACAATGAGAACCAATCTCTGAGTGCTAGACGATAAAGCATTGATAGACCGTTCTTTGTTACTATGCCACCACTATCAATGATAAAAACACCTAGACTTAAGATAGGATTGTGAGAATAAAAGGACCAAACCCCTAAACATTTTCCAATAATCCCTACTCGGATTGACAACAGAATGGAGATATTAAGTATATGTTTGGTTGAGTAGAAAGAAATTAGAGGAGAGATTTTGGAGGAGAAAAGAATTTTGGGTTGTTTGGTAGAGACGAAGTTGAGAATGAATATAGTTGTACATTAATAGGCTCCTCCGTTTTGTAATTCTTACAACTTCAGAAAGAAAAGAGGATAGAAGGATTTGACACAACACATGGTTAAAAATGATTGTTTTAACCTTAATCACTTCTCATCTTTGTATCTAGGATTGATTTCAATTTTGCCCTCAAGGAATTCTCATTGTCTCACTTTACCCTCTAAATTTTTGAATGTCACACTAATGACCCATGAATTTTACAAATGTTGCACTTTTGGTTTTGTCACAAAATCGTTAAAAAATAGACGAAATAAGCATGTGATTTTTTTTAATGAGGTAATTTGGTAAAATTAGTTAAGAATTATTTCAATTTTAACCCTCCAGTAATAGTCGAGGTCTCTTTTTGCTCCTAAACTTTCAAATGTTACATTAATAATCTCCGAACTTTATAAATGTTACACTTTTGATCCTATATTTGAATGTTTAAAGGAAAGAAGTTGTATATCAATTATTAGAGGAATTAATTTATTAATTAATGAATTGTGTCTTTCTGTAGATGTTGTAGATATTTTGAATTGACAACAAATCCCATAGATTAGGTAATTAGCTAAATCTAGAATATTTTTATTGGCTATTAATTGAGATTTGGTCAACAATCCAATCTCATCTGGTATGTGTATACATACCTCACATTTATTCAATGAAAAGTAAGTAATTATTCCCAATTTCTTTATGGTATCAGAGCACGCACGTTTCTGACCTGTCTTTTCCCCCCTTCTCTCTTCTATTTCTTTTTCTCTCAATTCTTCACGTTCTTCTTCAACCATAATGGCTTCTGAAGACACTTCTACATTTTCCACTGCTCATACCACTATTCGAAATACCCAAGACCCAAATAATCCTCTTGTTACCATCAACACTACAAACATCACAAAACTGACCACCACCAACTACATCACGTGGAGCCTCCAAATCAGAAGTCTATTAGAAGGATATGATCTCTATGGCTTTCTCGATGGTTCTCATCCCAATCCCACATCAACAGTTACCACTAATGGTAAGTCGGCACCAAATCCAACCTACACAACATGGAAGCGCCAGGATCATCTTCTCTTCAGTGCAGTTCTTGGTGCAATCTCTCTACCCATCCAACTTCTTCTTGCTTGCAACACCACTTCTTCAGAAGCCTGGACCACCTTGGCTAAGACCTATGCCAAACCATCCCGTAGTCACATCAAACAGATCAAGGACCAATTGAAGAATTGTGTCAAGGGCTCCAAGACGATATCAGAGTATATGCACTTTATCAAGAATCGGGCTGATGAACTTGCTCTTCTTGGAAAACCTGTTGATGAAGAAGATCTCATTGATAAAATTTGTGATGGCTTTGGAGAGGAATACAAAGGAATTGTCGATGCGGTTAATGCTCGTGAAATGCCAATCTCCTTTGATGAAATTCATGAAAAACTCATCAACAAGGAGGCGTCTCTCCAACAATTACACACACCGCCATCATCCTTTTCGGCCACTGCCAATCCTGTCAATCAACGCAACAAATCTTGGCGTCCTTCCATAACCTCCTTTCACAATCAAGGACAACAATCCAATGCTCCCCGTAATGATCGTCCTCCACCACGTCCATATCTTGGGTATTGCCAAGGATGTGGTGTTCAAGGACACACTGTCAAATGATGCTCCCTTTATCGACTTGTTAACACCTAATCCTCATCCGCTTTATTGACAACATGTCCACAGACTCCTTGTCTTGCTTTGTCATGGCAACTGCGTGCACACTTTGCATCTCTTGACACCACCGACACCCTCACATGGCTACTTGATAGTGGGGCATCGCACCATGTCACCGTAGATTTGAATAATCTTTCACTTCACACTCCTTATGCAGGGTCTGATGACGTTATGATCGGCGATGGCTCGGGTCTTCACATTACCCATACCGGTTCCACCACCATTCCTACCCCTACTCGCACCTTTAATTTACATAATATCCTTTGTGTGCCCAACATGAAAAATAACCTTATTTCTATCTATCAATTTTGTAATACTAATCATGTTTCTATTGAATTCTTACCCACTGTTTTTCATGTAAAGGATCTGAGTATGGGGACAATCCGTTTGACGAGAAACACTAAAGATGTCGTCTAAGAGTGGCCAACCTCCTATCCAACGTTGTCTTCTTTGCTCGTTGTCATCCATCTTCACCTATTATTCAGTATATTATGTCAACATTTTATTTACCTCATTCTATGTCACAAAACTCTCATTGTAATGCGTGTTTAAGCAATAAAAGTCACAAGCTTCTTTTTTCTACATCTACAATTGTTTCATCTCACCTATTACAAATCATATCTTCAGATATTTGGACCTCCTCCGTCTTTTCTATTGATGATTTCAAGTATTATGTTATTTTTGTTGATAACTTTATACGTTATGTATGGTATTACCCCTTAAAGAAGAAATCTCATGTCTGAGATGTCTTTCTTCGTTTCAAAGCTCTAGTAGAAAATCACTTCAAACACTCTATTGTCATTCTTTACTCTGATAATGGTGGGGAATATCAAGCTCTCCCCCACATACACCTGAACACAATAGTTTCTCTGAACACCGACATTGACATATTGTTGAAACCGGTCTTTCTTTTCTCACTCACGCCTCACTTTCGCTCATATACTAGAACTATGCCTTTGCAACCGCCGTGTACCTCATTAATTGCATGCCCACACCCACACTTTCACTTTCCTCTCTTTATGAGTCTCTTTTCCGCTCTCCACAAAACTACACAAAACTCTGTATCTTTGGTTGTTTATGCTATCCATGGCTTCGTCCTTATTCCAGTCATAAACTTGAGTCTCGATCCGTCCCTTGTGTGTTTGTTGGGTACTCCCCCACCCAAAGTGCCTATCTCTGTCTTGATCTTTCCACTTCTAAAATCTACACATCCCATCATGTCAAATTTGTGGAATCTGTCTTTCCATTCAATTCTATTCAAAGTCATCTTAGTCGTCCAAGTCTAGAAACACTCCCAAATTGGTTTCCTTCAGCGTCATTTCTTCCCACTATGGTTGCGCCACTCAACACACCCTCCACAGCCTCGCCCTTGGGCTCAGATCCATCTCACCGCCAACCTCCTGTTGACCACTCCACATCCTCAATCCACTGCACATCCTCCGAAACTCCATGTCCCATAACCGAAACCCCACTTCCTCTCAGCCAAACTCCGGTAGACCGAGCCCCGTCATCCGATCGCCCAGCACATTCCACCAACACCAACATTAACCCACACATTCCATCCTCTACTTCCTTATTACTCTATCCAGACTCCCCTCCTCCAAACCCACCCACCAACACCCATACCATGACCACTCATGCTAAAAATAACATCCATAGACCAATTCAAAAACTTAATCTTACCTCTACCATCACCTCAACCCATCAACTTGAACTGCACACATTGACCTAAGCCATCAAAGATCCTAAATGGTGTTAGGCTATGTCTGAACAGTACGATGCTCTTGTGCGGAATGGAACATGGGAACTTGTCCCCCCTGATTCAACGCAAAATCTTGTCAGTTGTAAATGGATTTTTAAAATTAAACGCTTACCTGATGGCTCAATTGATAGGTAAAAAGCGCAATTAGTTGCTAAAGGGTTCCATCAACGTCCTGGTGTTGATTATCCTGAAACATTCAGTCTGGTTGTCAACAATGCCTTTCTACAAGGTCATCTCTCTGAAGATGTTTTCATGGCACAACCACCAGGATTTCTTGACCATGATAATCCTACACATGTCTGCAAGTTATGCAAGGCTATATATGGTCTCAAACAAGCACCACGGGCTTGGCACCATGAGCTAAGACAATTTCTTGTAGCCTTTGGGTTTACAAACTTTCATGCGGACACATCACTCTTTGTCTTCAATACTAGCAGTAATCTAGTCTATCTCATTGTGTATGTTGATGACATCATTATTACTGGATGTAATGCCACTGTCGTTCAACAGTTTATTGATCTTCTTGGCAAAAGATTTTCCATCAAAGATCTTGGTGATTTGACTTACTTCTTGGTGTTGAAGTTGCCACTACTTCCACTGGTTTACTTCTCTCTTAGCGGAAATATATCACAGATCTTCTTGCTTGAGCAAATATGACAGGGGCCAAATCTGTCACCATTCCACTTGCCGCCAAGCCAACACTTACCGTTCTTTCCGGCACTGCTTTGACATATCCTTCTGAATACAGAACAATTGTTGGAAGTCTCCAATACTTGTGCCTTACTCGCCTTGATATTGCATATGTTGTTAATAAGTTGTCTCAATTCATGCATTGACCTACTACTGATCATTGGAATGTTGTCAAGCGGTTGCTTCGCTATCTTTCTGGTACAGCTAATCATGGTCTTGCCTTGCACCGTCACACATCTCTATCTCTTCATGCCTTCTCCGATGCTGATTGGGCCAGTAATAAGGATGACTACACTTCCACCAGTGCTTATATTGTTTACCTTGGTAGCAATCCAATATCCTGGTCCTCCAAGTAACAACACACGATTGCACGCTCCTCCACTAAAGCTGAATATCATGCTGTTGCTTCTACAACTACTGAGTTACGTTGGATTTGTTCTCTTCTAACTGAGCTTGGCATTTGTATTCCTGCTGCTTCGATTATCTATTGTGACAATGTTGGTGCAACTCATCTTTGTTCCAATCTTGTCTTCCATTCACGAATGAAGCATGTTGCAATTGATTATCATTTTATTCGTGATCAAGTACAAAGTGGAGCTTTACGTGTCACCCATGTGTCCTCAGAAGATCAACTAGCCGATGTCTTAACCAAGCCTCTTCCACGCACTCGCTTTCAACTTTTGAAGATCAAGATTGGACTCTTTACCTGAGCTCCATCTTGAGGGGGCATATTAAAAGAATTAATTTATTAATTAATGAATTGTGTATTTGTGTAGATCTTGTAAATATTTTGAATTGACAACAAATCCCATAAATTAGGTAATTAGCTCTTACTATATAAATTAATCTTATAAAATAAAATTTTCAATTTTTTTACAATACAATAGTATTTACTGTAGCAACTCAGAAACATATATGAGATATTTTCTTTTCTCCTTCTCTTCTACGAGACAAAATGTGAAAAAAAACCTTTCTATCATTTTATTTTCCTTACTTTCAGTATTTTACTTTTCTCTTTTTTAGCATTGTTGATCATGATAATATATTAGGTTCTATTCGGTAACGTCCTAACGTCCTTAAAAAGAATTTTATTTTCAATATAAAAGTAAAAATGAGATATTTTCTTTTCTCCTTCTCTTCTACGAGACAAAATGTGAAAAAAAAAACCTTTCTATCATTTTATTTTCCTTACTTTCAGTATTTTACTTTTCTCTTTTTTAGCATTGTTGATCATGACAATATATTAGGTTCTATTTGGTAACGTCCTTAAAAGAATTTTATTTTCAATATAAAAGTAAAAATGATATTATTTTTAAAAATTATTTTGTGATTAATTTAAAAATTCCGTTTGGTTAACTTTTTAAGATATTATTTTGAGTATAATAAAAAAGTGAAATCGTGCTTAGTTATAATTATTAATTAATATATTATAACATTGTCGATAAGTATTATAAAATGAAAACAAAAAAAGAAAAATAATTTTTAACCGTTTTCTAATTACTTCACAAAAATTACTCACTGTTTTCTGTTTTCATTTTTATTTTCAAAACATTTGTTAAATAAATATAGTTTGCAAATCGTTTTGATTTTTGTGCCTCAAAAGAAGTGCATAATCATTTTTAAAAACATTTAAAAATCAATTCCAAACATACTCTTAGATTTCGTTTATTTTACTTTCACGCGTTTAAATTAGTGATTTTAATTTATTAACGAAAAATTTATAAGATAAGAAACTTTTAAATTTAAATTCTTTGTCAAATAAAGAATAATGTAGCAGAATTAAAATTAAAATATAGGGCCTGTTTAATTCGTCAATTTGAGTTAAGATGTGATTTTATGTGAGAGTTTTTTATAATAATAAAAAAATTAAATGTGATTATTTTTTTAAATTTTTTATTATAAAAAGATTCAAATTTTAAATTTAAATCGGTAAAATAAACGTGACCATAAAAATCAAACGGGTCCTGCATGCAGATTTTCTAACACCGAAGTCATCCTCTTGTTTTGTCTTTTTTATTTGTTATTTTTATCTTTTATAATGCCCAAGTACTTCGCAAGCAAGTTTTTTTTTTTTTTTTTTTTTAGTAGCAAACAAGTTCGTGGGGACTTTTGACAAGGAATAAAGTCTTGGCAAAGAGCAAAACCATATGCCTTTTATTCTCTCTTATTTCTATGTGCATGAAATTCCGTAAGCCTTTTCCTTTCCCTCCTTTATTCCTTTCCCTTTAAATACTTCCGCTTCCTCTGACACTCGCCAAAACCCAAAATTCCCAAACCAAAAACACGCTTCATCAACCAAGAACCCCCATACCCACTTTCTCTCTCCTCCATATCTCATTCAATCTGTTAATGTAGAGAGAGAGAGAGAGAGGTATGTTTCTCTTTTCTTCTTCTGATCATCTTTTTGCGCTTCTCTTCTTTCTGAAATTTTGGTTTTTGTTTGTTCTCCCTAACTCTTTGAATTTTTAGTTCTTCTTGTTTCGGAAAGCTTGGTTCATTTGTTGTTGCGATAAATTTCTTCTTTTAGTTTTAGAGCATTTTAATTACTTCGCCCATTGTTGAATTCTCATCTTCTTTTCGCTAAAAAGCTCGTAGTTTGCTCCTTGAAAGCCTTTTTCGTTGGGAATTTAGTGATAAAGCTTGTGACTTGGTATCGTCTGTTTGGTTGTAAAGAAACTTGAAAAGATTTGGAAAGAAGTCAAGAATGTATGAATTTCAATTTCTCAATGATTGAAAGACAATTATGCTAATTTTTTTTTTTTTTTTGTTGAGAATTTATATTTAAAGCTGAAAATTAGAGCCAATTACTGAATTTATTTTTAGATTTTCTGGACATTCCTTGTGTGCCGTGATATACTACTCCTTCACATCTAAGAGTTTTTTTCAGTTAAAGAAGTTAAAATTGCATTTATAACGTCTTGGAATACAATTTGAGATGAAATTAAGTCACAAACTTTTAATGGCTGTTTCTAGTGGGAAAATGCTATACAACCTAGTTGAGAATGAGTTTTTGATAACTGTATTGTTGAGGAAAAGATCAGTATGTCATGGCATTATGAACTTAAAGTTGCTTATACCAAAATGATATAGCGAATCAAAGAAAACACTGTCATCTCTATATGTCTAGCTAGCATCTAAATCAACAGATTTGGAAGGTGAAATTTGAAATCATGCTTAGTTTTTGCTTTCTCATCATTTCATTGGTGACTGAAGAAAAACCGATAAGCCAAGGAGACTTAGCTTCAGACTTACTTTTTCATTCCTTGAATCAGTAAAAGAATTGCTATTTGACTTCACACGGAGTAAGCATCTTTGATCTCAATGGTGTAGGACTCGACAAAAGGTTGATGAAATTCCCCTATTACTTACAGGTTGCTGAAAGTCTGGTTCTGAAGTAGCATTTTGTTTTTTGTTTTGTTTTTGTTTTTAATAGGATTGTCCCGCTTAAGAATGAGGTTTCCTTCTCGAGTCTTTTTATCAAGATCATAGGTGTGTTCTTGGGCAATGGGCGTTTCTCTGCTATGTTTCTAAACTTGACAATTGCTTTGGCCTCTGCTCTTCAGAGATAACCTTTGGGAGCATGACTATGGCTAATATGACTATTTATGATTAATGTACAATTGTTAAAAGAATCATCTTGTTGAAATTCGCTTTTCCTATTTTGGGAAATCTGTGTGCTGTAATTAGGGGATTTGGTAGTTTCCTGATTCTAGGGGTGATTAATTCTGTTGCATTCCAAGATTAGGAGATTTCCTGTTTTATTTCTTTCCTAGTTTAGTCTCTACGATTGTAAATAAATACATGTAAACAGCCCTTTTGTAATATAATTTCAGATCGACATTTTTTTCTAAGACATCTCAATTTATTTACTCTGCACTTGTGAAATTCAACCCTTTGTGGTTCTTCCTTGTTGGCATGTTTACAGTTTTCAGCAAGGAATGCACTTTTTGTTGAGGTTGAACTACTAGAGCCTAAACAGTAGTGCCTAAACTATAGAGCCTAGAAGAAGACTCGGGTGGTTGTTCAACTTGAGCTTTCAATACTTTTTCATGTTCACGAAAGCATCCATCTTGCTTTTATAAAGATTAGGTTCTACATTTTAATTTGTACTAACCAGTCGGTGAATTATCCCTCTGATGGTGATTAGTTGAAATACTCGTTATTCCTAGGAAATTAAATGAGTGGTTTGCTGATTTATTTTGTTCAAATGATTTGTGATTCTGAAAACAGTCATCAGACATCTAGAGGTTACTGATGGAAACTGGAGGATTGCCAGCTGTTGCAGTGCGAAATACTGTCCTCACACCAAAAGCTATTGTATATCAAAAATTTGGTTCCAAGGCCAGCTATGAAATTGAGGAAATACAAGAATCTGCTCAAAATGAATGCCCAGGATTGGCTATCACACAAAAAGGTCCTTGCCTGTATCGCTGCTCTTTGCAGCTACCAGAAATTTATGTTGTCTCGGGAATCTTTAAAAAGAAGAAGGAAGCTGAGCAAAATGCTGCTGAATTGGCCTTGGAAAAGGTTTCTCTTATTCTACAACACAGTACCCTGAATTTTAGTCCATTTTTGATTTTTAATTGTCCATGCGCTTTATTTGAAAATGAAGAGGACTTAAATTTACAATGTAAAGAAGATTTAGATTGTGATTCTCATTGTTGGATTAATTTGTTACGTAATCCTTTTGCTGCAGCTTGGCATCAATCCTACAGCAAGTAACCCCACTCAGCAAGATCCATGGGATGCTTTAGTCGGTCGTGTCAAGTTTTTGTTCTCAGATGAGGTTGGTTCTAACTAAATAGGATTTTGTAGGACAAACTATTTAATAGCATCTACATTGTTTTTATACTAATTATTTTCATTGAAATGATTGGATAAGATGATAGGCATTACATGGCATTAACCTAATTTTTCTCTTATTGGTTGTTTTTGGCATTAAACTAATTTTCTTTTATAAGTTGTTTTTGTGTACTTGAACTTTCAATTGGAAGTGATTAGTATGGTTCTGTTTGTTTGGCTTTGTCTGCCTTTCAGTTTCATTTTGGTAAATTATATACTGTATATCTATTTGTCTTCCTTGTATGCCTTTATGCAATTAATTTTGTGCTTTCTGTATGCATATATTTCACATTTACCGTATTTATTTGAAATGACTTCGCTTGACTAATATTATATGCTAGAAATTTTCTCTAAAGTTCAAAATGTATCTATTTATGTCAATGTTGGACGTTAGTCTTAGCATCCAAAAACTTATTTTGTATTTTCTTATTTTGATATAAAGCTTGATGGACTTTTTAAAACTCTCATCAGTGCTTGGTGGCTGGGCATTGTTGGGAGCATTCATCGACTTTTATCTTCTATTTACGTTTCAATAAATAAGCTCTAGGCTTCCTGTTGGATAGAATGATCTTATGATTGCTTTTTATATCGTTTTTTAAAAAAAATAAATAAATAAAAATCAAGTTCTATTTCCTTAATTTTGTTGTTTTCTATAACAAGCTACTATCAAATCTTTTTGATATTAAAATCAAGTTGCCACACTACCTTATTTTTTATTTGTTTATTTTTACTTATTTGTTACTGTTACAGTTCCTTAGTTCTCTTCATCCACTAAGTGGTCACTTGAGAGCAGCCTTGCAGAGAGAAGGCGATCTCTATGGTTCGATCCCTGCTTCAGTCATTGCTGTACTTGATGCTAAAGTTTCCAGTCTAAGTAAAGTAATCGATTCTAAGGTGGAGTTAAACCCATACCTGGTTATACCTTATGTCATGAAGGCTGCGGCCCAATTATCTGGGATTGTCATTACTTCTGCGGAGCAACATTGGATTAGGAGGCAAAATCCTTACCCTCCTGAAATTGTAGATTCAGCTATTGAAGAATCTGGTTCCCCAAGAAGCTTTTTGATAAAAGCCATATATATACCATGTTCAAATGAGAAGACCGTTGATGTCGTAAACCTTAATGTTTCTTCAACAGGGTATTATCTGGATGTTGTTGCAAACCAACTGGGTTTGGTGGAGGCTTCTAAGGTTCTGATTACGAGGTGGGTGGAAGAAATAGTATGGATAATCTAAGAGGACAGTTGATTGATAGTTTACTGTGTGCTTTTATAAGTATGTATGCTTTATGCCTATCACTAATCATGGTTGTTGTCTACAGGCCCATTGGTAAAGCTTCTTCTGAAGGAAGGTTATACTTTCCTGCTTTGCAGGCATCTGTGTTGGAGCCGTCTTCAGATATTGGCAAAAACCCTTGTCATTCGGAGGGATCTTGTAATGCAAGGGCAAGTTACTTGTCTGGTGAGCATATAGATGGTGATGCAATTTTTGCATCCATTGGATATACATGGAAGTCTAAAGATCTTTGGCATGAAGATTTAAGCATGCAATCATATTACAGGTCTCTTATGACTGATTACTAAATGAATACTCTTTCTTTCTCAGCCACTCCATTTTAGCCTTCTTCACAAGTGCTGAATTTTATTTTTTTCATATCTTTTTTTAAGTAAATTTTCCTTTTAAAATTTTTCCACTAATTCTTTGCGTCTGATTTTTCCATATGATATTCCTACACTTTTTTCCCCTTCTATTATGGTGTGCAACACTTAGCATGTAATCATAATAATAAGCTGACAACAAAAAATGCTTTTAGTATGCAAGTCACTTCTTAGACTTTCCCTGTGCTGGTCCTCTACGTCCTTTTGGCTCAAACTTCAAAGTCTTGCAGATGAGTATTGTGTGAATCCTCTCGAGAGGTTAAATGTGTTTGCAGAAATCTGTTGGACGCGCTCTTAATTTTTATTTAATTATTAATTGCTCTTCTTGGGCTTTGAAGACAGTATGGTGCATTTTTGTTTGGAATCTGCAATTATTTTTTATCATATTGATGTTTTATTTGGTTAGAAACTGCATTATATACTTAAGTCTGCAACTGCAGGATGCTTCTGGGCAAGGTACCTAGTGGAGTGTACAAGTTATCCAGGGGGGCAATACTTACGGCTGACTTACCTTTAGCATTTACTACTAGGGCAAACTGGAGGGGTTCCTTTCCAAGAGATATCCTCTGTGCATTCTGCCGTCAGCACCATCTTTCTGAACCTGTTTTGTCTCCTCTAAGTATCTCGGAAGCACTGTGTGAGCCATCAGGATCACACAAAAAGTTGAAGGTGATAGACTCGGCTGTCGAAGGGGCACACTGTGCGAATGGATGTGCAGTTGCTGATGGTGCTAAGGAAGCAGCAGAATCAGGAGGCATGTTTAGGTGTGAAGTAAAGATAAACTCAAAGTCTCAGGATTTGATTATAGAATGTTCTCCAAAAGAATCTTATAAGAAGCAGAGTGATTCAATCCAGAATGCGTCTTTGAAAGTTCTTTTGTGGTTAGATGCATATTTCAAGAATCTAGATATCCCTGTAGAGAGATTGGAGAGCTATGCCCATGAACTTGACATTAAATTTTATCGTCAAAGTTTTTTCAAAGCATTTGTGCTTTGTCAATCTATTCAAATGTTCCAGCACAGTAATAGTAAAGAAGGCAGATCACATGACTCAAATTCTATGCCAGGGCACGGGATAATTTCTCTAGACATAGTTGGCCCAGATTCTGGTGTCTCCCCATCTAATGGCTCTTTATCATGTATAAGCTATTCGGCGACATTGGTGATCGAAAGTGAAAAGAAGAGAGAACTTCTGGAAAGCAGTGATGAGTTTGAGTTTGAGATTGGATCACGATCAGTGATTTCTCAAGTTGAAGCAGCTGTGACGCAAATGACTGTGGGACAGTCAGCTTTTTTATGTATGAACTTGCCCCCTCAAGACTTTGTTTTAGCTGCTGCTGATGATTCTGGAAGTATTCTTCCATTGTTATCATCAGGTGAGTTGTTCTCTTCTCCATGCAACCTTATAAAGATAAGGGAGATTGTGGCCACAACATGAAATTGTTCCTGGTTGTGTACTGGGTGCGATTCATTGGAAAAAACGGGTTATAATTTATCATTTTTGTGCAATGAGTAAAGGGTGTTCTTTAGGGAAACAGGTGCGGGTGGAGGTTTGGCTGTTAATTTCCCTTCATAACTATGATTATGCGGAATGTAGAGATCTTGTTTGAATATTAAGGTCCCGTTCATTTCACCGATTTAGGTTTAGAATTCGAGTTTTGCTCCAGTAAAAAACTCTTAGAAACAATCACATCTAACTTTTTTACTATAATTAAAAGCTCTTACATAAAATCACATCTCAACTCGAATTAAAAACTCGAATCAGTGAACTAAACATGTCCTAAATACTTACAGTTTATAAGAGTTATATTTTTGTGACTAATCTAGTTATAACAGTTCCAATAATCATAATTCGGTAACAACAAGATCTGCTATACGTTATCATAATTAGCAATGAAAAGACACAAGATCTTTTTCTCTTCTTGTTTGATTTGGATGCTAACGGTTTATGGACAGGTTTATCTGACATTGTAGGTGGAATTCCTTTTGGTTATTTATCGTCATTCTAGGACTAAAGTTACGTTTTTTTTTTTTTTTTGAGAAAAAAATTACCGCTATTGGCCTGCTTACTTCCTCTCCTAAGTAATCGGGTTTGATATCAGTGTGTTAATTTATTTGTTTCTGTTATGCAGAAGACTGCAGGTTGCAGTACACAATAACTTTGATTCGAGTGACAGAACCTCTGGAAGACAGAATGGAGCAGGCTCTTTTCAGTCCTCCGCTTTCAAAACAGCGGGTTGAATATGCATTACAACACATTAAGCAATCTTGTGCTACTAATTTGGTAATATAAAAAATTGGCCATCTCATATGTTTTTGCTTTTTATTTTTCAATGCTTAATTGAACACAAATTTGACCCTCTCCTTACTGTGCAGGTTGATTTTGGATGTGGCTCTGGAAGTTTGTTGGATTCTTTACTGAATTATCAGACTTCTCTAGAAAAAATTGTTGGTGTTGATATCTCACACAAGAGTCTAATACGTGCAGCAAAAGTAAGTAATTTTATGCTTTTAGATTAGTTATTTCACATCTATAATCAGGGGTAGTTTCTGTTTTTATCAGATTTTTTATTTTATTTTTTTGAAAGGAAATATTTCCAGTTCAATGGTGTAACATCTTGCCATACTGGTGAACTTTTAAACGATGCTTTCAATTAATGTTTTGCATGTGTTGTTGACCCTTATGCTCCTGATGAAAGGAGCATTTTTTGCCTTTTTTGTTTTAAGTGAGGTGTACCACTTTAACGTCTCATTTTCTTGCAATTAGCTACTTGACTTGGCCATATATCTCCAATTTTTCTGTTAATTCTGCAGACACTCCATTCAAAATTAAACACAAACTCAGATGCTGATGTCCCATTGAAGGGCATAACATCTGCAATTCTCTATGATGGTTCCATCATAGGTTTCGATTCTCGGCTGTGTGGATTTGACATTGGCACTTGTTTAGAGGTAATGCTTTCCCTCGTGAATTTTAAATTTCTTCTTGCATGACCTTTTTATACTTAACCTACGGTTTATATTTCAATTTCGGTTAATTTATCGAAGTGTTTATTTCTCTGACACGTTTTTAATATGCCCCTGATCTCAGAACTTGGATTTGATCATGCAATCTTGTATTTGTGTTTCTTTTAACTGAGATTTTTACAATGTTAGGACAGAGGGTTTTTTTTTTTTTTTTCTTTTTCCAATGGTCAATGAACTAATTAAAGAGGAGGAAACTAATAATGAGTATATCTTATAGTTTGTGAGAAACAGTCAAGTGGTAGATTATTTTTATTTTTATTTTTATTTCTGTTGGGTGCAAATCAAATTCTATCGATGGTTAGATTCATTGATGTGATTAATTGCCTACTCTTTCATTCATTATGGGTTACGGTTATTAAGAGTAAACATGGGATGCATACAAATGGTTGGGACACGAATAAGATTTCTAGAGGATCGATTGGAAATCCATGGAGGTCTGACAGATTTTCTTCAAAACACTAAATGGGATGTGGGTTCACTTCAAGGAGTAGAATTCGTTCTTGGAAGGATGTGTGGTGTGGAAGCCAAGCTTTTGAGCTGGTGTTCCCTCGTTTGTTTCGGATTTTAGATAGTCAAGATGTCCATATTGTGGATATGTATACTTTGTCCAGTAGCAATTCTGCGAATTGGAATTTCAAATTTCCGACACAATCTTCAGGTCCTGGAGTCTTTTACTCCAAGGCC
The DNA here is from genome assembly GCA_029231665.1 of Morus indica. Classification (NCBI taxonomy): domain Eukaryota; kingdom Viridiplantae; phylum Streptophyta; class Magnoliopsida; order Rosales; family Moraceae; genus Morus; species Morus indica. The sequence continues at coordinate 1,978,855 of JACAGA010000031.1, forward strand.
TTTGGTTCTGGACAAAATAATTTGGTTGTGTGATTCCTTAGGCTTTTCCTGTAATTCTTTTTACCTTGACATCATTGACAACAGAGTCGCTGATCCTTTTTGATTCTTTTATTTCATTTGGCAATCTAGTGTTCCTCAGAGGGTTAAGGTTTTTCATTTGGGTGGTTTTTAATGAAAATTAAATACTTGTGATATGGTTCAAAGAAGGAGCCCCCATAGGTCTCTTTCTCCCACGTGCTGTGTTCTATGTAAAAAATGCAGGGGAATATTAGATCATATTCTCTTGCACTGCTATGTGGCTAGGAAGCTTTGGCAAAGATTATTTCAGGAGGCAGGTTTTCTTTGGGGTTTTCCAGCTCATTGTAAGTCTCTGATTGATGAAGAGATGTTTGATTTTGGTTCAAAGAAAAAGGCTAAGGTCCTTTGGATGTAGATGTTGATCTATATAATGAGGACCTTATGGTTGGACAGAAATGCTTGAGTTTTTGAAGATAAAAGAGTTGGGGTGGAAGACTTTTTTGAGAAGGCTAAATTTTTAGTTTCGCTGTGGGCCACTGCAGATAAAGAATTCAAAGGCTTTCCTTTTACTTTAAGTTGTTTTTGTTCCCATCTTTTTTGTTTTTGCTTCCTATCTTTAGTTTTCGTCCCTTTGAGGACCCCTTGTCCTCTTTCTTTGTATTTTCTTCATCAATAAGTTTTTCTTATTAAGGAAAAATATTAACTGCCTACTCTTTTTGGATATTACAGGTGATTGAGCATATGGAGGAAGATCAAGCATGGTTGTTTGGCCATGTTGTGTTGAGCTACTTTTGCCCAAAGGTTCTCATAGTTTCTACTCCGAACTACGAATACAATGTCATACTTCAGAGATCTAATCTGTCGAGCCAAGAAGAGGATCCAGATGACAAAACTCAGTCGCAATCTTGTAAATTTCGAAACCACGACCATAAGTTCGAGTGGACTAGAGAGCAGTTCAATCACTGGGCAACAGACTTGGCCACAAAGCACAATTATAGCGTCAAATTCAGTGGAGTTGGTGGATCTGGTGACATCGAGCCGGGTTTTGCTTCCCAGATTGCCGTTTTCAGGAGGGAAACATCTCTCGTAGACGATTCCCCAAAGGTTGCGGATTTGGAGCATCAATACAATGTTGTATGGGAATGGGATAGTAATAATAGATCGTGTTCTGCTTTCTGACAACCTAACCACACTGATGTTGCAGTTTTTGCGTGCATCAACCAGGAAATTTTGATGGATTTATTGACACGGTTTTGCCCTTTAAGGTTGGTTGGTTGGTTTTGTTTTTTGGGTTGAAACAATTACATATGTTATCATTAGATGCAATTGTATGACACTTAGGTGGATAGCTATGTCCATACACAAGTATATTGACTGTTAATAAACAAAATTTTCAGGTACATTTTCTACGTAGAAAAGTGTAACGCTCTTTTGTTTCCGATTCAGTATTAACTGAACTTCTTTTGCCGAGTAATGAAAACTGTTAACATAATAATTATTTTTCTTGCTAATACATTACATTCATATCATTAGTTGCGTGATTACTTCCCAATCATTTCTTTTGAAATTCAACTTTAAGCTATATTTGGTAAGGAGTAAAAAAATAATAATAATAATAAATGTTTAATAAGAATGAAAGAATGGGCAGGAAATAAAAAAGGCATATTACCTGAGGAGAGGGATCTTTATTTTATTTTATTTAGTATGGATTCTTTCTTTTAATGTCATTATAAAATAATTATGTAGTCTAGTTCAATATGACACCGAATTTTTAAAAGGGGTTATTGCATCCCCTCAGCTATGTGAAAGTGTCCAAAACATAATCTCCGTCCAAATTTGTATAAATACTAATGAAAATGTTGACGTGAAGCGTTCATATTGGGTTACTGAAGGGTGATCAGATACAATTCTAAATTTACACTAAGTAGTTTTAACTTTAAAGTTCCTCTTTTAAAATCTAACTAGAACTATAAAGATGAGAGAATTATTAGGTAAAATTCTCCAATTTCTTTTTGAAAATCCTCTTTTAATTTACATTTTTCGGTTTTACTTTCTCTCTTTTAAGTTTTATCCTGTCTGTCGGTGACATTACTATTTATATTGATTTAGAACGTGAATCCAGTAATTGTGTGTGAATAGAAATAGAAAAATGCCTCTAATTAATAGAAAGTAAACCTCATAAGCTATAACATTCTTTTGATGAGACACATATTCTGTTATTCGTGGTGTTTATCATTAATGGTTTCATAAGTTTTTTTTAATAGAAATACTAATTAAACTTATGAAAATAAATGACAAAAGATAAACCTCCGCCACCGTCCCAAACTCCTCCAATCCCATGGCCTCCACCACCTCCTCCAAGTAGCTCTCTATGTCCCCGTGAGGTGTGAGACGAAGTGTGGTAGAATGTGTAAGCTATGTGTATAAATCTTGACTATTGTGTTACACCATGGTTGAGACATCGACCACTCTCTCGAACGACAGGTGCCAAGGACTCCCCGTTAAGAGTCGGTCGCTGGCGTCGAGGGAACAGCTGTAGCTAAGGTGCCCTTTACGTCGAGAGATCATACGTGGCGAGAGGCGTCGAGCGCAATGACTGGACTTCTGAAGGCCACTGCGTCGAGACAACATGCCCAGCAAGACCCATCAACGGTCTTGTCAACTCGGGGAAGGAAGTACTGATCCAACTGGTACTGCAAAAGTCATGAAATCAGGCGGCAGATGAGAGGGATCAGCCGCATTTCCTGAGGTTGTCATCATGAAAACTCACCTATGCCCGTAAATCGAGGGATAAAAGATGGCTTTCTCTTTGGGAACGGTGAAAGGATAATCACAGGAAAAGGCCTATAAATAGAGCCAACAAAAACCGAGTGAAGGTGACGTACCATTTTCATTACAAAAAGAGAGCTTGTAGTCTAATAAGATTTTAGTGCATTCACAAGTGGATTAGGCAAAGAGTTATTGCCGAACCACTATAAAATCACTGTCTCCTTTGCATTATTTTTCAGTTTTAATCCTTAATTAAACTGTGAGAGTCATTGTGAGTGTTTTTGGAGAGATAATCACGAATTATCGGAAAAACACCGTCGACACATTGTATTTAAAATTAAAAGATGTGATGTGAATCATTGGATTATTTAGTTGAAGTAAAAAAGTACAACTCATTCTCTCTTCTATATGGATTATAGATTATAGATTACTGATAGATAATAGTTTTGTTAAGAAAAATGGATAAAAATGGATATCTCTTATCTATTTAGAAGAAAGTGTAAAAGTGCTTAATGCTTCTATACGGGTTTATCTCAAAACGATATAGTTTTAGATAAATAAATAGAGTCCAACCAACTCAAATGAGCGGCTCACTTCATTCAATTTAAGATTAATAATTTTAAAGAGTGTTCCCAAGCGTGTTTAAATAGGAAATAGAAACCCGAGTCTTATATTATTTAAAAACAATAATAAACACTAAACACTGGACAATAGACAATCTTAATAAGTTGGCTTTTAAAATGAAAGTTTAAATTCTTAAGAAGTCTAAATTCCATCATTTGGCACTCTTCAAAAAATAACCAAAACCAATTTACTTTATAAAAAAAGAAAAAATTCATTTATGGAAAAAACCAAAACTCAGCTTTTAGAAAAAAAAAATAATAACTGGTTTCCCCTAGGTGGATTTCTTTTTATTATTATTATTATTGTTTTATTTTGAGAATTCAAGCGAGTAATTCTTAAATCTCTGTAATTTTTTTTTTTTTTGAGAATTAAGTAATGTTTTGTATGAGAGAATAACTATTTCTTTTTTCTTTTTGGAAGTAGAGAATTTACAAGTAATATATTGTTTCTTTTTAGGAAAAGGGGTGTGTGATTCTAATCTTAAATGGAATTAAAGAACAGATTCCCTTCAAAAAAGAAAAAATAAAAAAAAATAAAAAGAAAAATAGATTCGTCACCTGAGTTTGAGTTCACTTTCTTACGAGGCGGTCACAGTGTCACACGGATGAAAAACACGTGTGATAATCTCCTCAACCCCAACGGCTAGTAATTATATATAAACGGCTAGCTCTCTCTCTCTCTCTCTCTCTCTCTCTCTCTGCTTCCTTTCACCTTTCTCCGTTTTTTCCCTTTACTCTCTCTCTCATTATACACACTGTCGATCATCATCACGCTTTCTCACACTTTCCCAGAAAAAAACCCATTTTCGGGAAAACGAATTTTCTCTCAAGAGAGGAAGAAAAAGTGGTAATCTTTACCACTATATACAGCAACAAACCGATTCGCGTTCCTTCAAGAAACGCGTCGTATCCCGTCCAAAGCAAATTGAGTTTGTTCAAGAGGGAAGTTCTCCAACTGCTTTCTTGGAGATTCAAGAAAAGGGTAACCGAGATTTTCCCGGGAAAGTGACGGGAATCGATCAGAGGAGAGAAAAAAAATGTGGACCAACAACGATCACGAGATCACCGTCTTTCCACCTAATTATAGGGGGTTCTTGACGCCTCCTCCGGCGTCGTCGAACAGTTTAAAGCCTTCGTATTCTTCAGTTACGTCAATGTCGGAATGTAAGAGACGGTCTCCGGCGAAAAATGATGATCGTTTTCACGCGGTTCACAAAATTCCTGCCGGTAATTCTCCCTATGTCAGAGCCAAACAAGTTCAGGTGAGAAAACTCTAACTTGTTCTTGTTGCCATTTCTTGAAGTCTTTCTACTACTATTCTTTTCTTTTCTTTTGTATAGAAATTTCTTCAGATTTTCACATTTTCGAGAGAACCCCATTATTGAAACTTGATTTTTCTGGTTATGTAGCTGATAGAGAAGAATCCAGGCAAGGCAATATCTCTGTTTTGGTCCGCAATAAATGCAGGGGATAGAGTTGACAGTGCGTTGAAGGACATGGCGATTGTGATGAAGCAATTGGATCGGTCCGACGAGGCGATCGAGGCGATTAAATCTTTTCGTCATCTCTGTCCCCTTGATTCTCAGGAATCTATTGACAATGTGCTTGTTGAATTGTACAAGGTACACGTTTCTCTTGCTCTTCTATAATAAGCAGCCCTTTGTTTTCGGTTTCGATTTTGAATTCGAGTTTAATTTTAATGCAAATAGAAGTTAGAAGATGAAATTGAAGTATGGAATTCTTTTGCCTTGCTTGGTGTAATGGTTTTGTAAAAACCAAAAGTTATTCTTTGAGAGCGAACTTCGTTATTTTTTGACTGATCTGAATATGAAAAAGAATGAAAATTGTTTTTGTTATGTTTTGACTCATTCGGAATATATGAAAAAGAGTGAAAATTGTTAACAAAAACCATCAATTCTTCAGTTTTAAGTTTAATTTTTCTCTTTTATTCTTTCTGTGCAGAGGGCAGGAAGAATTAAAGAGGAGATTGAGATGCTCGAAAACAAACTGAAATGCATTGAGGAAGGCACAGCTTTTGGTGGAAGAAGGATAAAAACAGCAAGATCTCAGGGGAAGAAGGTTCATGTAACTATTGGACAAGAAAAAGCAAGGTATGTACATACATATATATATATATATATATATGTATATAATATTAGTACATTACATTTGTCCTAGTCCTTAGTTCTTGTTTAAAATATATATTCCTTGAGCATGCATAAAACCTTTTTCTTGTATCAATGCAGGATATTGGGAAACTTAGCCTGGGCTTACTTGCAGCAAAATAATTATATAACTGCAGAAGAATATTACAGGTAGCTTTTGATTCTTATATAACGTTGCATTCATTTTCTTTTTGAGAAAACACAGAATTTGTTCTTAAATTTTGTAACATATTTCCTTTAGGAAATCTCTACTGCTGGAGTCGGACAAGAATAAACAATGCAATTTAGCAATCTGCTTGATGCACATGAACAGAATACCAGAGGCAAAATCTTTGCTTCAGGCTGTAAGAGCTTCGTCGGTTAAGAATCTGATGGATGAGACGTATGCCAAGTCATTGGAACGTGCTCACGAAATGCTCACTAAATTCGAGACAGGATCAGTTGGAGGCTGTGAAAATAGCTGCAAAGAAATGTCAACACCTTTATCCTCTCCCACAATACCAAGATGGTCGCAAGACGCTCGAAAACAGGATACATATCAATTTGAGAATAATGGTAATTTTGAGGCCAATTTCACAGCGTGTGACAATGATAAGAGTTCGCGTTTCATGTCACTCAGAGAAGGATGCAGTTTGAAATATACACAACAGGCTTGTCCAAATAAGGCAGGCATTAGTACAAGTAGAACAGAAGCAAGTTCTCTGAAGAAGACCTACTTTTCTCCAGCTCCAGAGAGGTTCAGTGTGCGAACTCCATTTACACAGCCACGAAGATGTTTGTGGGGTTTTAGTGATGGAGAAGAGAGGAGACCAGAACAGTGGAGAAAACATGTGGTTGGTAATTCAAATAAGCATCCATCAAATGAAGAGGATTGGAGAAGGAAGAATTCTTCGGAAAATAGTGATATGAAGAAATCTACAAATGATGAGAGTAATTTAAGCAAAGATTTGACCACAACTTCACCAATTGCTCTTGGTAAACCTATGATTGAAAGTCCAAAGCCAACATTGGATTCCTCAGATTACAATAGAAAGAAGAGCTGGGCAGATATGGTTGAAGAAGAAGAAGAAGAAACGTGTGAATATTATTATAATCAGTGGAACAGTGAAGAAGTATTTAGCGAGGAAAGTATGAAAATCAATGGAAGTCCTTGTCTACAGACTCAGATGAAAACAGCAAGCAAAAAGCGCGAATGCGTTCAGAGATGGAATAGTGGAAACGAGTTCAATGATGAGAACATGAATTCAAACATAGTCTATGAAAGTCCTTACCTTCAGACTCAGATGAAAAATGTGACCCGAAAGCTCGAGTTCTGCGATCCGAGAGATAAGAACAGCACCCCTGGAAATTCTGTTTGGTCAAGGAATCCTGCGCGACGTAGTTTGTACTTCAGTCAGAACCAGAAGTGCGGAGATTCAACAGCTTACTCTTCTTTATCATCATCGAAGTTAAGGGGTTGTATTTCTGGAAATGAAATCAAGCTTATGAGGAGAAACAGGTTGAAGGTTTTTCAGGACATCACTCGACATCCGGAAAGTCCCTGACCTTGAATTTGAAAAGTTTGTCTTCATAATTAAGCTTTCTTTTTTCAGTTCAGTGTGTCATGATTCTGCAATATTTTTCACATCTCTTTTGCACATACATTTGTATACTATTGTAGCAAATTCTTGGATTGATGATCCTCACATGTATAAAAAGAAGTGCAGCCTTTTGATTCTGTTGATCAATTATTCTAGCTAACTAGTTCTGGTTATCTAATTAAATACTTTGTAATGAAGGTAAAAGATTGTGAATAAGAATGTTCAGGTTTTGTTTTGAGAAATGTTGTTATATACCAGAGTAAAAAGCTTTTAATGAATACAAAGGGTAAGTTTTATCAATTTTTGTAATGGACAGCACTTAAAATTAGGCCTCAGAATATGGTCCTCAATAGAAATTGAAATTAAAAAGTACCAATTTAATATTTTCCATTACCAGGTATCATTCCTAATTGACACCTACAAGCAAGCAACACCCAATATTATTAAGAAATAAATACGAAAATAAATTTAAAAAAACACAGGTCATTTTACAACCCAAAAGACTGGCAAAGAAACAACTAAAATTGGAAATAATTTTTAAAGATGTCTAAAATCTCCTTGGAAAATTACAAGGAGAGGCCTTGTTAAAAATCTTTCGTAATGAAAACCAAATTTGATACTAAAAGCTACCGTTAAGGAGCAATATCCTTGAAAAGATCTATGTGGAACATGAAAATATTACATTAATCCTACCCCAGATGAAGGAATAGAATCAGTACTAAGTAGTAAACATATACAAAATGCAGTATGAACCATTCATGCATAAATGGCGATATCCCATGTGTGTTTAGGGAACAACTATAATAATTAGTGAATAAAATCTGTCAAAAAATCTGTCCAGCAATAAAAAAACAAAATGATAGGCAAAAAAGATATAAACATGAAAAAAAAAAAAGTAAATGAACACATACACCAAATTAAAAAACAAAAAAAAAACACACACACACACACACAACTTAACATACCTCCTTAGAATGTTTTGAAATAATCATTAAAACGTGAAAATTAGAGTTTTATTTCAGATCGTAAAATCATAAAAAGTTTATAATTTAGGAATATGACATGTTGGTTGTGTGGAGAAGAAAATATCATTAATATTTTTTTTAATATAATTAATTATGTAATTAAGTCTATTATTATTGTCTTTTTTGTCATTTTATGCGATAATTTTTTTTAGAATAAAAATTTTAATTGAAAGGAGAGTGTAGAGAAAAAAAAGGGTGTGAATAGAATCACTTTAATAGATATATACACAGTATCAGCTCATAAGTGATTTTAAAATTATGAACGTTTAAATCAAAAAGCTTCTATATAAATATAATTAGACTGATATCCCATGTGTGTTTAAGGAACAACTATAATAATTAGTGAATAAAATCTGTCAAAAAATCTGTCCAACAATAAAATTAGGTCTTTTAACTTATAGATCAATGACCGTATATCATAAAATAATGGGCTTAAATTGGCCCTATTGCACCTTAATATTGAAATGATAACCTTAGTACACTCTGTATAGTCCCTCTAGTACACTTTGTATAGTCCCTCGGAATGATTTGATGAAACGAGCTGTCAATTTCTTTCTCCACAAAACAGAATTAAGAACAATTTTATACTTTAGACACTAGTTTTCCAACTTTGAAAGAACAGGCTACATAGAAATATAACGTTAGAAAAGCAGGAAAAGATGTATCTTTTTTTTTTAAACCCAAAAAAAAAACCACCAAAAAAACAAAAACATTTTTTTTTTTCTAAATCTGCCACTGTAATAAAATATAAGTTTTGTTCATTTCACCGATTTGAGTTTTGTTATAATAAAAAACTCTCAGAAACAGTCATGTATCTTTTTTTTTCTAAATCTGCCACTGTAATAAAATATAAGTTTTGTTCATTTCACCGATTTGAGTTTTGTTATAATAAAAAACTCTCAGAAATAGTCATGTCTAACTTTTTTATTACAGTTAAAAATTTTCATATAAAATTATATCTCAACTCAAAATAATGAATTAAATAAATTATAATGTCAATGCTGATATTAAACTCCGTGTTCAATTTAAGCCGTTATTATTCGTGTTTTTTCCTTCCAAGTCCGTGCACATGACGTTACTTTTAATGCATTTTTTACCTTTAAAACTTTCGAATTAGAAAAATTCCTATTTTATAATAAATGTATACTTTTTATTATCTTTCCAAAGCCACTTAAATCACTCAATTATGATATCGAAGTCAAAAGTTATGGTCAAAACACTCACCAGATGTCCAGAGACAACACTGTGCATCATAGCACTCATTTGATTGAAGGAACCCAATATGATCCACATGACACGTGTACGGTAGAGATCGAGGGACCAGATTTGACCTGAGCAAGAAGGCTACATCAAATTGCCAATGGCAACTAGGGAAAATTTGAACTCTTTTATCACAAGATGAAGTTAGAATTTAGATACGAATTTATCAGTATGCTACTTTTCGAACCACATAACCTTTTAGCATGTCTTTTCAATTTCTGCAAAACACGGTACTCTTGTCATTCGCTTTTACGTGCCATTAGTATGGGTTTATGAACGTTTAGCGATGACAGAAACATGTCAAAAATTAAACATTATGCAAACATAACAGGCTTAAAATAAACTCAAACGGTGCAGAAAAATTCTCTACTCCGTTGAGAATTTTCTTTTTCTTTTATATTCTTTTTGTCCACGTAACCGAATTCTGATTTATAGAAATTTGCAGGCATGGTCTAGCGCTAGAATTTGGATTGCAAGAAATTTATAACGCCGTTGTCCACTTGAAATGACTTGACAAGAATGTCGCTAGAAATATCCGGCACAGACCCAAACACTGCTTTTGCAATGCTAATAACTCCCGGATTTCGGCTATTGAAAGCCGCAATGGCTGCGGCGTTGGGAGAGCCAACATTTCTTTGGTAATAGATGAGCCCGGCCGTGAAAACAAACGTGTCACCCTTCTGTAGAATTTTGGTAATCTGCCGGTTTTCCGGGTTGGCTGTCACAAATCCGACCTCCAGAGTTCCTTCCAAAACCGCAAGTATCTCCGATGCGCGCGGATATGTGTGAGGGGGGTTGATCCCCCACGGCGCATAGTCGATTCGAGCAAATGAGATGCCGAGAGAGTTGAGATCCGGAATCTGAGATGATGTTATAGGTTTTATTTTTGATCCAAGAGGGTTTGTGTTCTCCTCTGCCACGTGAAGGCCGCTGTAGAAGAAGTCTTCTGCCTCGACTAGACTTGGACCGTTGCATGCCAAACCTTCCACTAGAGCTGCGTTAATGTTGTGCTGTGGTTTGGATGTTTAGTAGAGGAATTCGTTTCTTGATTTAAATCATAATTCGTTGTTCGTTATAATATTTTCTCACACAAAAAATACACGTAAATTCAAAATGATTCGAATCACATAGTTTGAATCCTCCAACCAAACGTCCCTTAAATTCTATGGTTGAACTACTACAACTAATTAATGGTAAAGATAAGATACTAACATCATTTGCCACTGTTGATCTTCGCATTTCTCTCCATCCCAAATAGAATTAGCTGATAATCTCGTTTGAGTTGTTATGGTTTGGCAATTACGTGACAAAACCATGTGCTAAATGACAAGGAAAGAAAATTTTGGAAGAACTGAGAAGCTGAAATGAAGAGTGTTTACAGGGATAATACCCAAAACACCCTTTAGTTCTGTTTAAATACCATTGTTGTTCCTCTTATTATGCAAATGCCAAACACACTCCATTTATTTATAAAATCAGGCTAAAAAATCTCCCAGAAACAATTAAATCTTTTAGAGTACCAAGATTACCCTTCTCAATCTGTATTAAATATTGCTTTAGCTATGATTTAGTGAAATAGTTAAATAAAAAAATTTAAAAATATTCAAATAAATATTCCAACCAAATAAATACTTCAATTATATTGAGAGTTTTTTATTCTTTAAGATTGTTAAATGATATAAAACGAGTTGTACTATATATTGTTGTCTTGTAATTCTTAAAGAAAAAAAAAAGGAGTTCCTGGGTAGGAAATGGAAAAATTAATTACAATATATCTTTGTCTTACAGTCGTCGGATGTGTATCGAAAACTATTAGTTTTACATATTCTTTTTCATTATAATATAATTTTAATCAGATTTAACGGTCAGAAATATACACTACCGGTATAAGGCCCTATTGTATATGTACCCCTAAAAAATATATATATATATATCACACTTTTCAATGAGTCCAAAAATGTGTGAATATCAAAGTGTCTATAACTCTATGTTGTGGTATGCATTAGGCAGGGCACATATATGATATGTGACTACGTATATATCATTGCTGTATATTGTTTCTCCGGCACTCTTATGTGATCAATGAAACTGTTGGAACTGATTTAGGTTCTAAAAAATTAATACTACCTGCAGTCCCACACATGGAAATAGCATGCTCAATTAATTAACAACCCCTGTGATGCCATTGATATCTAAACTTTTAGGAAGTCGTAGATTTCGCTGTTGGATTCCAGTTTAGAGTTCGAGTTTTGTTATAATAAAAAGTTATCAGAAACAGTCATATATAACTTTTTTACTATAGTAAAAAGCTATCACATAAAATTACATCTCAACTCGAATTAAAAACTTAAATCAACGAACTAAACATACCTTAAAGTGTACAATTGACATTCCAAGTAAAACACCGATGAAAGTGATAGAAATGATGCTGTAAGATAAGCATTGAATTTTGCTTGAGACAAAAGTTTCTTCGTACCTTGACTATTTGGGTCAGAGACAAAGAAATCGCGAATTCTGTCAGAAGCAAAGGCAACAAACAAGAGTACTAGTACTTGAATCCCAACAAGAACATTAATATAGTGGGGGCCATTTGGGGTAATGAAGGTTATGATCATTTTATGAAGTAGATCAAAGGAACAATGGAAATTACTATAAAAGGTTAGAAAAGAGAACATACGCATCTTATACCTTTTATAGGCACAAGTTTTAAAAATTTGGGAGGCTAAGAGGAGCAAAAATGGCATCATAAGATATCTAAAATGGTCATGTTTTTATATCTATAGGATGTCAAAGACCGCGTGAGGTTACAGTTGTATTACAGTTTGCTCATATGCAAACAGGCATATTATGATTGTTTAATATTTTTTTTTAGTTTGTGTTCTTCATATGTTGTGAATTCTTCTTCAAAATACCTCTTTTTGCCACTTATATTGGTTCAATATGCTCTTTTTTTTTTCTTTTTAATAGCAAAATGTTGTTCTTTTCATGATCTATTATCTCCAAGAACTTGATCATGATGATATTAACCTAATTGGCTAATTACCTTTTACCATATCTAAGATAATTTAATAGTTTTTTGTTCATTCATTCTATACCATTTACTGGAAAACTACAACTATGCATAATTGGAAAATACAAATTAAATCCTATACCATGAGGAAGCCTTGACACATATATATATAATATATATATATATATATATATATGAAAGGCAAAAAAGAAAATAATGAAATTTTCTGTAGACACAATTACAATATTTCACCTCTAAGCCAATTATAATAATTATTCACTTTTAATCCAATCACATACATACTATACTAGTACATAAATGATTAAACCAAAAGCTAGTATTTCCTCAATTTTTGCAACCCTTTTCACTTCTTTTGTTTGCTAACAATATTATCATGATCTGCATTCTCTAAAACTTGGACTTAAGGTAACCAACAACACCCTTGTCAAGTTGGAAAGATTTCATCAAAACATCATCATCCATTTCCGGAACAGATCCAAACACAGCTCCAGCAATAATAACAACACCAGGATTTTGGCTATTAAGAGCTGCAATGGCCACGGCATTGCCAGGTCCCACATTCTTCTGATAATGGACTAGACCAATGGGAAACACAAACACATCGCCCTTGTGCAAAACTTTTGTGATCCGACGGTTCTCGGGGCTTGATGTGACAAACCCGACTTCAAGGCTTCCATCAAGGACCGCCAAGATCTCCGTTGCGCGGGGATGAGTGTGGGGAGGGTTGACTCCTCCTCGGGCATAGTCAACGCGAACGAGTGAAATCCCAAGAGTGTTTAGCCCAGGAATTTCGGATACGGCCACTGGGGTTATGGCTGACCCAAGCGGGTTGGATGTGTTCCCTGATTGATGAAAACCGCTGAAGGAAAAATCGTCGGCTTGAACTGCCTTTGGATCCTTACAAGGTAAACCATTCATTAACACTGCCAATCCAATTCACAAGTCAATATGGTTTAAGCAATATTTTGGTTTCAATTTTTCATGGGACTTGAATTCTTATCTTAGTCTTTGTTCCAATGGTACGTATGTCCTGGTCAATTATTTAGTACACATATATAGTGTCTTTGTTCCACTAATGGAGCTAAATTTTTTAATAAATATAAAAGAACCTCCTTTTTATAGTTGGCTACTTAATCTTATAAAATTAGGAAAAAGAAAAAAAATTTATCTTTTACCAATTATAATCTATTTCCACAAAGCCATCCCTAATCCCAATTTTGACCGCATTTAACATCAGCATGTAAAACAGATTTTTCTTTTTTTTTTTTTTGGCATGACACTGTTGCTTTTATAATTCTTGATAAGGTAAGGTTGATCATTTCATGTCACGATTAATTTAAAGGAAGCTTTTGTAAGTGTATCCTACTAAACTCCGGATGCAAGCTTTGTGCATGAGTTTTACTATATATAGGAGAAAGAGAAAACGTATAAAGAGGAAGCTAAAGAGCTGCAGAAAGGATAGAGAATACCTTGAACTGTTGGGTCTGCAACGCAGAAATCTTGCAGTGGATTTTGGTCGGAAGCTAAACCTAGCACTGACAAAGATATGGCCACAAGCACAAAAACGACGTCGTGATATGGAGTTCCCATTTCGATAAGTTTTTTTCAACAACTCAAAGAGGTTGCTCCAAAGGTGTGGAAGATCAAAATTTATAGCTTGTTTATATATATATTATATAATTATAATACAAAGACAAAACGACAAATTGGAGAAGCTATATGTATAGAGCAATTACTATGGCGTTAATAGAATAAAAGGTAGGGTTCTTCAAACCAACCCCACTTTCATGGTCTCTCGCAGACAGCAATTCCCTTGACCGCGTGCTTGGACTACAAAATAATGAACACGTTTTTGCTCATGGAAACGTGCATAGTGGTTTTGGGTCTTCAAAGTGGCCAATGCTATATCTTTGTCCATGGCCAACATGTTAAGATATAGGGGAACACACTACTTATGGTTTTTCTCCACGCCGACTTGGAGAAGTTTTGATCTATTGCGGAAATTTAAAAAAAAAAAAAAAAGAACAAAAGTTCTAATGCATTTAGTTTAAATGTAATAATTTAATAGGGTACTAGTTTAATTAATAGGATAGAGGATTAGGAATTTTCTAGAGGACGTGAATTAAATCAAAAATTTGAACTAGAACTTAATATTTCAACCATCTCTTTTTAAGTGCTTTTATACTACTTTTACTTAATTTTAATGTAATTATTTCCAGTTCACTTTTTAAGGTTTACAATCCCTAGCTAAAGTGGTGAACTTATATAATAATGTCATTGGGCTGGACTAGGCCTTAGTACTTAGGGCTATGGGTTGGTCCAAAAAGCACGGGTTACATCGAGCTTGGATTGTAACGGTCTAGCTCGGGCAGGCCCACAATGAATCGGTCCATTTTAGTAGCGGAAATGATAGAAAATAGGTCAATATGAAAAGCTTAAGAAAATATATAGGTCAATTTTTAGATATAAAAATTAATAAGCCATAATTTGTCAAGTTATGATTCATAACCAGATAAGTTATGGACAAACTTGTCAAGTTATAATTCATGGTCAGATAAGTTATGGACAAAAATTGTGAATTATGGACAATAACTTGTCAAGTTATGGTTCATAACCAGACAAGTTATGGACAAAAACAGTAATTTGACCTATTTATTAACTTATGTAAATTATTGGCCTATTAATTTTAATTCATCTCAAGTCTTGACTTATTTCCTTCTTTCTCCCTTTTAGTAGAGATGCAAGAACGGGCCGGCCCGGCCCGGCCCGACCCATTTTCCTTAGGCCCACGCGGGCCGGACCCATTATGGGCCCATCTAAGCATACAATTTTTACTTATTTTTTTTTTTTATTTTTGAATTTTTAAACAAGTTAACAATAGAAAGAATATTTTATTTACGATTACCTCATTAAATAAAAATATTTTTAAGAAAAACTCAGTGAGACAAAATCTCAGTAAGGAAAAAAGAGTATAATAAGGATAATTATATATAAGATGTTTACAAAATTACTAAAAAAAGAAAAAACAACATAAAAATATTATAGGTCTGGATGGGCTGGGCTGGGCTGGGTCGAGCCATTATGGGCCTAGACGGGCCGGGCTTGGCCGGCCCATCATAGGCCTAGATAGGTCGGCCTAACCTAGCTCAAGCCCAGCTTGACTCATGATTTTTCATGGGCTATGCCGGGCTTGTCCATAGGCCGATATATGTTGGCCCAGCCCAACCTACCAATATTTATAGATTGGGTCATGCCTTAAACAGTGACAGGCCGTATCGGCTCAGCCTATTACTGTGTCAGGATGGGCCTAGGCCGGCCCACGGGCCCCGGCCCATCTCTACATTTTAGTGCTCATCTCTCCAAAAGAATATGTTTTTAAATATATATATATACAGGACAAAGAAGAAAAAATAAACGACATGCGAAAATAAATTAGAACTCAATCAGTATTTCATGATTTTGTTTGTCCTTATAAAATCATGTGATATTGACTTTGTCCCATTAGATTTTTCTTGGAAATGTTTTTATTGAGACAATCATAAATGATCTTTTTTTTCTTATTCTCATTGACTATTTAGTTATATATAAATTAACTAGTTTAGCAATTTAAAAAAAAAAAAATTACTTTGTCGTGAAAATGAAAAAAAAAAAATTGAAAACTGTCGGCCAAGATGACCGTCTATGATATGACCTAGTTTGCCCGGAAAAAACTGACTATTGATACAAGTTGAGCCCTAATATTTATTTTATATGAGTCGAGCTGGGTGATAATCCGCATAGACCTAAAGATAAGGGGTTAGGTCAACCCATTTTTATATCTCTAAGTTACTTTATTAAAAGCAATATCAACAAAATAATATTATTACTAAAAAAACATTTTATAATCTTTTGGGAGAATAATATTTGGGTAAATTAATAATTACGCAGTTATTGATTATTGGTTATTAATTATTTAATACATAAGTTAAAGTCTTTTTATTATTTGAATGTAAACATTTTCTTGAAAGATATAACGAAACATAGTATTACTGTATCAATTTTTATTATTTTATAAATTTGAATTACTGTATTAATTTTTTTACTACACTATTTTTTTTTATAAAATTTAAATTTCTCTTTAAATCTCTGAACCATACGGATATGGCAATTTTTTTTTGCTATGTGCTTGTAGGTGCATGTGGTGTAATTAGTGTGATGATTTGGTTGTGTTTATTTGTTGTTCTTCTCAGTGATGGCATTATGTAATATTCTAATTCTCATCTTAGTAATTCCCTTTTCTTATTTATTATTTTATCTGAGAACTGCTTTGCAAAAAGTTAAGGAGAATATGAAGAAATGATGAAGCTCCGTTGGCGCTACTGTTAAATCATTTAGCGTAACCAGAAAGAAATCAGAAAATACATTAGTAAACTGGTTGAAACTTGAGTGAATGTTAGCAAAAAGACAAACCAAAATATTAAATCAAAGAACACATATTAGGAAAGATATAAATCTATACTTGCTTTATTTTACATATAAAAGTAAGTTGAGCAAAGACAAGAGTAAATTAACTAAAAATCAGAAGCATATATATTTATATAATATTTAATAATAACCGCAAATAAGAACGTAATCATTGAAAATTTGTTGTTTCACATTTTTAATTATTAATATTGAAGGTCTTTTGGTGGACAACTAATGCAGCGCCGTGGCCCTAGATTCAAAATGTCCAATTATTCTGTCCAACAAGAAGATATCAATTTAACGTATCCACCGTGATTGCCTATATTTGCTACGAGAGAACACTTATTCAAGTTTTTAATTCGAGTTGAGATTTAATTTTATGTGAGAGCTTTTTACTGTAGTAAAAAAGTTAGATGTGATTGTTTGTGAGAACTTTTTACTGTAGTAAAACTTGAATTCTAAACTCGAATAAACGAAATGAACGGGGCCTTTTTTTTCCTTTTAAAAATTATGATTCATTTCGAACACGTGGCAATCTATGAGTTGATCACATCCTCCTATATGGCTGCATCAAATTCATAAAAAGAATGGAGGACGGCGATACTGTGTGTATTGGAGGACCAAGAGAACATCTAATGATAGTTTTTGTCTTTTTGATTGTCACTACGACGCCCCTAAAAATGCATTATCAAAAATTAACGCTCTGATTTACGTGAAATAAAATTTATGAGATAAAATTATAATTATAAAAATATTATTGAATATTACTATATCTCGAAGGTTTGAATGAATCCAGTTATTTAATATCGGTAAGTAGTAAAAAATATATTTTTTACTTTTTGTGCATGTTTCTTTACGATAAGTGTGATTATAAATAGCTAAAGAGTTTAGCTACAAATAGAGATACAAAATATGTTAATTTTTTGTCAGATTTTTTTCTCTTTTTGTAGTATTCTTTTATTGAGTTCTTGAGTCATGAATTTTCTTGATTGTTCAAGTATTATTCTGAAATAACCACATACATCGCGAGCACTCAAAAACAAAATTATAATCGTGTTCATGGATCGTAATTCAGATAGTGCAAATGATGTTTTTAGGTATATCACGTGAAGAATCCTATATATGCTTTTAAGTTTTTCTTTCCCTATATGTTCAATTGGTATATATTATAAAAGAAAATAATAATTATAAAGACAACAACAACAGCGACAGCAAAATGATAATAATAAGAAAGTGTCCAAAGCATTTAGAAAACTCAACTACACGATGCATCCAAACAACACTCACATTTCTTATTATCCAAAGAAATTTCAAACCTATTACACTGACAAATGACAAGTGACTAAATTGCAACCGGATAAAGAATGCAACCTAAAACGTTTACCATGTTCTTTTTCTCAAGCAATATGGAAACAAACAAATAACCTAGACCAACCAAAACAAACATTATTAGGGAAATAAATCTTGTCCACACTTCCATCTTTGCCACAACTTAAAAAATATGGACATTAAAGCCCTCTAAAATTTTGACTGCAAATTCAACACCGCGTTCTTATCCACTTGAAAAGCCTTGGCAAGAATGTCGACAGAGATGTCGGGATTTGATCCGAACACCGCATTGGCAATGGTGACAACCCCCGGATTTTGGCTGCTCAAAGCGGCAATGGCAACGGCATTACCATAACCAATGTTTCTCTGGAAGTGAACAAGACCAATTGGGAACACAAACACATCACCCTTATAAAGAACTTTTTTAATGAGACGGTTTTCCGGGTTGGAGGTGACAAAACCCACTTCGAGAGTGCCTTCAAGAACTGTCAATATTTCAGTTGCGCGAGGATGCGTGTGTGGTGGGTTAATGCCCCATGGTGCATAGTCAACTCGGGCGAGGGAGATTCCAAGAGTATTAAGGCCTGGAATTTGGGCCACATTCACAGCAGTCACACGCGATCCAACTGCGTTTGATGTATTTCCTGGTATGTGAAGCCCACTGAAGAAGAAGTCTTGGGCCTCAACCAACTTGGAGTCTTTGCAGCTGAGCCCGTTCACTAGTACTGTCCAAATGATGAAGCAAAGTAAATGAAAATGTCAATTTAGGTTACCATTTTGATGTCAAGTGCATATTCATTCATGATAGTTTTTACTTATCAATTAAGTTTTAATTATTTCCCATAAGAGTGATAAATTTAAATTCCAACTCTGTAAAAGTGGGTTTTTAAAATTCCTCGTGAAAATGAGCTATAAATTAGACAACCCGCTAATAAAGTCTAGTTATTAATTAATTGGTATTAGTTTTATGTGTAAATGAAACACGAATCTCTTCATCACTAAAATGGCATTCGAACACCGATTCTCTAAAAGCAATATTCCTAAATTCACACAAACTTAAAAGATTTTAAAAATGAAACCTGCATAATTTATAGTTACTCGTGCTACGGCAAGAAGAAAAACTAGATAATGAAATTTGTTTCACAAATTGTACATATGTAATTTTCGCGCAATATATAGCATAAAGAACTTTTGAATTTCATTAAGAGTACTATTAAAATCCATATTAATCACATACTTGATTATTATAAGTTATAAATATTTAAGGATGACTTTATTATTGTAACGTACCTGGACCATTAGAATCTGCGACACAGAAATCTTGAAGAGGACTAGGATCAGATGCGAAGGTAATTGAACAAATCATAGCAAATAATCCTAACATAAGTAATCCACGAGAAGACTCCATTGTGACGTTACAAGTTATTATTGAGAACTGGAAATACCTAAAATAAATATAGAGACCTTTGCGCAGAAGTTTGTAAGAAAAGAAGTTTTCTCTTGAACTGTGAAATGAGAACCAAATAGACCTGCATTTATAGGAGGAGAATACGCGGGATTTCAACTTTGAATTGAAGAAGTCTGGTCTTCATAAAAAATAAGATTAAACCGTTTAACATTTACATGCTACAAAACAAGGATTAATATATATAAATATATATATTGCAATTTTTAATAATGCTACATAGTTTGTCATCAATAATTTCTTTATATATATAATGCTCGCCGGCGCCCATTGCATATGAAAAAAATGATCAGGGCTAGCCAACTGGAGAATTCACACTTCCTACTATATGGACTTGGTAGTTTGGCAAGCTGATCAAAGATTTTTTATTTAAATTTATTTTCTTTTTTTTTTTAATGTTAATTGTCTATTGATATAAATGATACAACTTGTTGAAACAATGGATTCAAGCATTTGAACCCGAATCATGAACTCGAATCCTTCAACCAAACAGGCCCTAAGAGATGTGTAATGTTATGGTAGTGCATTATTGGCAGCCAAGCTTTTTATAACGACTCTGGGATTGAAAACATAAGAGCTAATTGTATTTAATTACTATTTATTGCGATATATATTCGAATGAAAAGAAAATATCATGCACAAATGTCTAAAACTTTTTCGTGTATTAAGCATTTTGTTTTACTTTCTTGTCATATTGCATCTAGTTAGCAAAAACAATGCACTATAGAAACATATATGGATGAACTATTAAATAGCTAATGCACACAACAAGCTAAGAGCTGTTGACAGAAATAAATAAATAAACGAACAGAAAAAGGAGCTAATTATCAGCTTACTGTTCTTTATCTTAGTATAGCTTATGGATTATATTCGTACCATTTTTAGCATGTTATTAATATAGGATATCCAAATATATCATGCCGGATCATCTCATGATAAGCACACAAAAAATTAGATAATAAGCAATTTAAATTTCTTTCACAATGTGACAAGATATGATTGGTTAAACACGAATTGGGACACTAATTGGTTAAACACGAATCATTAATATGACTATTTCGACAAATGCTATATATCTTATGTATTTTTAAATAAAGGGGATATATGTGTGTGTAGATACATGCACGCATTATATGTGTACATAATTTTGCATACAATGTTATGGCACCATGCTCAATAATGAAAATAACATATCATATCATACTTTTTGATCTTAAATATACAATTTGTATTAGTATTTACTACAAATAGTTTTATGTCGTCTACGTCCGTCATCTATAGAAAGAAAACAAAAATGACTCAAAATTTTTTAATTGCTTTCTCAAAAGTAGTACCCTACTAAATTTACACAATTTATTACTTGTTTTGAAAGCTTGTTTACATTACCTCATTTGACTAGGCCAAACTCACTTTTAGCAAGATACGTACGGCCCAGCCCTTTTCTTTATGGACTCGTTTAAAAAGTATACTTAAATTGATTTTTGATTTTAACGTTTGAAATTTAATTTTTTATGAGAGAAAAATACTGTAACAAAATTAATTATTTAAGTTTAAGTATATGAAACAAACGGACCCTATAAGTTCTTTAAAAAAAAAAACAAAAAGAACCATGCACAAGAGTACGTACTTGTCACTTTTTCCAACTTGAATCCCTTTTGCTTCTAACGTGAACTTCTTTACGAGATGATTATTGATGATAGAACTAGTAAAAGATAATAAGAATAAAAATCTCATCTGAGTAACGACCCACATTTAGACCCCGTTCATTTCGTTAATTCGAATCACAACTCAAGTTTAGACTGCAGTATTTTCTCTCACAAAAATTCATATTTAATTTTTTTTGTTATAGTGTTTTCATCACATGAATTTACTTTTTTAACTCAAGTTCTCAACTCGAACAAGCGAAACGAATGAGAACCATTTGCATATCACATAAACAAAAGCGGGTTCAGTAATTAAAAATCTTAGCACCATACATGAATTACAAAATGGAACCAATCCAAAGTGCTTATAATTTAAGAATCACTGAAAAGAAATAACTTACACTATCCATATATGTTACAAATACGACTCAAATGAAAACAATCAAATCGACCAACACGTGACGAATCCAATTACATGAAGCAAATAATAGTAGACACCATCAATAATATTCCAAATGAAATAATGGATAACCCTTGACATCATCACGCAAGTTTTGACTACTCAAAACTTGGATTGCACACCTAGAACTACGTTTTTATCCACTTGGAAAGCCTTGGCAAGAATATCGGCAGAGATGTCGGGATTTGATCCGAACACCGCATTGGCAATGGTGACAACCCCCGGATTTTGGCTGCTCAAAGCGGCAATGGCAACGGCATTACCATAACCAATGTTTCTCTGGAAGTGAACAAGACCAATTGGGAACACAAACACATCACCCTTATAAAGAACTTTTTTAATGAGACGGTTTTCCGGGTTGGAGGTGACAAAACCCACTTCGAGAGTGCCTTCAAGAACTGTCAATATTTCAGTTGCGCGAGGATGCGTGTGTGGTGGGTTAATGCCCCATGGTGCATAGTCAACTCGGGCGAGGGAGATTCCAAGAGTATTGAGGCCTGGAATTTGGGCCACATTCACAGCAGTCACACGCGATCCAACTGCGTTTGATGTGTTTCCTAGTATGTGAAGCCCACTGAAGAAGAAGTCTTGGGCCTCAACTAACTTGGAGTCTTTGCAGCTGAGCCCGTTCACTAGTACTGTCCCAATGATGAAGCAAAGTAAATGAAAGTGTCAATTTAGGTTAGCATTTTGAAGGCTAGTGCATATTCATTCATGTTAGTTTTTACTTATCAATTAAGTTTCAATTATTTCCCATAATAGTGATAAATTTAAATACCAACTCTGTAAAAGTGGGTTTCTAAAATTCATCTCGAAAATGAGCTCTAAATCAGACAAACTGCTAATAAAATTTAGTTATTAATTAACTCGTATCAGTTTTATGTCTAAATGAAAAACATGAATCTCTTCATTACAAAAATGGTATTCGAACACCGATTCTCTAAAAGCAATATTCCTATAATTCACACAAAACTTAGAAAGATTTTAAAAATGAAACCTGCATAATTTATAGTTACTCGTGCTGCGGCAATAAGAAAAACTAGATAATGAAATTTGTTTCACGAATTGTACATATATAATTTTCCCGCAATATATAGCATAAAGAACTTTTGAATTTCATTAAGAGTACTATTAAATCCATATTGATCACATGCTTGATTATTGCAAGTTATAAATATTTAAGGACGATTTTGTTATTGTAACGTACCTGGACCATTAGAATCTGCGACACAGAAATCCTGAAGAGGACTAGGATCAGATGCGAAGGTAATTGAACAAATCATAGCAAATAATCCTAACATAAGTAATCCACGAGAAGACTCCATTGTGACGTTACAAGTTATTATTGATAACTGGAAATATCTAAAATAAATATAGAGACCTTTGCGCAGAAGTTTGTAAGAAAAGAAGTTTTCTCTCGGGCTGTGAAATGAGAACCAAATAGACCTGCATTTATAGGAGGAGAAGACGCGGGATTTCAACTTTGAATTGAAGAAGTCTGGTCTTCATCAAAGATAAGATTAAACCGTTTATCATTTGCATACAACAAAACAAGGATTAATATATATATATTGCAATTTTTAATTTGCTAAATAGTTTGTCATGAATAATTTCTTTATATATAATGCTCGCCGGCGCCCATATATATGAAAATATCAGGCCTAGCCAAACTGGAGAATTCGCACTTCCTATTATGGACTTGGTAATTTGGCAATCTGATCAAAGATTTTTTTATTTAAATTTATTTATTTATTTATTTTACATGAATGTTAATTGTCTATTGATATAAATGATACAACTTGTTGAAACAATATATATTATGAGTACAGTTTCAAAATTTTAATGCTTAGCTCAATTACCAGCAAAATAAGAGACGTGTAATGTTATGGAAGTGCATTATTGCAAGGCGGCAGCCAAGCTTTTTATAACGACTCTGGGATTGAAAACATAAAAGCTAATTTTATTTAATTACTATTTATTGCGATATATATTCGAATGAAAAGAAAATATCATGCACAAATGTCTAAAACTTTTTCGTGTATTTAGCATTTTGTTTTACTTTCTTGTCATATTGCATCTAGTTAGGAAAAACAACGCACTATGGAAACATATATGGGTGAACTATTAAATAGCTAACGCACATAACAAGCTAAGAGCTGTTGACAGAAATAAATAAATAAACGTACAGAAAAAGGATCTAATTATCAGCTTACTGTTCTTTATCTTATTATAGCACATGGATTATATTCGTACCATTTTTAGCATGTCAATATGGGACATCTAGATATATCATGCCACATTATCTTATGATAAGCACACAAAATATTAGTTAATAAACAATTTAAATTTCTTTCACGATGTAACACGATATGATTGGTTAGACACCAATTGGGACATCAATTGGCATGTATTTTAAATTTCTTATGTAGTTTTAAATAAAGGGGATATATATGTGTGTAGATACTTGGATGCATTATATGTGTACATATTCGTGCATACGATGTTATAGCAGTATGCTCAATAATAAAAATGACATACTATATCATACTTCTTGATGTTAAATATACTATTGGCATTAGTATTTATTGGAGATTATCTTATGTTGTCTACAGCCCCGTTCACTTTACCGATTTGAGTTTAAAATTTAATTTTTACTACAGTAAAAAGTTCTCAGAAACAGTCACATCTAACTTTTTTATTATTAGTAAAAAGCTCTTACATAAAATCACATCTTAACTCGAATTACAAACTCGAATCAGCAAAGTGAATGGGCCTGACGTATGTCATCTATAGAAAGAAAATAAAAAATGACTCAAAAATTTTTTTTACTTGCTTTCTCAAAAGTGACCCCGCTAAATTTACACAATTTATTACTTGTTTTGTTAGCTTTTACATTACCTGGTTTGGCTAAGCCAAATCTACTTTTAGTTGGGATACCGCCTATGGCCTAGCCCCTTTTTTTATCGGCCCGTTTGAAAGGAATACATAAACCATAATTTTTTATTCTGACGTTTGAAATTTAAATATTTTGTGAGAGAAAAACACTGTAGTAAAATTAATTATTTGAGTTTGAGTATATGAAACAAAAATACCATATATATTTTTTTGAAAGAAAAAAAAAACGAACTTAACTATTTTTCCAACTTGAATCCCTACTCAAATTTAGACTCTGTTCATTTTGCTAGTTCGAATCACAACTCAAGTTTTTACTACAATATGTTCTTTCTCAAAAATTCAAATTCAACATTTTCTGCTATAGTATTTTCAATCACATAAATTCACATTTTTAACTTAAATTCTCAACTCGAACAAGTGAAACAAGTGAGAACCATTTGCATATCACACACACAAAAGCGGGTTTAGTAATTAAAAATCTTAGCACCGTACAAGAATTACAAAATGGAACCAATCCAAAGTGCTTACAATTTTAAAGACTTAATTTCAACCAAAAATTTGAACTAGAACTTAATATTTCAACCATCTCTTTTAAAGTGTTTTTATACTTCTTTTACTTAATTTTAATGTAATTAATTCCAGTTCACTTTTAAAGTTTACAATCCCTAGCTAAAGTGGTGAACTTATATAATAATGTCATTGGTAGTTTCACATCTGACGAGTAACACACCTAGGGCAACCTTTTTGCTTCAATTAAATTTGTATGAAGCAAGGAGAGACTGTTATTTGAATTGCAAAGGAGAATCAAATGGAGCTGCATTTATAGAGAGATTAATTAAAAGAATATATATATATATATATATATATATATGCTGGAGATATTGTTGTTTTGCTTTGAAAAGGTCTGAGCCATTTCAACACGTAAAACCAACCTTGTATATATGCATTTGAGAAATTCATGCAGTCCCTCCACTGAGACAATTTCGTCTCAGGAAAAATTTGTAAGATTCCATCTGGCCATTTAATTTCATTTGTTTATTCAAATTGGATTGCGATCGGCAGCTATTATAGGTGACGTTTAGTTTATGGGTTTTGAACCGTACTTTATGGGTCTGTTTGTTTTTGATCTCATTTTCGTTTTTCATCACTTTCGATGCAAAAAACGGAAAATGATTTCCAAAAAACACGTTTGGCAAAAAAGTAACCAAAAAACAGAAATGAAATCAGTTTCGTCGTTTTGCGGAAAAATGAAAACGGGGAAAACCCGTTTTCGTTTTTCCCTTTTCATTTTCTCTCTTCTTCTTTCTTCTTCTTTCTTCTTCTTCTTTCTTCTTCCTCGATCATCCTCCGAGCTCTTCCGATTCTCTTCCCCTCCAGCCGAGCTTCTTCCTCCGAGCTTCTTCTTCCTCGATCTTCCTCGGTTATGGGTCATCAGCGGCAGCAGCGGAGGAGGGAGAGGGCGAAGTGGGTGAGGGAGGTTGGGTCGTCGACGGCGACGACCGGATTGCGTCGGAGCGCCAAGCACATGAAGCCGGAGCCGTTCGATTGCCAGCTCTGCGACGCCTTCAAGGTCCTCGACAAGGACGCCATGGATTCGTCTCCGTCGCCGAACTCCGCCACATCCTCACCAGCATCGGCGAGAAGCTCGAGCAACTTTGTGTCGTTTTATTGCATTTGTGCCGTTTGATTGGATTTATTTTGTTGGTTTTGTGTCGTTTTGTTGGATTTATGCCGTTTTGTTGGATTAGTTTTGTTAGATTTGTGTCGTTTGTCATCTAGGGAATCTGATTGAGTTTATTAATTATTTAATATATTATTTTAAATATTATTACATGTTTTTAAAAATGTAAAACCAAACACAATTTCAGTTTTTTTTAAACTGAAAACAATCTCAGAATAAAACTACCAAACGCATTTTCAGAAATTATTCCAAAATGAAAACGAAAACGTTTTCATTTTTATTTTCATACAAAAAACAAAAACGTTTCGGAACTAATTCCAAACGCACCCTATAATTTTGATTTTTGAAATTTAAATTATTTTTAGAAAAAAAAACACTATAGCGAATTAAGAATTACGATTCTAAATCAGGTCAGAACCCTCGAAACAAACAGAGCAATATGGATCCTACTTGGTCATAAAAAGTTGTTTTATTTGCTTACTTATAATATATATGCTCTTGCAGCTGTTGTCCTTATCAGAATACGTATTACTATTCTTATTATGCTCCTTGATGGGTTCAAATGACTTGGTCGTTAACTAAACATGAATTATAATTCATTACAAATATAAAGACATGTATGTGGCTGATGCCATATAATTGTAATTTAATGAAAGATCTGCTTTTACAATTAACCTTGAGCTTCAAATTAATATGGGACGTCTAGATAATATAACATGTATAGCTATAATATATAAATATTATTTACCATTAATACGCGAGAGAGAACTTTATCCATGGCAAAGGCGTCACTATATCATGATGTTAAAAACAATTATATTAGAATCAACAAGTTATAAATGGTTATTAATCACACCACAAGAAAAATAAAATAAAATTCAACATTGTGCATTAAAAACCCGATATGAAAAACAATCTTTTACCAATATGTTTACCTATGGCACAGTACTATCTTACTTGACGTGGCAATTGAGGGAGAGCACTCAACAAGTATATATATTATTGATCGTTAAAGATAGATCTGATGATAGAGAAAGATCAGTAGAGCTATCACTATGGTTATTCATTTGGTACATCTACCTACTTTACATTGAAATCATTATTTTTATTTTTATCAACTTTGGTTCCTGACGTTAAAATTGACAATTCTTTTTTAAAATTTAACGTAGATAAAAATATTATTTTCGCATAATAATTGAAGAAGTAACAAAAATAGTTATCGGAAGTGTAAAAATGTAATAATTTTTATAATAATTATTACAAATGATCTCTAAATTATTTAGTAAGTGACAGTTTAGTTTTTTCTCTTTTAATTTTGATGAGATAACTCCTAAATCCTTTTTCTTATCATTTTCTTATCCCTTGCATTTCCTCCCCCCTCGCATCTTCAAGCCCTCCGATGACATAGAGTTTTTCGTTAATGTTAAACAAATCGTTTTTTTTTTTTTTTTTTTTTTTTTTTGAGAACTTGGATGGTTCATGGTTTTCGTTTGTTTTTAATTAGCTTCTTAGAGGAAGACATTTTGTCCTTTGATGATTATATGGTTTTTTTTCGTCGTCTTTTTCTCTTAGTTTTTGTAGAATATATGCCATTTTATTTTATTTTGTGAAGTAGAAGTATTTTACCTAATTATTAATTAGTTGATAATGTGCATTATTTTGTTAAATTTTTTAATGGAAGAAGACACAAAAGTGAAATTATCGATATTTAAAGAGTTTAGGGGTTATTTTTCTAAGATTAAAAAAATAAATAACCAAATTATCACTTACTAAATAGTTTACAAAGCACATGTGCCAATTGCTCTAATCTTTAAGGTTTTAAGAATAACAAATAGAAAATTTTATATTTAACATAACCCTTTTTTAAAAAATTATTATGCGGTTGATATATGATTATTTTTGTCAAAAGTTTTGAAATTGTGTTATCAAATTTCATGTTAGGGAACAAAAACTGTCAACAAAGCAAAAGCTTAAATACTAATATGCCAAAATTAAAGAACACCTATGAGGATAAATCCCTATAGAAACACACATAGTTGTGCTCTTAAGAGAAAACAGAGTAAAAAACCAAACCAAATAGTGCAGAAGGAAAAAAAAAAAAAAAAATAGTTTCACATTCTTTGGAGGCAAAAAGAAAAAGGAACAAAAAAGGCAAATAAGAAAAGTGCATTAGTGGATGTTTGGTTCGTGTATTCAAAATCATGATTCAGAATCATTCTCGTTTCACGTGTATTTTTTGCGAGAGAAAATACTGTAAAAAATCATGAATCATGATTCAGAATCAGGAATAGATATAGAAAACAAACGAGCTCTTAGTGTTTGTGAATCACAAAGTAATGTCCACGTTTATTCTGTATGAAATTACAAAATAAGCCTAAAGAAGAAAGAATCTGCTTTATTTTCCCGCCAACCGAAAACTAAAACGGCAATTATTTGATAAGTGAACAGAAATGAATTAAAAAAATACCTATGACGGTTTCATTAAACCATAAATCCTAAGCAAGGCCCTGCGACGTACACGATTAAATGTGTCTAAAACTTAGACTGAATATTTAAGACTACATTCTTATCGACTTGAAAAGCCTTGGCAAGAATATCAGCGGAGATGTCAGGCACAGATCCGAACACAACATTTGCAACCGTATTTATCCCTGGATTTTGGCTGCTCAGAGCAGAAAATGCAAGTGCATTGCCGCGACCAGTGTTTCTCTGGAAGTGAACGAGACCTTTTGGGAAGACGAACACGTCGCCCTCCTGGAGAACCTTGGTAATCAAGCGGTTTTCTGGATTAGAAGTGACGAATCCCACTTGGAGAGTGCCTCGTACAAGGGTTAATAGCTCGGTGGCTCGGGGATGTGTGTGTGGTGGGTTTAGGCCCCATGGATCGTAGTCGACGCGGGCCAGGGAAACGCCCAAAGTGTTGAGCCCTGGAATTCGGTCCACGTTTATAAGAGTCACACGGGATCCGACGGGGTTTGATGTGTTTCCTCGAATGTTGAGACCACTGTAGAAGAAGTCATTCGCCTCTACGAGCTTGGGGTCCTTGCAGGCAAATCCATTCACTAGCACTGCATTAATTATACAAAAACAAGTTAAATAACTAGGTTCTACTTTCTTAAAAAAAACAAAAAGTACTAATTTTAACTTTTAAGAGTCTTTTATAAGTAACTAATAATAAATGGTACGTATCTATTAGTTTATTTACTTCTAACATTAGCATTACCTCTACTTAATGTTACCGCTACTATAAAGAGGGTATTTTTTTGCCATGAATATTGTGAAAAATTATCTACGCAATCGAATTAGAGATGTGTGGTTATTACGCAGTATTTTCTAAGACATGAAATCCCTTTAGGAACAAATTGTACTAAGTTATCGATTAATTTTGATATAGTTAAAATTAACCTCTCTCATGAAAGTTTATAGCTTCGTCACTGGTGAGGGGTGAAAATCTAAAATCATAAACTTTAACAGTAAGTTTAATAATTTTTTCTTTTTTTTTTATTAATGGAAGTTATAAATAATGTTAAAATAGCAAACCAATGATCATGGGATTAGTTTGCTATTCTAACAAATAAAATCATGAGCATATCATATATATAATTAATGAAGCTAGATTCTTATCATGCTACGTCATTAAATTTTTTATATTTGATAAGTAATCAGAACGATACATAATCATTAAAAACCCATCTATATATATCTATAGCTAATATACTGCACGACATACATACCCGGACTGTCGGCGTCTTTGACGCAGAAATCTTGGAGTGGACTAGGATCAGATGCAAAGACAACGGAACAAGTTAAAGCAAACAATCCTAACATCAGGACAGGAGAAGCCATATCGTCGATTACGAGAAGGCCAAGGTCTTTTTGCTTTGAACTTATAAGCAACGAGGAGATAATATATTCTTACTTGAATTGCCAAAGAATACAGATGAAACTCCTTTTTATAAAGAGGGAGGATATGAATATGGTACGTGAAATTGTTATCTTGCGTTGAAAGGGTCTAGTCTAGTCATGGTCCATAATAGACCTAGTAACGAGTATATAGTAATATCATATAAATTACAAAGAGATGAATACAACCCGCCCACTAAAATTAAAATAAAAAAAAAAAAAATCAATCTTAGAAACAATGCAATTCGACTTCGTCGTATGTTGAGCAATTCATAGGTACGTACGTTTGTGTGTGTATACAGCCGGCAATTCTTGCGCTTCCACGTCGCAATGTTTCCCTTTGCTTGGTCAAAAAGGATGAGGGAAAAATGATAGATACACCGGTAATTGCATTTGTTTGACCCTTCCATACTACGTATATATGTATATTTTATATCGTATTTGTTTGCTGGGAAGAATATATATATACACATATATATATATATATATATATATTTATACACGCTCATACCTGTTCATGCATAACTTTTTGTCATTATATTACTGACTTTTTATTATTCTTACCTGTTGTCATACCTGTTCATGAACCAAAGAAAGTTTACTAATTAAAGCACACCGCGCATGGCTAGCTAATGACTTGGTCTCTCTCTCTCTCTTTTTTTTTTTTTTTAAGGTAAGGATATGCATGTTAAAATTAATTGTCGGAGTGTAAATATAAGACACGGCTACCTAAAATATGGAAAAGGGACGCTTAATTTTGTGTAATATTAATGCTAACTCGTGTAATATATATGCTAACTTCGTATCTACTTTATTTATCAACAATTATTCTTGGGACTTTGTCGCTATGTTGCTATAAAATAGTGGCGACCTAGCTCCATAAGAGAAAAAAAAAATGGAAACAAAATAAAATTAGCGTTATTTTATGCTTTTTAAAAACGTGGGTTAAGAAAAGATTACGAGTCTATTCATTTCTATCTTTTTTTTTTCTGGTGAATCTTCCCACTTTATATGTATTACTTGTTGCAATTTTTTTAAGCGTCGGGAGAATTAAGAAGTGTTATTTAACACTATCCATAGAGTTATGAATGTAAATTAATTCAGCGATGATCAGAAAACTCGAGAGAAAGGCCTCTAGCTAGGGTTGCACAAAACAAGCGCAATTTACTCCAACTGTTTTTTTTTTTTTTTTTTTAAACCATTTTTACAGCTCGTTTAACCGTCTGTGTTTTAAAATTATCTTGGTGTATATATGTTATTAGTATTATGTCTTTTGATAGGTAACTGTTTTATAAGAGTGTGAGGTTGGACTATTATGTCAACTTTTTCTCCATGTGTTTGTTGGTATTATAAATTTTGGACAGGAATGCCAAGTTTTTGGTCGACACATTTTTATGGAATTACAGTTTTGGACCATTATGTTAATTGTTTATGTATAATTTATTGCAATTGTAGTTTTCAATTATTATGTTTGAATTATCATATGTAATTATTTTATAGGATTACAACATTAGACTATCAAGTTAGTTATCACGTTTAAATAATTTACATGCTTAATACAAAGTTGCAAATTATACAGGTAAGTAATAAAAAACTAGGTATTGTTAGTCAGTGGAGATGAAAGTATCCTTCGGTCAGCGATTATTAGTTTACCAATCCATCTCAAAAGTTTAAACTATTAGGAGATGTGTCAACAATAGTTTTATACTTTAACACTCCCCCTCACGTGTGGGCTAGATAATGGACAATCGTGTGGGTAAATTAATTAAAAAGCCCAACACGTGAATATTTAAGCCCAGTATATATTAAAAACCCAACATAATTTTAAATGGGAATAAAGAGTGCAATTACGGGAGTTTGAACTCAGGACATCCCGCTCTGATATCATGTTAGTTTACTAATCCATCTTAAAAGCTTAAGCTATTAGGAGATTGACCAACAATAATTTTATACTTTAACAAAGATGGAGGACAATAATTGGGGACATGGACAGGAATAGGGATGGAGACAAAATCGTTTTCCCAAACTATGTGGGGGCGTTGACGAGGAAGAAATCCTCACACAAAACGTCTGTCATGATATATATATATATATATTATAGAAAAATAGAAATGTAATATTAAATTTTTAAACATAATTATTCCTTTTATGGCTATATTATTTAGATTTGATTTTTAAGTGCTTAGAATCTCGTTTGTTTGTGAAATGGTTGATTTTAGTTTAAATTTATAGTGTATTTATATTTTGTTTTTGTTTTAAGTTGCGATAATTTTAAGATACACTTAATGATATTAGATCAGAAATTTAACGGAGATGGTAAAGACACCCTAAATGGGGAACCCTGATCCTAATTTTACTTGGTCCTGTCCTGTTGTCATCTCTATTGGTCAGTTTTGGTAAGATATTTTTTAGGAAAGGAGATAAATACCCCTCTTAAAGTGCATGAATCTAGATTTTTATCATTTACTCTTAATTAATATCAATTTAGTCAAATAAATAAACCTAACAAGAATTCTTCGGAGAGTAACCTTGGCCCTATATATGGGGAGGTAATGGGAAGAAGCGAAAGCGAAGGAAGAAAGATTTGAAAAAAGCCTCTTTCGATCCTAGACTCTAGTTCTAACCAAAGAAACATGAAAATCGCAGAATGAAAAAGCATATAAAGGCCCGGCCCTTCTTTATTCTAGTCTAGTTGAAGAGGGAAAAGTCCATATATTAGTTTAAAAGATAATAATTAAGAGTAATGGATAAAAATCAAAATTCATACATTTTTAAAAATAAGTTCAATAATTCTCTCAACATCGTTTTTCCAATAGCTAAAATCACCCAAAAATTATCTAAAACCACTTGGATGCACCCCTTAAAGCATTACTAGGACAAGTGAGAACTCTTATCAATGCCCTTTAAAAGGCCTACATGTATGGATAATTCGGTTTCATCATTAACGAAAACATACAAAACACAAAATGGATTTGGAATAGCTTTGGGAGCTACTGCAATATGTCCTTATATAGTTATATTAGGAAGGTATTTTAACTCACCCACCAAAACGGCCAAATATTCCTTTTTTCTTTTTTTCTTTTTTTCCTAATGAAAACGTCCAAATAATTAATATCCTTCGATCTCCCTTATCCATTTGATGTTCCAGCTCAGCGACAAGACGACACTGGCAAAATACACTAACCATCCTAACCCCGAAGATGCCAAATATCCATTTTGTACCCCAAATTTGAATTTGCATTGTTCAGTTCGCGGATTCGAGTTTTCAATTTGAATTGAGATGTGATTTTATATGAGAACTTTTCACTGTAGTAGAAAAGTTAGATGTGACTTTTTGTGAAAGTTTTTAACTGTAACAAAATAAAAATTAAAAACTCAAATTAGTGAAATGAACGAGAACTTTAAGGCCGGTAAAGTTATGTTAGATTGCTAGTGATCTTTAATAGACTGTTTTTAGCTCACTTATTATATACACTTCCATATATAGAGACAATTTTATTGTAAGATAAGTCATTCTAGTGATGTTTAACAGACTGTTTTTAGCTCACTTATTATATATACTTCCATATAAATGAGACAATTTTATTGTAGGATTAAAAAAAAAAAGGTATTTTCAAGATTAAAGGTTACTTCTTTCTATTTGTGTACTTTTTAGTTCCCTCTTATGTCGCATAAGCACACACAGTTAATCAAAATAAATAATAAACAAAACAAAAATTGTTTTTTTTTCTTTTGAACGCAAAGTTCTTTCAATTCAGAGATCAGAATAAATCTAAATGTACAAAAGGTACCAATAAATCTAGGGCAACAATATCTAGCCAAATAATGTCAGATAAACTAGAAAAAAGCATAATCCATTAGCATGGAATCATCATAAATATTTTTCGGGATTCTTTCACTTATAGATACCTTAGTATACCTAAAAATTACAAAAAAATCACTCCAAATTAAAAATTCAAAAAAAAAAATTCAAAAAATTTGTCTCCATGGTTGCCGAGATTGCGTTGGTTGTGCATGTGGTGCATATGTGTTGATTCGATGGCATGTTGACGGTGCTTTTTCCTCCATTAAGGAGATGTTTAGTTCATAGATTAGAATCATGAAATTAGAATTATTTTTAATTTATGTATATTTTTTGTGAGAAAAAATACTGTAACGAGCCACGAACTATTTGGTTGTATTTTATGTCTGCTAGTTTGTTTCTTGATGGTTTTTTTCGATATCAACTAATCGAATATTTCTATCATTTTAAAGAATCTGTTAGAGAGATGCGTTAGCTTAATTTTTGGTGTACCTTGTGGTGTCTGTTTGTGGAGCCCGATACACACCATCCCTTTTAAGCATGTCATTAGAGTTCATGGGTGAATTCGATTTATTTGCTAGTACCATGTTTCCTATAAGAAGAGGCTATAAAGTTATGAATTGGTGTTTATATTACCTTTTCATGATGAGAAATATCTCTCACTTTTAAAAACAAAGCCGAAATCACCATTTTTTTACAAAGGGTAATTTTGACATTTCAATTGACTTTTTTTTTTTTTTTTTTTTGCTAACTGACATTTCAATTGAGTTACCCAAATAGTGTTGCCTGGGGAGAGATTTGCTAGGAAAACGAATTACATGATATCAAATTACATTTTTCTAAATAATAAATAAATAATTGTTCATGAAAATGCTTAAAAAATAGATATTTTTTTAAAGTTCTATTGTGAGGTGGTAAAGACGAACTGACAACCACATGCCAGAGTTCAAATAACAAAACTATGTCGATTAGAAAAAAAATAAATAAAAATAAAAAATAACATGACTGTCTGCACGATGAAACAGGAAAGAAGAGCCGGCCATGGGAGAGAATTTTTTTTATGTTTATTTGTTTTTTGAAGAAAAATTCTCCGAAGTGATATCAGACTTTAGAGATTATTTGTTCAAAAAATAATTATCCGTTATCCAAATCAACAACAAGAACTATCACATTAGGACCCCACTCACTCAGCAAAAGCTAAATTATAATAAGTTTTAGGAACACCAACATAATAATTAAACAGTAAGCAATTATATATATATATATATATATCTATGAAAATACCTAACGATTAAAAAAACAATATAGTAGGTTTTTCTCAAATATTTTTTAAAAATATATATATTTCATTTTACTTGCGCCATGATGTATTAGGCAACCGGCATGGCATTTATCCTTTTTGGGTTTAAAGTGGGTTATTCTCGATAAATTCTCAAAGTTAACGCCGTGTCACATACATCCATCGAACAAATACATATTTATTCACAGGAAAAAATAAATAAAAATCTAACCAATACTGTGGATATCATAAAAGACAATCCGAAACAAATGGCATCGTTACAAAACCCATTTCTATACGAGGACGCATAATAGCAACATGGTATACCGTATACACATCAACATGTCAAAGCTAAATTGACTGCGGGAGAACAGAATCACTCGCTTAAACCGAAAGTAAGCCAACAACAATACAAGCTTTTAGACACAAACTGAACCAACTACAAACATTCATCAGCCAACAATCTCCTCCTCCTCCTCCTCTTCCTCCTCGTATTCCTCTTCAGCAGTAGCGTCCTGGTACTGCTGGTACTCGGCCACCAGATCATTCATGTTGCTCTCAGCCTCGGTGAACTCCATCTCATCCATTCCCTCGCCAGTGTACCAGTGCAAGAAAGCCTTGCGCCTGAACATAGCCGTGAACTGCTCGCTGACCCTCCTGAACATCTCCTGAATTGAAGTCGAGTTTCCAATAAAAGTCGAAGCCATCTTCAGACCCTTGGGTGGAATGTCACACACGCTGGACTTCACATTGTTGGGTATCCATTCGACAAAGTACGAGGAGTTCTTGTTCTGGACGTTGATCATCTGTTCATCGACTTCTTTTGTGCTCATCTTACCACGGAACATGGCGGAAGCGGTGAGGTAACGACCATGGCGTGGATCAGCTGCGCACATCATGTTTTTGGCATCCCACATCTGCTGGGTCAGTTCAGGCACGGTGAGAGCACGGTACTGCTGGGATCCTCTCGAAGTTAGTGGGGCAAATCCAACCATAAAGAAGTGCAGGCGAGGGAAAGGAATGAGGTTAACAGCCAGTTTCCGGAGGTCAGAGTTCAGCTGTCCAGGGAACCTTAGACAACACGTGACACCACTCATGGTAGCAGAGATGAGATGGTTGAGATCACCAACTGAATTGACAAAGCAAAAAGGTGTTGCAACAGTTGGTTAACATTCTTTTCAGTAATTATGTAACAAATTAGTTGCAAACTATTCAAGCAAAATATATATCTTATTCTTCAGTTGTCTTCCTAATTACAGAAAGAGACCTCGTACCAACTAATTATGAAAGTGTAACAACCAGTTAAAGAAAGGACTTCTAAACCAACTATTACAAGTTTAACCACCAACCAAACCACTCTTATCTAGACGCCATTTAATTATTTTCATGAAATACAGAACTTTATGGTTAACTACCTTGACATGTCATGCTCCATAAATTTTCCAGAAAGGAAAAATAACATCATTGAAGAATGTTGTAGGAAGTTTCAAGAGCAAAAAGAACTTGGGACTTACAAGTAGGAGTAGCAAGCTTGAGAGTTCTGAAGCAAATGTCGTATAGAGCTTCATTGTCTAAAACCATACATTCATCAGCATTTTCAACAAGTTGGTGCACTGAGAGGGTGGCGTTATATGGTTCAACAACAGTGTCCGACACCTTCGGAGAAGGGAAGACGGAAAATGTCAACATCATCCGATCTGGATACTCCTCCCTGATCTTTGAAATAAGAAGAGTTCCCATGCCAGAACCCGTACCACCACCCAATGAATGACACACTTGGAATCCTGTTCAATATAAACGGTGATGCAGAATATGTGAATGGAATTGTATAACACAGTTCAGCTTAAAATACTGTGAAAAGAATACATAAACAATTTCTGACGGGAAAAAGGATGTTGAGACAGGAAAATTCAATGCAATAAAACAAAACACCGTGACATTTCCCACCAATCAAGTACAATCAAAGGTTTCTTCGTTTATGAATAAGGTTTCTTTTTTTTTCGGTTTCTTGGTTTATGGATAAGGTTTCTTTGGTTGTTCCCACAAAATATTTCAGAAAGAAGGTATAATGCTGGTTTCCGAGGCAACCAAAAAAAATAAAAAAATCAAATCTTTACCCAATTGAAATCCCAAACGGGAAGAAAGCGTACAAATTAACAATATTAACCGTATTCATGACAAAATGTACAAAATTCGGACTGTACAGGTCAATTCAGCCATGATTCGTCAATAATTCTCTTGAAACAACAAATCAAGAAACCCAAGCAAGAGATATGGATTATGGACTTCATGATAAATAGAAAGATAATCTAAAGTAACTTCATCTTCTTCAAGTTCATATTCAATGTCGATCACAAAATTTAGCAAACCCAAACCAAATTCATCACCATAATTCAACTCAAAACATCACAATCAGATCCCAAATCAGATAAAAAGAAAAGTAAAAAATTACACACCAAAAACAAGAAAAATCAAACGTTTCTTGCTATACCTTGCAAGCAATCGCAATTCTCGGCCTCCTTGCGAACGACATCGAGAACGGAATCGATAAGCTCGGCGCCCTCCGTGTAATGGCCTTTCGCCCAATTGTTTCCGGCGCCGGACTGCCCGAAAACGAAGTTATCCGGCCTGAAGATCTGTCCGAACGGCCCAGATCTGACGGAGTCCATGGTCCCGGGCTCCAGATCCATGAGGACCGCGCGTGGGACGTACCTTCCGCCACTGGCCTCGTTGTAGTAGACATTGATGCGCTCGAGCTGGAGCTCCGCGTCGCCGCTGTACTTTCCAGTGTGGTCAATGCCGTGCTCGTCGCAGATCACCTCCCAGAACTTGGCTCCGATCTGGTTCCCGCATTGCCCTCCCTGGATGTGGAGAATTTCTCTCATTTTCGTTTGTTTGTTTGTTTGTTTCTCGGGAAAGTGCGGGGAAAAGGTGGTGACTTTGGTGGGTTTGGGTTTGGGAATCAGAGAAGATGGATGGGTTGGAGGAAAATGAGGGTTTGCGTGAAATGATGGGGAGAATTTTATTGGACGGGCTTTGATGTGTAAATATGGTGAATTAAGTTGGGTATTTTTGGAATTCTGGTCGGTACCGATCTCTGATTGGTTGGTTATGTGGGGCTTGTGTTGTTTTGTCATGAGTTGTAAGTTTTAACAACAGATACTCCTGGAACATTGATATTTGATGCGTTTTTTTTTTTTTTTGGGGGATGTCTGACTTTAATTTTTTACTTTAAGAAAATGTCACTAAATACTTCTTGGTCTTTCTAATATATGGCATTTTATCTTATAAAATAGACCTCGTTCACTTTATTAATTTAAATTTAAAATTTAAATTTTATTATAATAAAAAATTTTAAAAAATAATTATATCTAATTTTTTTATTACAGTAAAATTTTTTTTACATAAAATTATATCTCAATTTAAATTAAAAATTTAAATCAGTGAACTAAATAAATTCATAATTTACCAGGAGCAAAAAAGAATCTTCTATTGTTGTTTAAGCGACCAACATTAAGATAACCAACTGAGACGCAGTGGATCGGATGGTGTCATATCAACATCGAGTCTCATTGGTTCAAAAACAAACTGCCTAACAGCCAAAAGTTTGGCGATTTTGAGGATTTACAAGCATTTTTTGGCCTAATCCTTTGGAACAATAGTCTCAGTGGAGGCAACAAGAACTTTCTCATTTATGTTTCAATTGTTTTGGACCTTTTGTGCAAAGCTAGAAACGAGGTTCTTTTTGCAGGTAAAGCTTTGTGTTACATGCCATTTATGCCAGTATCTCGCGGTCTTCTTCGGAACTTTGAAGGACCTTGTTTGCCTCTCCTCCAAGAAGACCCCCAAAGGCCAAGGACCGATGCCATAATAACCAGTACCTAGTCTTCTAGAACTAACTCATTGAGGCTCTTTCAACGGAACCAGAAGCGGAAGCTATGATTTTAGTTTAAAGTTGTTTTTTTTTTTTTTTTTTTTGTTTTTCACATTTTAGAGAAAGAAAAAATAAAAATAAGAGAGAAACGGCATTTGACATAATTAAAGACAAAAAATGGGAGTGAAAACGATTTTTTAGTTTAGTGTAAAATGGGAGAGAAATGAAAAATAACTTTTAATTATTTTTTACTTTTTGTTTCTGTTTTTTCCTCTCTTGAGCGAGTAAAGAGAGAGATATTAATAGATTTTTTTATACTGAAAATAATCTCTTATTAAAATTATCAAATACATTTTTAAAAATAATTTCTATTTAAAATTTAAAAACGTTTTCATTTTCATTTTCATACAAAAAATAAAATCATTTTAGAACGAGATTCAAACGCACATTATAAGTTTGACTCTTAGGAAGTGTGTATTGTTGAGGGTTGGTTATCAAAGTTGTAATTGAAGGAGATGTACGGAATGTGTTGTCTACACCATCGGCTCTAGAAGGCAGAATCAGCTTGCCCTTTGCTTATCTGCTAGATTTGGCACGATTGCAATTTGTTGCAGGAGTTTTTTGTGGCTTTAGATTGGTCATCCATCTCGAGAAGTACCAATTATGTTGCCCATAATTTAGCTAAAGGGGCGTTGTTTTTTTTTTTTTTTTTTTTTTAATTTCAAGTTGTATTGACTTCTCTAGTTTATCTCAAATTGTGTTTTAGAGTAACGGGTGTAAGGTCAGATTCTATAATTAAATTTATTTAGAGAGCCAATTATAATCGCTCTCGGATGTCGAGTCGACTTAAATCGATTGAGGGCTAGAATGAGAATAAAAAATGCGAGAAAAGTAATAGACACACGAATTTATAGTGATTCATCTTCAATTCAAATGCAACATTCATTATAGCATCTTGGGGATTTCACTATATGATGTAAAAAGTACAATTACAATAGAAGATAAGAATGAGAGAGAGAGAGAGAGTGAGGGGATTTAGAGAGAAAATTTAGAGAGTGAGTAAATGTGCGGCATGTAAAACATGGGATTTATTATTTCATTCATTTTGTGAGTTTAAATTGTGTGGTTTTAATTCTTTTGTGTTTTAACTAAAAGTGCTTAATCTAATTCAAACTTTATAAAGTCTAAAAAGAAAATAAAACATCACATCAATAAATAAAGACTGGAGTTTGATTAGTATGAGAATGGTCAGTAAACTACAAATAGGCCCATGGTTTTATTATAATAAATAGTTTCAAACTCAATAAGCCATGATTTTAAGAGGGAGCTAAATTCTCCAAAACCCATTTTGAATGGATTTAAACATCATATATGGGTTCAAAAAGATTTAAGCCAGTGCGCAACTAAACATTAATTTGAGCCCAATTCATAAGTTCAAACCATAAGAAACCACGAAACAAATGGCACATTCATGTACTAATAACGTACTTCTTCAGTTAAGAGAATATTTAAAAGAAGAATTAATCTCACAAATGATCTATGAAATTTACTCTCAATTATATTTTAGTCATTGACTTTTAAAATGTCTCACAATTTGTCTTTACGATTTTAATTTATTTTAGTTTTAGTTTTTCTATTAGCTACATATTAAATATTTAATAAAATTTATGTAAATTAAGAATTGAAATCGAAACCATATAAAATTTATTGATTAAAATAACACAAAAAAAAATATTTAATTTGCATAGATAGTTTCTAAATTTTTATTGTTTCTAATTTTAATCTTAATTTATACAAATTCTATTAAATATTTAATAATTAATTGATAAAAAAATCTTAAGAATTAACTATGAGACGTTTTAAAAATATATATCGGTTAGTGTTCAAAGAAAGAGTGATTCCCTTGCGTGGCAATTCGATTCGGTCAAACGTATACATAAACTAGAAAGAATGATTCATGATGAATTACAATGATTGCATGGATTAGTGACAGATTACAGAGGAAGCTGTATATTAATAGCTCAAGTCCTCGTAACAGATTTAACTTACACTCATTAACCTATTGGTACACGTGATAAAGCATTCTAACAAGCCTGAACAACTAATTACATCTGTTAATCTGTTTCATTAACTTCCTTAAGAGAATCTAATGGGAGATGTTCTGCTTATATGTTGGGCAATAAAGTCGAATCAAGAAACGAGTTCTTCTTGTGACGATTTGGATAGGGAATGGTGCTGCAAGTTTCAAAAATTTAGGATGTGTTTATCCATTAAAAAAGTAATGATATTGAATAAGGATCATATTGATTCCCTTTTTAATATTTTTATCTATTTAATATTCTTTTTAGTGCTTATCAAACTTAAGACTTAAAAGTTAAAAGTAGAAATTATATCAATGTATTTATCAAAATATTCTTTTATATTTAACTTATAACATGAGAATTTATTAAAAATATTGCGAGCCGTGTGTGCGTTCCATTAATAAAATTATGCGTGTCTATCAGTTTAAAAGAAATACAAATGACTATATAATTAGACGAAGAATTAAGCATAAAAGAAATAGGAGAATCGATGACATAAAAGATCGTGAATCTTCAAAGTAAAGCAAAGCACCCTCAAAGTGAAACTGTGAAACAAACAAATTGATGAAGATTATGATGCATAAAGCCTAAGGACATAAAGGAATCGAATAAAGGAAAAGATAGAATAATTGTAAACACATAGCAAAACTCAATCTAAGGGCTGAGAGCCAAGTCGTAAAGAATGAATGGTAAAGATTAGAACAAAACTAATTTCCTGTGCACCTTTGAGCCCTTTAAAAATAATTAGGATTAAGTGCTAGCGCAATGTGATACTTTTCTTATTTGTCGTACACTAGAGAGTCTGTTTGGTAAACTAGTTCGAGTGGTTTGAACCAAAGAGTTAGTTCAAACGTGTGTTTGGCAAAGCCTTTTAAATTTTGGTTTAAACTATTAATTTGATGTTTTCAACAAAAAATAAATAAATTAAATAAAATTAAAATTCTTGAGTTTGGACCTTAGAATTGGTAGAGGGATTCGTTCCCTGATTCGAATCATGATTTGTGATTCACTACAGTATTTTCTCTCATAAAAAATATACGTAAATCGAAAATGGTTCTAATCACATGGTTTTAATCAATAAACTAAACGGACATAAGTGATTAGGTTTTTTTATCATATTAGAATGAGTTAAGTGGTAATAATTTAAAGTTTAGAGTGCAAAATGAGAATTTTTAAAATTGAAAATGATTCTAAAGTATCGGAGCACTAATAATAATAATCCTTAATTTTTAATAAAAACAAAATTAACTGTTATAAAGTACTACATTAAAAACCATAACAAGAAAAAAATTCAAATATAAATCCTTTAAAGGAAAAAACATAGCATATTATATTCATCATAAGAAAATAAAATAAGTACATATATAACAAAAGAGAATTTGTTTGCACCGCACCAAGCCCATTTATTCATCATACTATGTCATGTCACACTTGTAACGGCTCATTGGGCTTAACCCATTTTGACATCAATAAATCCTTAATCCCACGCTTTGCAACCTGAAAAAAAAGGGGTCTAAAATGTTTCTATCCTTGTTTTTTTTTTTTTTTTTTTGGGTGAGAATGTTTTTCCTTTTAGAGGTCCTTTGTTTCATACGTTCAAACTCTATTAATTATGTTACAGTATAAAATTCTAAAATAAAATTTAAGTTTCAAACGTTAAAATTAAAAATAATATATTTGAGTATATGTCTGGACTCTTAATCTTAAGTATCGGTTATCATGTTTGTTTGACAATTTAAAATTTGAATCACAGTAAAAGAAAATAGAAAGCGACTCGTCACTCTTTCAGAAAGCAGCGTCACATAAACCTTCCCTTACCCAAAACGACGTTACACTACTTATTGCATGCTTCTGGGCTTTATTCGTGAATAGGCTTCATGGGCTTGACATACCTCACTAATCGGTAGAATGGATAGGAAAAAGAAGGGAGAAAGAGAAAAATAAGTCAAAATTTAATATGAATTAAAATTAATAGGTCAATAGTTTAATAAGTTAATAAATATGCTAAATTATTATTTTTGTTTATAATTTGTCTGGTTATAAACCATAACTTGACAAGTTATTATTCATAATTACTTATAACTTGTCCGGTATGAACCATAACTTGACAAGTTTATTCATAACTTATCTGGTTATGAACCATAACTTGACAAGTTATGACCTATTAATTTTTATAACTAAAAATTGACCTATTTACTTTCTTAAGCTTTTTATATTGACCTATTTTCTACAATTTCCCGAAAGAGAAATGAATGAAAAGTAAATTATTTAGGTGAATAAAGCATGTGTTTAGTGAAAAAGAAAAAAAAGTGAAAAAAAATGTTAAAGTTAAAGTATTTTATAATTATATCAAAATATAAATAAAAATATGATGAATAGTGAAAGTAAAAATTATTATTTTATATATTATTTTTTTTATTAAACTTTTTCTCTCATCTTTTCTTTTCAAAATTAGAAGGATTAAAAATTAGTAGGCTCCATGAATTTTTATTTTTTTTTTCTTTCTTCATTTTCTCTCTATCAAACAACTTAAAATTTTATTTTTCTTTATAAAATCCTTTATCTATTTTTTTCCTCGCTCTTTTTCTTTCTATCAAACAACCGTTTTTATTGGCTAACTTCCCACCTTTGAAAGAAAATTAGAGAACTTACCCTCTATATTTGTAACTTTTATTTTTAGTTAATACTTTTTTAAATAATATAGTATTGATTAAAAAGGATATTAAGCAGTAATTGTTGGCGAAAACACGAAACTCCATATATAGTTAAGAGATTATTTAATCAGAAAATTTATTTTTTGATTCAAATTATAATTTATAATTCGTTATAATATTTTTTTATAAAAAATATACATAAATAAAAAATAATTCTAATCATATAATTTTAATCTATAAATCAAACGTCTTCTGAATAATTATCAGCGAAAACACGAACTGACATGATCGTTTGATACATTCTCCTCCATCCAGAAAAGAACATACCACTCAAAGCTCTTTTTGCTTTTTTACAAAGATAAAAAGAGGAAAAAGATATGGCTTTTTTCCTTCTCTTTTTCGTAAATTAAATCCTAGTACAAATTAGTTAACCAAAAGTACCATAAAAAGACCATAAAAAGAACAGTTTTGTACGCCGGATAACACCATTTATTTCTGATACAAATGTCTATGCCAAGTTGTTAACGTTATATTTAATAAATTTGAAAATGTCACGGCTCATATATTAGAGCATTGACACGTGTGGGTTAAAGGATTTCTTAGTTTTCCTTTGGTTAACGAAAAGAAAATATAATTCCTTTCAAACGTCATTTCCTTATCCCAAATTCCTAACGTACCACTATACTATACTTCGTTGATTTGAATTTTTAAAAAGAATTAGAATGTAATTTTATATGAGAATTTTAATTTATAACAAAAAAATTAAATGTGATTGTTTTTAAAAAAAATTTTACTGTAATAAAATTTAAATTCTAAATTTAAATTGATAAAATGGAAGAGTCTTAAATGTAACATAGCATTGTGTAAGATTCTTTATAATCCAGTG
Source organism: Morus indica (assembly GCA_029231665.1). NCBI lineage: Eukaryota > Viridiplantae > Streptophyta > Magnoliopsida > Rosales > Moraceae > Morus > Morus indica. The sequence goes on from JACAGA010000031.1 coordinate 2,023,721, forward strand.
CTCAACAATGAATCTTCCGTTAAATTTAATAAAAATCACATCAAAATAAAAATTAACGGAATGACCTACAACAGTGTTTGGAACTAATCGACGCAAAGGAGCAATTTCTACACATAGACATGCATGGTTTTGAACCGTAGATTTTCATCAAATTTCAAACAATTTACCTCCTTAAACTTGATATAATTTTTACGTGATCCAACATATTAAGTTGTGTCTTACCGATTGTGTCTTATTTTTTTCCATATTTTATTGTAGAATTGCCTTTAAGGTTAAAAACAGTGTTGAAAAGTCTTTTTGTAAGGTATAGTGTATGAAATACTAATAAGCTTTTTCATTTCCTTAGTTTTATAAATATATACTCGTTCATTTCACCGATTTGAGTTTTTAATTTTAAATTTTTACAGTAAAAAATTCTAAAAAATTATCACATTTAACTTTTTCTGCTACATTAAAAAGTTCTTTAAAAATATCACATATTAACTCGAATTAAAAATTCGAATCTGCGAAATGAACGAGACCGCATATATTGAAAAAATCTTAATTAGATGTAACATTGAAAAACATGCACAACTGTACTTTATTTTGCTGTAAGTTTTTTTTTCTCAAATAAATAAATAAAAGGGAAAAAAAACCATCAATAATTTACTATTTTTAATCATGGATCTTGATGAGAAACTATTGTTTTGTTTATTTTTTTGGGTTTAATATGATTTTAGTTCTATTTAAAAACAAATCTACCGTATTGAGGACGTAAAAGAGAAAGCAAAAGGGCAAATGAATCAATTTGTCTTCCGAGTAAACGCCTTAAGCCCATCCTTTAATTCAACTACTCCCAGCTCACGCGGATCGCCATCAATTTCCCGTCACTTTCCCATCTTAATCCACTCTCTCTCTCTCTCTCCACCTATTTTGTTTTTCTCTCTCCTCTGCTCGTTTCTCTTTTTCTTTTTTCTTTTTTCTTTTTGGGTTCCCAATCCAAATTCCCTGCATGAGAAACGAGCCCGAACCAATCCGATAAAGACAAGAATGTGAAAGAAAAAAAATTCTCAGTCTCTTCAAACCCATTTCCCAGTTTTTTTCTCTTCTTCTTCCTCTTCTTCGGCAATTCAATTCCAACGCAAAATCTCAGCCATGCCTCTTCCATGGAAGAAGACCAAAGTGACCCGAATTTCAAGAATCGTCGCCGATCTCCAATCCCCAAAACGCGGCGGCTCGCTCGTCGTCGAGACCGGCTTCCCCACTTCCCTCATCGACCTCTTCGTCAAGAATCGCGACCGATTAAAGAAACCTTCCATCAAAAAGAAGAAGAAAAAGAAGAAGACCAACCAAAACGACACCAATCAGCCCCAAAACGACACCGACGATTTCGTCACTTCCGATCCAATAACGGCGAATTCGCACTCGCGTCTCGACGATTCGCCGATTTGTGTCGAACCCATTTCAGAAGAGGCCGAGAGTTTGGCTCCGAGCGAGTCGGTGGAGGAGGAAGAAGAGGAGACGGAGGTTGAGAGCGGGACCCATGAAGATCAGAACCGCGTTGTCCTTTTCTTGGCGGTGTTGAAGATTTTCGCGGTTGTCGTTTTGGGTCTCAGCACCAAGAAGCTCACCGTTGGGATCACATTGTCTGCTTTCGTTCTCCTGTTTCTCGAATACGTTGGTAAAAGATTGATTTGCCGCTTTCTCAAACTTTTTTGCTTTAAGACAGAAGAAGATGAATTTGTTCGTGGGAAAGAGTCGAAATCTTTGATTGACGAAATTGAGGTTGGCGAGGCTAATAATAATAATAACGATGATGAAAACCGTGAGGAGATTTTTAGCGCAGGGCCTGACCTTGAGCTTCTTAGCCGGGACAAAAAGTGGGGATTTGTTGATACAAAAGAGGTCATGGAAGATGGTAAAGGGGAAGTTTTGGTGGTGGAAAAGAGTAAGAGTAATAGCAAGAGTGCCAAAATAAGAGCCAAGATTATCAAAAACTTTGTGCCCAAGAAGTTGCGTAGCTCAAAGAGAGACAAAAAGTCGAAGTATAGTCAAGATGAAGATAATAAAGTTGAGAAATTTGAAGAAGAGAAAGAAGAAGACCAACCAAGTGAAGAAGAAGAGAGATTCGAGAAAATTGATGATGGGAATGAATTGTTGGCGGTTGGTGAAGAACAAGAAGAACAAGTGGAAGAAGAAAGAGCGGAAGAAAGTAAAGGGAATTGGGTTTGTTTAACTCTCTTTCTAATCGTTCTTATGGGATTGTTTGGAGGTCGGATTTTAGCCTTGCTATTAACAATAGCTTGGTGTTTTGTGTTTAAACTAATTAGAAGTCTACGAAGATCGTCTTCGGCAATCTCAAGTTGACAAAATTTCGGTGGGTTAATTTTGTAAAGGGAGACCTTTTCTTTTTCCTTTTTTCTTTTTTTTTTTCCTCACTTTGATACTGAATTGTTGGTTCTTTTGCTGTTGAAGTCTCATAACTGTATTAAGAAAGCGGTTACTGAAAACTCCAGAGTTCAACCTTTTTGTTGGGCAAATGCAGATTGAGGTGTTGTTGTAAACCCATAAATTGTAAATGTTTTACGAATACAAAATTAAATATATATTTCTTCTTTTTAGTACAATTGTTTTATATGGTGTTGTTTGAGGTTGTACTTCAAATTTAGCCCCGCTTTTCTCTTCTACTCACCAACTATGTCAGGAAGGACTTTGCCAAATTTCCTTATTCAACTTTGTAATTGAGACTGAAAAAATCCTCATATTGCATAAGCTTGGGGTAGTTTTCTTTTCTAGTTTGGCTGCACTTGGCAGTGACAATTCATGGGTTGTTGGGTTGTCTTCGTGGCAGCTTATTGATTTTTTTTTTGGTGCGTTTGGATAAAAATTTTCCTGCGTTTTTGAGGTACGAAAATAAAAATAATTTGTAAATTGTATTTATTTAATAAATGTTTTAAAAATAAAAATAAAAACAAAAAACAAATAAAAAAATAGTTTTTATAAAAAAGGTTAAAAAAATAATTAAAAGTTATTTTTTTTTTTTCGTTTTATTTTCTAATACTTACCAATAATATTACATTAAATTATTTAATTATTAATTATTAATTATATAATATATTAATTAATAATTAATAAATAGATATGACTATAACTAATAAATAGATAGTAATTACTTAATTATTAATTAATATTAAATTATTATTATTATTAAATTTGTAATTTTATTAATAAAAATGATAAATAATAAATATTAATTAATTATTTAGTTAAAGATTAATTGCCAAAAATTGATTATATAATATATTAATAATAGAATAATTAATAATAGGTTATTAAATAAATAACTAATAATTAATATATCAATCATATATATTAATTAGTAAATAGTTGATAAATAAAAAAATAGTAATTACTCAATTAATAATTAATATTAAATTATATAATAAATTGTAATATACTAATCAATAGTAATTAATAATTGATAATTAGCAATTCATCATTATTTAAAGAATAATTATCAAAAATTGATCATGCAATATATCAAATAATAGATTATTAAATAAATGTTAGTAACTAATTAACTAATTATTTAATTATGTAACTAAAAGTTAATTATTTAAATAGTAAATAGAATATTAATATATTATTATATACTAATTATTTTTTCTTAATACACTTATTAATTACTTATAAACTAATAAATATGAGTACGTTACTAACATAATAATTACTTATTATTAATTACTAATTTTAATTATTTAGTATACTAATTCATTATATATAGTTAATTATCAATGTACTCATTAATTATAATATATCAATTATTATTTTATTATTAATATATTAATTTTATTTGTTAAGTGATTATTAATTATTAATTATTTAATTTATTAATTTAACATTATTAATTACATGCACTAAAAATAAAATTTCATAAATATAACTAAATACGATTTTATTTTTTTATAAAAAAAAAAAAGAGAAAAAGGAACCAATAAACAATGATGAAACCTACGAGGGAGAGCCTTGATGATAAAGATTCTTCCCCCTACCATCATGAAGTTCATAAAAGTTTCACCAAACTCCAGGGGGTAATTGAGCACACGCCGAATAATTACCTTTACCTTTTTGAGCTGCCAACACTGTAAACTATGTTTAAACCTTTTTAATCAGCCATGAGTTTTGTGTGCCTCTAAAAAATGCTCGCCAGTAAACGTGGAACGCACCAAATGATACGCAGAACATTATATACTTTTTTAGTCTCGAGTCTTTCCTTAGGCATGTTCTGGTGGTAAAATCCCTTGCGTTGTGTGTACGAACCTTGCTTTGCGCAGGGGGCAACTAGAAAGACACAGCAAAGTGCTCAAACCATTAAGGATTGTCACTTGTCAACAATTATTCATGATTCATAATACCAATGTCTCAATCTCCCTTTAGTTATGTCCCATCCGTAAAATGGTTTTCTAAGTCTCTGGCACGCCCATTTCTTTGAAAACTCTGACCACCTGTTCTAAATAATGAGACACATTCCAATTATTAATAAAAAAATATTAACATCATTGTAACTTTTTTATCATTTTATACGTTTACTGTTTAACATGTGTATTTTAACGTAATATATTATTATTTATATCATGTTTGTAATGGACAATTGATAAGAATTGGACAATTGATATATAACGACGTTTAGTAGAGAAATTTATTTTCTAATTTAAATTATGATTCGTGATTTATTACTGTTGGGATTTATTTCTAGAGATTGTTGAGATTTGTTTCTCAATTTGTGTATTGATTGTAATCGGATTTGATTGGCATTATTTTGGGAATGTTTTGTTGGGATGATTACGTTTGGAAATGTCTATGCAGCTGGCAAGTTTCTTTTGGTAGGTTTCAAAAAATTCAGAAACTTGTTTTAGTTTCCATTTTTCTAAGTCAACCATTGATTTAAAGATGGTAAATTGATTTGATTGATATTTGATTGAGATTTTCGTGGTTGGATGATCTTCCTCTGTCTCCTAGGAATGAGTCCATGTTCGTTTATCAGTTTTGGAAAGATTTTAGAATTAAAGAAGATTGATTCGTCTGGTTTTGAGTGAGTTGGCCGTAACAGTTATGTTGCAGTGTTGTTGCAACAGGATCTACAATGGAGGTGGTTCAGCGAATTAATTGAAGATGTGTCAAGCTATTCACAGTTTGCTTATTTATTAAAAGAGTCTCAGGAGTAATTCTACGCCTCTTTATGAGTTTTTACTGGGTTGTGAGACAGGGGTGAGCACATGTATTAAGAGAGATGATTTGAGTGTTTTTTCGGAAGAAAAACTTAGTTGGAGGGATTCCAATGTTTAAAGTCGAGGGGATCTCGCTATTCAATTCCATTGGGAAAATTGCAAGTTCATAGGCGTCTTCTTAGAGAGGGAGTCTCGGGTAGATTAAGTCCAATTGAATTGTAAAAGAGTTCTTAATGGATTGTTCATCATCTGGGCGTGGCCCCGCGAAATAGGGTGTTACCAAACCGTGATACCATTTCTCTTATGTTCTTTTATTTTATGTTTCCGCATGATTCATATTGTCTTATAAATTGTTAAAAGACTAAAACCGGTACTCACAATTACAATATTTTCTCTTATAAAAAATATACGTAAATAAAAAATGATGCAAATCACATAATTTAAATCTTTTAACTAAACGTTCAATCTAATGCAGTTTTTCTCAAAACTCAAGAAGAGATTTTACAATAAAAAATTACAATAGTTAATAAGATCTTTTTCGACTATCGTTTAATATCTTAAAAAAAACCATCACGTAGTGTTACTACAATTGACCAGTTTGACTTCAATTACCCGTTGTTATTTGTCAAACAGATCAGTTGTAGGTGTATCTTGTTTCTAATGGTTTAGGAGATAAAATGGTAATTACGATGGTTGTGTTTGGAGTTATTTTTATTTCTATTTTTTATATTTTTTGAGAAAAAAATGAAAATAGAAAAGAAACGGTGTTTGATAAAATTAAAAATAGAAAATGAAAATGAAAATGATTTTTTGATTTAGTGTAAAATGAGAGAGAAATAAAAAATGATTTTTAGTCATTTTTTCCTTTCTCTCATCGAGTAGAGAGAAATAGAGACATTAATAAATTTTTTTTATAAATAATCTCTTAATAAAACTATTAAATACATTTTAAAAAATAATTTTTATCTAAAATTAAAAATATTTTCATTTTTATTTTTATATAAAAATAAAATTATTTTAAAACGAGTTTTAAACGTACACATATCTCCCATTTTAACTTACCCTTTTATTTTTTCCAAGTCTGCAGCAATTGCAACTTGCCGAAACACATATATTATGTACCATTGTGCTATACCATGTGTACAAAATTTAGATACATCTATTATATTGCATTGCACAACACAAAAGGTCTATACATATGTATTTTTATTTTCCTATTTTGCTTCTTTACGGTTGAAAGAAACATAAATGAGACCTCAAAAAACGGACACGTAGGCCACTTTTGATTTTGAGAGGACTTTACGTGGCTTGTTAATAAATATGCCCCTACATGAGAAGAACCACTAGTGTTTGTTTTCTTTGTAATAAAGCGGGGCATTTTGTCCTAATCCTGTAATACATATTATAGCATCTTGCACTTTATGAATTTGAATTATTAATTTAGATTAAGATGTGATATTTTTTGAGAGATTTTAATTGTAACAAAAAAAATTAAATATGACATTTTTTAAAAAAAATTTAACTGTAAAAACTTAAAATTAACTCAAATCAGTGAAATTAACTAAATTTACGTGTACTTTTCAATGTTTTGCGGAGTTGGAAGTCCAGTTAGATACAGATAACCTATTTACAAAAGATCGTATTAGCACTACATAAAGTACCTTTCATTGTCCAATCCGTTTATATAGTATAAATTTTCCTTGATATTTGTTCAAAAAGGTTCTTCAGTTTGGTGTTATTAGCAGCACTCTAAGATATTTTCATTGTATTTTAATTTCAATGATAAATTAACATTAACGAAATTAAGAACAACAATTTAAAACAAAAACGACAAGAATATTAATTATATAATCCCATTGGGGTTTATAATAAACGTTGTATAGATGCTCCAGGGATAAGTTTGGTTTATTTAAATTCAACAGTGAAAGAATCGTGACAATTATTGTGTAGATGTCACGAGGGAGGACAAAAAGAAAAACCTCGTTTATGACTTTTTTTTTTTTGTCACACAATTAACAGCAATGGTAGAAATTTTAAATTTTGCTTTAAAATTTAAAACAAATATTATTACTAGTTATTAATTTTAACTAAATGAAGCAAGCATATGACAACCAGAACATTAAGATTGAATTTTATGTTTTTTTTTTTTTTTTGTATATATAAACTATAAACGAGCGGGTTATTACACGTCGTGCTGACACATATGATTAAAGATTAGGTGTGATAATTGGGTTGGCATGAAATAAGCCCATTTATTTTTGTATTTTTTGTGCTAAACTTATTTATTTCGTAAAGAAATACTAACATCACTTCTATTATTATCTTTGTAACTCTTTACATTTATTGTTTGACACATGCATACTCTATTGTTTTATTTTTTATTTAAATAATACATTATTATGTTAATGTAGTTCACGAGTTAATGTGAATATAGAGAGTTACAAAAAATGTTATGCTATTATTTTTATTATTTCATATTGTTTTTATATCATATTATCGTGTTGTGTTGTGTCTAAAATTATTCTCTTTGAATTCTCATTTGAGACTTAGAGATAAGTGCCCATTCCATTTAAAAGACTGATTAGCTGCTGAAAATGACTGCTACCAAAGGAAAATTTAGAATAATGATCCACAGAGTGAGGAGATAATGATGTAATAATTCATGAAGAGGTGGCGTCAATATGCGCTGGGAATAGAAATATTGTTGGTTCTATATTTCGACAAAATTACCAGCACCAAAATTGCATCATTCGATCCGTTCACTTCGCTTATTCAAGTTTAGAATTTGAGTTTTGTTACAGTAAAAAGCTCTCACAAACAATCACATCTAACTTTTTTGTTACAGTAAAAAGCTCTCACATAAAATTAAATCTCAACTCGAATTAAAAACTCAAATCAGCGAAGTGAACGGAGGTAATGTGACAAAGAACATGTAATTTTCTAATCTCATAATACATCTTAGAGTGATTTTTTTTTTTTTTAGAATTTTTTTAAGGCTATCTACAGCATCAAAAAAAAAATCATTTGATAAATATTCCCTGAACTTTATACCTTGTTTTAATATAGCCCTTGAATTAAAAAAGAGTCTATATCACTCTATTAAGAAATTTTTACGGTGGAGTAAATATTAAAGTTCTATTATTAAAGCAAATTATGGCTCATTCATTTCGTTGATTCAAGTTTACAATTCGAGTTTTGCTATAGTAAAAAGTTCACACAAACAATCACATTTAATTTTTTTATTACAATAAAAAACTTTCTAATAAAATTACATCTCAACTCAAATAAAAAACTTAAATCATCGAATTAAACGGACCTTTTTTTTTGAAGAAGAAGAATCTGGGAATATAAATTATAAGATGTAGCTCAACAATAACGCAGAGTCATTACACAAGAAAAAGATTCAGATAAGTGCTGAAAACACGTAGGACCAATTGGACTTCCTACCATGTAAGCTGGTTTTTGTCTTTTCATGGAATATATACAAGAGAACTTTCGCAAGCATTGCTTAATTAAAATACATTATCTATCGTCTAAAAGTGGTTGTCATTTTATGCAGGGGAAAACTAGGATTAAGAACCATTATTAATGCAATTAGGAAGGATGCCAAATTGCTTCCCAGCTAAAAATTTTAAAAAATTAAAATCATCATATAGAAGCAATAAAAAAATAAATAAAGATGCTGAATTGGACTGTATCTTTGACCACTCCAATCAGAGTTTGATTCCCTTTATAAAAGCACTGTTGAGCCTGAACATGTTGGACAAGAAAACATTTGTCTTCCTTATGCTGCATCTAGTGCTTCACTCCAGTTTTGTTATTTTATTTGTTACGGGAACAATGAGAATCAAAGGACACATCTTCATGCGAGTCATATTATTATCGTTATGGCGCTGAAAAAATTGTACAGTGTTGAGAATTAGTTATAATTAACGGAGGACTAAAAACTAATAATTAACCAAAAAATGGGCTTTTGTGGCTCAACTTGCAGAACATAACTGTCTAATCAATATCTTGTTATTTGGATTAGACTAGAGATGCCAATTGGAGTACGCTACACATGGAGCAATATATAATGGCATATATATAATGGCACCGTCAAATGGACCCAAAATCACAGCCAAATGGACCTTAAATCCACAAGGCTTTTGCCGCAAACATAACAGACTCGTTTAATTTACTAATTTGAGTTTTTAATTTGAATTGAGATGTAATTTTACGTAAAAATTTTTTACTGTAATAAAAAAATTAAATGTGATTGTTTGAAAAAAGAGAAAGAATTCACTCTTTTTATTTTGTTTGATAGAGATTTCCTCAAGCCCGGCAATTGGTTAACCATAGACATATTTTAGTTAATGGTCGTATAGTAGATATACCAAGTTATCGCTGCAAACCCCGAGATATTATTAGAGTGAAAGATGAACAAAAATCTAAGTCTCTGGTTCAAAATTATCTTGATTCATCCTCCCGTGAGGAATTACCAAAACATTTGACTCTTCACCCATTCCAATATAAAGGATCAGTCAATCAAATAATAGATAGTAAATGCGTCGGTTTGAAAATAAATGAATTGCTAGTTGTAGAATATAGAACTTTGCGAAATAAACAGGCCGAACATGATTCCATCGAACTTTTACAATCTTTTGATGTTGCAGTACTACACACAAACGTAATACCGGTACGAATGTTTAATCCAAAGAAAAAATGACAATAAGCAAACGACATGGCAAAACATCAAATCAAATTAACACTCTCACCGTCTACAAATGATAATTGTGACCAAATTAAGACATGGTCAAGTACACAAGATTGAAATAACGAAACAACTTCGTACCAAAATTAATTAACGATAACGGAATAACTGCTTTGCACCAGAATTACCAACTTTCTTCCTAAAACTGTGATTGGAGACAGTTAATTATAGACTTGTCAACCTGAAAAGCCTTGGCCAAAATATCACTTCCAATACTCGGTTTGGAGCCAAAAACGACATTGGCAATTGTATTGACACCCGGGTTCTGGCTGCTCAAGGCAGAGATGGAAACGGCATTCCCATAACCAACGTTTTTCTGGAAGTGGACAAGCCCAACAGGAAAAACAAAGACATCGCCCTTGTTGAGAACCGTGGAGATGAGCGTGTTGTTAGGGTTTGAGGTCACGAACCCCGCGTAGAGGCTGCCTTCTAGGACGGTCAAAATCTCGGTGGCGCGAGGGTGCGTGTGGGGAGGGACGACGCCGTATGGTGCAAAGTCAATCCGAGCAAGGGAGACGCCGAGGGTGTTGAGGCCCGGGATCTGGACGACATTCACTGGGGTGACGTTCGAGCCAACGGGGTTCGATGTGTTGCCGGGTAGGTGAAGGCCTTTGAAGGAGAAGTGCTCGGCAGTTGCAAGCTTGGGGTCCAAGCAAACTAGTCCGTTTACCCTTGCTGCAATCACATGGACAAAATACATGAGAAATTAAGTCAATAAATTCAAAGGTTCAAATACTGCAATTCAACTGTATATATTGATGCAATATGAAGATAAATAATTGGTCTACAAACATATACAGTCTGAAAAATTTAAGTCAAAGTAATATGAAGATCATGTGGAGTACGTATGTAATACGTCGACATGATCAAGTGGAGTATATATATATTAAACTCGCGCTACTGAGTTGTCCCAACGGTGATCGGAAAGAGAAAAATTGTTCAAATGGTGTTGAATGTTACATGACATTTCAACCGTTTTTCTTCCATATTTAAGTGCAGTAAACGTCATAATGTATTTTTTTTTAAGTAAATGGCGAGAGAGAATAATGATATATACCAAAATATGTAGTAGTGATCATGTCCTTTAGTATTGATCTAAAATTTAATATATGATGTAATGCGGGGAAAAAAAAGCTATGTCAAGTACTATTGGATCTAGGATTAAAGCAAATATAACGATGAAAAAAAAAGAAAAAAAAATTACGCCAAAAGACTAGTGGTTGGGGTCAACCTGGGCTAGCAGGGTCTGCGATACAGAAGTCCTGAAGTGGACTAGGCTCAAACGCAATGGCTATAGCAAATGTGGCTGCAGCCAGCAAAGCAAATAGCAGAATTTGGTTTGCCATATCTTTCTTGATCAGATGATCGTCTTTTTCTCTCGGCCTGTGAGATTATGAAGCTGTTAAAAATGAATATATGTTAGAATTAGTGAGCTAGATATGTTTCTGTTGTAGCATGTTATATGGACTTATAACGTTACATATATATATATATAATGGCAAAAGTCGATAAGAAATCTCGCTTAATTAATGCAGTCAAGAGAAAAAAAGCTGCCGTCCGGACACCATATCATTATATTAAAATAAGAGAGAAATTCTCAGTTTAGTGAGAGATTAATGTAAATGGTTTGACTGATGAAGTGAATATATTAAGATTTCAAGGAAATAAAGAAGTAATTATCTGCCATTGGGAAGAATTACAGATTTCTAACAGATAGAGAATGCTCACTCAATATATTTCTAATTAACAAACAAGCTCTTAACTAACTTCTTCAACGACGAATTAAAACTGCCAAAAAAATTGAGAGAGAAAACTGTAGCGTTGGAAAATAACCAACATTAATAATGGTATATCTATCATTAGTATATAATTTTTTTGTCATAGCATATATATATATATATATATAAATTTTTTTTAGCTCAGGGTATCAAAACATTATCAATATTATTGGCAATACTCTTACACTGTTGCTGTGCCGGACCTGCCTGCCGCTGACTATCTATTTTTTGCCGACCTATTGGTCTATTTGGTGTTTATATCTCCTGGCGTTTATCTTTTGGTTGCAATTGATCAAATATAAAACTAATGATATTCATTAAATTATATATGTTGCTCGGATTTGTCGTTCTCAAGAATTTAAGTTCAATAACATGTTTGCAAGCAGGAAATATTGATCAATATAAAACTATTAATTTCATGTATCCTTTCTCCGATTGATCTTATTAATAGGTATCCTTTTACACGTTTTAGGCAAAAATATGCACAGGATATTAAAACAATAACAAATTCCCTAGGCACATGCTTATCCATGAAATTATTGTACTTGCAAGTTAAATCTCTTGAAATATTTTTAAAAGCACGTAATGTGATTAGCAAAAAAAAAAAAAAAAGAAAAAAAAAAAAATCTCCATGTAATGTAATGACAACATAACGAAAAAGGTGTAAATATCTGGATATAAAAGTACTTACCATGATACGTTCACATCTCATAGGATATTAAAGTACATACAATGATCATCTATAGTGATCTGTTGTAGGAGAAGAAAAAGATAGTGATATTTAGCTAAAACTTAAATAGTACTTTTTTTTGAATTTTTTACTTATTTAATTATGTTGGATTTTGAGACATCCATAACATGCCTGCCTCAAAAGTCAACACTCAGATTTTATTTAGAATAACATTCATGAGGCAGGAAAGAATCATTTTGAAAATATTATGCAATATTTCTAATATCTTAAGAAAAAATATTATGCAATATTTTTAATATCTTAATAAATTGAGTAATTAGATAATTTACTTTCCTGCAAATTAAAATACTTTTCATAGTTTGTGTGTACTAAGTGTGACTATAAATAACTAAGAACCTCGTTCATTTCACCGATTTGAGTTTTCAATTTCAATTTTGTTACAGTTAAAAGCTCTAATAAAAAGTCACATCACATCTAACTTTTTTTACTACAGTTAAAAACTCTCACATAAAGTCACATCTCAATTAGAATTAAAAACTCGAATCATTAAATTGAACGTGATCTAAAGAGTCAAAGGCACAAAAGAAAGACATATAGCAAGTTTATGTCAGATTTCTCACTTTCACTCTACTATTCTTCTATTGAGTTTTTAAAGTTTTCAATTTTTGTAGTTGTTCAAGTATTGCTATTTAATAACCAAACGTAACATGTAGCCATGATTGTGTTCGTGGAGAATCTTAACTTAAAAGCACAAAGATCATGTTCGTAGGACGAATATCATGAGGCTATCTTGTGACAAATTATGTGCCAATTGAATGAGAAATCCTACCCAATACTCATTATATATATCTTTTGAGGGGCAAAAAAGTCAAATCATCATATATATATATATATATGTATATATTTTTTTTAAAAAATAGAAATAGATAATTTTAGCAAAATGCATTTTTATGGCCACGCTTAACTTTTTTTTTCTCTCTCTAATTTTAAAGAAATTATTACCAAAAAAAAAAAAACTTAAAATGAGACAAATTCAAGAGGCAAAATAAACATTTTTAAAATTTATAAAACAAAGTAAGAATAATCTCAAAAAGGGCACCACTGAAATTAATCCTTTATTTTACCTTTGGAGGTAAAAAAGAAGAATTAAAAAGATTAAAGGAGGCTGGCAACGTCGGTTAATACGTGAGGCAAAGCTGTAATTTCGACTGGATTTCCAAATATATCTATCTACGTTTTCTTCTCTCTCCCCTCAGCCATCACGAGTTTCGCTTTTTTTCTGTGCTTGTAATCATAATTTCATTTCCAAAGGGAGATAAAAGAAGAAGAGATTTCCCTCTTTCTTTTTTTTTCCTTCCATTGAAATTTTCTTAATTTTCTTAATTCTCGTGGGAAGAAACCATTTGCCACAACCAAAGGGAGCGCTTATTTTTCATTCGCATTGTCCCCGAAAAGGTCAGTTTAATCCTTTTGGCTTTGCTAATTAAGATATATTTTCAATTCAATTCTTTATTGATTGTTGACGGTTTTCTGAAATTGTAATGGCTTATTAAATCTTTTCTGTGATAAAATATCTTTCAGATGTAAAACATCTCTCAAAAATTCAAAAAAAAAAAAAAATTCATGTTAAAATCACTAAAAATTAATACGCAAATAAGTAAAAGTGTATCTGAATCTATGATAATAAATTTCAATGTCGCCGCTCATATGCAGTCCCTAGCATGACGGTCATGAGTATGACTTTTCACGAGGGTTAAAGTAAAAACCGTCACTAAATTGATAAGACAGACGGTTTTTCCGGGAACTATATATCCTGATGTCAAACAGCTCAATTGCTAGTGTCATCTTGCAAGTCCTTTTCTCTTAAATATAGTTCGAAGTTTGCGCGTTAAGTTACATTGTTGGTCATATATCTTTAGCATTCAAAAGACTAATGTGTGAGAAACATGGCCTTGAAACGATATCAGCTTATAACACTGAGAACGGTGTAGGAGAAACAAACTAATTTGAAAGACTATGGCCTCGTTCGCTTCGTGAATTCGAGTTTTTAATTCAAGCTGAAATATGACATTTTTTGAGAGATTTTAACTGTAGCAAAAAATGTTAGACGTGACATTTTCTGAAACATTTTAACTGTAAAAATATAAAACCGAAAACTCAAATCGGTAAAATAAACGAGGCCTATGTTACTGTTATAAAACAAAAAAGATAATTTGTTAGAGTAGCCAATTTCATTTTTTTATAAGCTTGGAGAAAATGTTTTTTTTTGTTTTTTTGTTTTTTTTTTTGTCCTCCATAGAATTTGTCATGTAAGATACGTATATATACAATCACCATTAATTGCTTACCTAGATTTCATCCTAGAAAGATAATCAAAGGAAATACGAGGAAACATGTGCTCTTAGGAATGATTTAGAAATAAACGTGGTTGAAATACAAGTACTTGGTTTAGCAAATAAATACGGACCTTATGACACTCTCTCTTTCTCATTTCTTTAAGCTTTATTCTTTTTTTCTTTTTAAGAATTAAACTTGAAAATTTTGGTCTCCTACTTATTTTTCGGCACTTTCTGATGGGTTACTAATAGTATGCCCTCCAGTTCTATAAGAGGGCTTCCAAGATGGTCAATAAACCTTTTACTGTGGATTTGAATAAGCCTCTTGTCTTCCAGGTCAGATCTCATTTCTGTTTACTTGTTTTTTTATTTTTCTTGTAATCCATTTCTAATTTTCTATATATGTTCATTGCTTATAGTGCATAGCATACCCAATGCATTTCGCTCCTCTCTCTCTCTCTCTCTCTCTCTCTCTCTCTTTTCTTTTCTTTTTTATTTTTATTTTTTTATGCTTAGTGCACTCATCAATGAAACTTAAGAATGCTCGCAGCCTAGCATTCCAGAAGGCATAGTTTAAGCCATCTAGGAGAGGTGGCTTGATGATTGAACCTCTCTTTGTCATTGTTGAGAAATAGTTTAGTGAGAGCTGTCAAAATAGCAATTTTCTTATCCATATTTTCTTTGTGATTAATGGACTATCATAAGCTTCATCAAAATTTCATCTCTCTCTCTCTCTCTCCATACAATTGCGTCTCACTGACATGGTTTACAAAACACAGAAATAGGTGCAGCATTCTTAAAACATAGGATGGAAATGCAGCATTTCAATAAAGCACATAAGAGATATTTGTTAACATTATTCCTTAAAAACTTTCAGAAAAACTACTTGCACATGCACACAAGTGCTCAATCAAGAAACAATCATTTAACATGCATATTTTGGACATGCTTAAATTCATGTGCGTACACACAAAGTTGTACAATAACAACTAGCTAGATCATACTTCATTTTTTTCATTGATCATATTCTTGCTTTTCACTTTGATTTTGAGCATTTTGCACCATGTTAACATGTCATGATTTTCCCCAGTCACTTATAGCTAGTGTCAGAAAGCTAGAAATATGGAGTTTCCACTTCTGATTAAAGTGAAATTGTATTTTATTCTTTTGGTTATTGTATCTTTCTTACAGCTGGAATTTTCTTAGGTTGGCCATCTTGGAGAAGCTTACGGTGAATGGGTTCACCAGCCTATTGTGAGCAAGGAAGGCCCGAGGCTTTTCGCGAATGATTTTTGTGAGGTATTATTCCAAGTTCATTGTCAATATTCATCAAATATTGGTGGCCATTGTATGCATATCTAGGAATTTATTGAATAAGCTTCTTCATTGAGAAATTTTGCAAGTTCATATGCAAATCTAAATAAGCAGTTTCTATTATGAGTGCATATATATGCCAATGAAATTCAAAAACTAAGGTTGCGTTTGGAATGAGAGTTCAAATTTGAGTGATTTTAGTTGTAAAACTAGAACTATGATTTATGGTTTGAACTTGAGGTCTAAATTATAGTTCTGAAATCGGAATAAGAACCAGATGTTTGAACCATCCAAAATTAAGGGGGGAAGGTAGTTTTATTTTTTAGGGTGGTTTTGATTTAAAACATCACATTAAGATTCAAATATTGAACCAAAACTATTCAAGCCAAACACTGATTTTCGTGAACTATTTTTTACTTTTTACAAACAAATAAAGATTTGAACTAGAATCATAGTTCTGGTTCTAAAACCCTCGTACCAAGCTTAACCTAAGATCTTATTGTTGGTAAGTTTCCAAATGTGTTTATGTTGTCATCTTTTACTCAAAACAGCTCTTGACCCGCACGGTATGGTGGGTGGTTCCGCTTGTTTGGCTGCCGGTTATGTGCTGGTTTGTGACCAAGTCTCTGCAAATGGGCCTTTCTTCTTCTGAGGCAGCTCTAGCAGTAGTTGGTGGCATTTTCATATGGACATTGCTTGAGTACTGTTTGCACCGCTTTCTTTTCCACATGAAGACAACAAGTTATTTGTAATAGTCCTTCATTTCTCTTTTCACATGGGTAACATTGATCTTATTTGTTACCTCTCTTTGTCTCCCCTTGTTCAATAGAATCCTAATCCATTTGAGAAACTTTTCAGGGGAAACACTGTGCATTATCTTCTTCATGGCTGCCATCACAAGCACCCGATGGACGGATTGCGACTCGTTTTCCCTCCTGCGGCAGCTGCTATTCTATCTGTGCCGGTAAGTTCATTCCACTATCCTACTACCATTCTCTCGTTAAGGAGCATATGTGTAGATGTAAATAGTACTGGTTTTGAAACTTTTCTCTGGTATCACTATCACGTTGTAATTACCATAAGTAAATATAGACCCTATTCATTTCACTGATTCAAGTTTTGTTACAGTAAAAAGACTCTAAAAAACAGTCATATCTAATTTCTTTACTACAGTAAAAAGCTCTCACATAAAATCACATATTAATTCAAATTAAAAACTCGAATCAACGAACTAAACGAGCCCATAAAATGTATTGCCGATAGTTACTGTAATTATTAGAATAATATGACGCAGTACGGATCTGAAAGAAAATAATCAAAAATCAATATTATCCTTGAAATACCTTTTTTTTAGTGCTATAAAAAAAAAAAAAAAAAAAAAAGGGTATCCCTAAAAGTTTCATTCAATTAGTATGCCCTTATCACACAGATTTAAGGTCTCACTCAATTGAACTTCGCTCTATTAGGGTATTCATGCATGCATGTATGCATACATTATACACACGCACATATATAGTTTGTCCTGCATAAAACAATCAGTTACCTTGAATATTCTGGTATGGTTGAACAGAAAGGCTAATCAATTGGTTAATAGATTCACATATTCACAATACTAGAGTAAATGAACTAAAAATTCACATCCTGTTCAAGTATGTGACTTTGACTGTTCAACACCTTTGCTAACTTTTGTTCGTGTTTTTTGATAGATCTAAGAGTATTAAGAGAAAGATCTATGCATCTTGTCTCATGCTTATAAATTTCATCTTCTGCTTCTGATTTATCATGATCTATTATATGCCTGCTAGATTTGGACCCTCATTAGGCTTTTATCGACACCATCCACCGGTCCTGCGATATTTGGAGGATGCTTGCTAGGATATGTCATGTATGATCTCACTCACTTCTACCTTCATCATGGGAAGCCTTCAAAAGGGTTGACTAAAAGTTTAAAGGTAATGATAAATCTAAGTCTCGTTCATTTCACCGATTCGAATTTAGAATTTAAGTTTTGCTACAGTAAAAAGCTCTCAGAAATAATCACATCTAACTTTTTTGTTACAGTAAAACGCGCTCACATAAAATCACATCTCAACTCGAATTAACGAACTAAATGAGCTTCTAAACTCTCTCTTCCTCTATCTTCCCTCCATTTTCAAGTTATGTCGAGCCTCGCCTTGACGGAGTTAGCGCGCAATGTGTGTGCTCCGTTTATTTTTGTTCTTCTTATCGTTTATTATTATTATTATTATTATTATTATTATTATTATTATTATTATTATTATTTTTTGTTGCTCTTTCGCATAGTTCGAGTTAGTGCTTTTAACTTTTAGCATACACTGCATCTATTTGATCATGCGTATTTTGTGCCTTTTACCAATCCTTGTGTTTCATTTCTAATAGACATATCACTTGAGCCATCATTTTCGGGTTCAAACCGTGGGATTCGGGATCACTTCCTCCTTTTGGGACAGGGTGTTTGGAACATTTCCTTCAACAATGGCTGCTGGGAGAACTAGATGATAACAATGGCCTACACAAAATTATCCATCAATTTGGAAGGGTATTGGGACAATCTGGCATACGTGGTTTTCGTGCTACATTTTGTAGTAAGCCTTGTAATTATCATATGTTTGTAGTAATTGCTTCTTGCCCTTCCTTTGTATCATCAACTACTATTGCATCATCTTCCTTCTTTGAAACTGAAAATTGCACGGATAATTTTTTTTTTTTTTTTTCCAGGGTGCTTTTAGTGATATGATTGTGAGTGGCCTACGTTTGGTAGAGTGGAAGGGAGAGGAAAGAAATTGGAGGAGTAATATTTGAGGGGAAAAAAAAAAATTCGGTTGTTTGTTAGAGATAAAATTGGAAATGGAAGAAGTTTTTGTTGTGTTTGGAATTATTCTTGTTTTTATTATTCACGTTTTTTAAGAAAAAAATAAAAACGATTTCAAAACAGCGTTTGGTATAATTAAAGATAAAAAATAAAAATGAAAACGATTTTTTAGTTTAGTTAAAATAAGAGAGAATGAAAAATGATTTTAGTCATTTTTCTATTTTTTGTTTTCGTTTTCTCATCTCTCTCAAGCAGAAAGAGAGAGAGAGACATTAATGAGTTTTTTTATACTGAAATAATCTCTGATAAAACTACCAAACGCATTTTCAAAAATGATTTATGTCTGAGATTGAAAACATTTTCATTTTCATTTTTAACAAAAATAAAATCAATTTGAAACGAGTTCCAAACGCACCCTTAATTCACATTTCCATTTTTTAATCTTTCCAATTTTAGAAATAACAGATGAAAAAAAAAGACAAAATAAATAGTACGTCAAATAATCATTTTACCATAATCACACCTATTGTGATCTTATTTGTACAATTGTATAATTGTAAAATAAATTAGATTACACTTTTTTTCACTTTTCTTCTTATTCTACCAAACTATGCGAAATTTTTTTTTTTCTTTCCTTCTGAGTCCCAAAAATTATATGTTTAGTAGAATAATTGTTTTTTTGTTTATTCGGGGTTTAAGTTTGAAATATGAATTTTAAAAAAAAAAAAAAAAAAAAATTTACGTAAATGTTGCAATTATAAGATTTTAGGGGAGCAAGCAAACTAGTAAAATTGTTAAACAAGAACAGGGCAAGAGTATAAAGAGCCCAAGGCCAGGGCCCAGGGGCAGCGGCCATCGGAACCCTAAGGTAGCTTTGTCTTTACTTGTCCTGAATTTTGTTTGATTGTATGAATTGTTAACGATCAAAATTCGTCTAACAAATATTTTACCGGCAATCGCATTACCTCAAATTATCTTTCACGTATAAATAATAAATAAAAATGTGAATACAAAAATTTTTATTAGTTCACTTTTAATGTAAGAGCTAGAACCACCGTAGCATTTGGAGAATTTCACTGCGTTGGGCAGAGGACATAGAGAGCTCGGGCATAGCTGACAAAAAACTGAACTTAAGGCTTCGTAATGGGGTTAATCACTTATTTACAGCCCTCTAAGATATAGATAGAATTCTTGAATACGCATTTGAATAAGTTGGAGATAATCTCTAACCTATGTTTATTCTATCCCTTTAATCTTTCATGTATTTCCGTATCTTCAGTTTGAATTTGATTCTAAAACATAATTCGGCGACAATCAAGATTTAAACCACGCATTTTGACTTAAGAAATGTTAGCATCACTCTTTTTGTTACTCTCTTCATTTACTGTTTGATACGTGAACTCTACTAACATAATATATTATTATTTAAACAAAAAATATTATAATAAAGTTCACGTGTCACACAATGAATAGAGAGAATAACACCAGCATTTCTCCCTTATTGTTAGTCGGCTCGCAGATGCATGTTTTCTGTTTTGACTGAGCTTGGTAACCTATCGACACCAAGCATAAACGGATTGGGTATAATACCTAGTAGACAAAGCGACAAGTATATATATATATATATATATATATATATATTTGTATCATGTGGAGGCCTTTTTTCGAAATATTATCTAACCTATTGGATGAAAGATCAATGGTTCAAAATTGTGTTCCCATAGAAATAAAAAGTAGAGACAACTACATTTGATAACAAACGTTTCCTTATCTTCTAATAACAATAATAATGAATAAAAAAATACTAAAAAAATTGAAGAACAAACTTCAATAATGCCGTGTCCATATCAAATATCAATGGCCGAAAGGGGACGGATCGTAACACAAACTGAAAATTGTGACCCACGGGCCATGAAAAGCGTCGCATCCGAAGCGCGACCACAGTTACGACTTTTATCACAAAGGAATCACAATGTGTCACGATTGACCCGAGTGCGGTCGCGGCAAAGCATTACCAAAGTCATCAAAGTCTTTCTTTTACTTTTTTTTTTGGATTTCTAATAGTTGGATTCAATCTGGTGTGTATGAGCTCATGTAACAAACGGTGAGCTTGTTTACTTTTCAATGTTTATACAAATCTAGTGGACAAAAAACCTTGCATCGTTGATGAGAAAAAGTTAATGTTTATACAGATTTAGTGGACAGAAAAGCTTGCATCATAAGTAGTCTTTCTCAACAAATAATTGTTATCTTTCAACCTCGAGCAATTTTTTTGAACAGGAAACTGCAAAAAACATCAATTATCAACCTCGTGCAATAATTTAATCATGTTCTGACTTGCGGAGAACCACGTTTACATACTCTAGTTCACTTTATAAATTTGAGTTTTCAATTAGAATTATAATGTGACATTTTTTAAAAAAAATTTCACTATAACAAAAAAAGTTAAATGTGACATTTTCTTAAAACTTTTTATTATAAAAACTTAAAAATAAAAACTCGAATCAGTAAAATAAACGATACCTAAATATAAAAATAAAAAAATAAAAAACTTGTGAAGAACAAGTATTACAAATAGACTTATAAATGTTTTTTTTTTTTTTAAAGACCAACTTGGAGAATCTTTTTGCTGTACTTGAGACGGCAAGAACAATCCAATTCCAACTCCGGCAGCTTAATTTTTCTCATGTACTTTTCTCTCTTTTTTTTTTTTTTTTTTTTTTTCCAGACAAAAAGATAACGAGTACTTATATTTACCATCACTATATTAATTAATAGTCCCTACTAATAATAATTTATATTTATTATAATTTTATCTTAACTTAAAAATAATATTTAAAACCCACTAATATATCCTCACATTAATCATAAATAGAAATAGTATTCTATTCAAACAAATAAAAAAACATACACCCACATTAATTATAATTAAATAGTATTCTATGCATAGGCTTCGTGCAATAATCAGAGAGTAGTAGAAAAATTAGTGTGATTCAAAAACGGTTTTTTTTTTTTTTTTCTGCTGGAAGATTCAAAAACGTTTTGCAAGATGGATTTTTGTATCGTACCCTAAAATTCACCTACAAAATGATCGATGGATTGCAATAATTGTTAAAAAGGAATATAATGTTAATAGTTAAAAAGGGATTATATTAGTTTATAAATCAAATCAAAATGAAAATTAAAGTGGGGGCATGAGAGGCTTAAGTTAAGTATTATGTTTCTAATATCTATAAAAGGATAGATTTTTCAAATCTTTATTAAAAGAATATAATTATTAAGGTTTTTATAAATTTTAAGGGTGCAAATATAACCACTCAAAAACAATATCTTTTTATCTATTTATCTAGTACCATCTATTGGCTCCGTTCATTTCGCTTATTCGAGTTTAGAACTCGAGTTTTGCTACAGTAAAAAGCTCTCGCAAACAATCACATATAACTTTTTTGCTACAGTAAAAAGCTCTCACATAAAATCAAATCTCAACTCAAATCAGCGAAGTGAACGGATCAAGTCCAATCGGATTCTGGGTTGGGCGCCTTATTATGGTATTCTTTATATCGAATTTTGTTTTTTTTACTTCTTTTATTCCTTTTTTCCTGTTTTGTACTTTTATTTTTCTCTTGTTTTTGTCTTTATTTCTTCTTCTTTTTTCTCTCTTTTTCTTCAACAATTATATAACTGTTTTTTTAAAAAATGTCACGTGCGCGGAGCACGCATTTTGACTGATAGTAATAATAATGAAACCATAATTCTATGATAGTGGACACTCAAGTCCACAACATCGATTAATTATAAATTATAGGACCAAAGAAAAACAATTGTCAAGTACGAACAAGAAAAAAGAGAAGGAAAATCACGTCTCGTTCACTTTGTAAATTTAATGTCTCGTTCACTTTACAGATTTGAGTTTTCGATTCGAGCTGAGATGTGACATTTTCTGAGAGCTTTTTACTGTAATAAAAAATTTTGATGTAACATTATCTGATAGCTTTTTACTGTAAAAATCTAAAACTAAAAACTCAAATCGGTGAAATGAACGAGGCCTAAGTTTTCAATTCGAGCTGAAATGTGACATTTTCTGAGAGATTTTCACTGTAGCAGAAAAAGTTAGATGTGACATTTTTTGAGAGTTTTTTACTGTATAAACCTAAAACTAAAAACTCGAATCGGTGAAATGAACGAGACCTCAATAAATTTGTAAAAACAAGAAGATCTTTCTAAAATCTAATCAAATTATGGTAAAATTCTAAGTTAAATTGCCCCTTATTAAGAATATAAAGTAGAGTCCAAATCATTAAGAATACCCTTATTCATCTTTATGTGTTTAAAATTTCAATACTTACCTACTGTGGATCCCGCTAAATAGATAAATGATATTCAATTTAATGAGAATTACTATTTTATGAGTGTGGAGTTTTATTCCGATTAAGATGAATATCATTTTTGTTTAAATAAATAAAGAAAACACCATAAGAAAAAAAATAATAACCAAAGAAAACGCCTCACTCATGCACCTAAACCCACGTGGCAAGTCAATATTTAACCATTTTTGTTTTCTTTTAAGCTTAAAAAATCAAAAAACTAGAGGGAAACCCAAGATACTCCACCTGAGATACAAATTACAAACTTCTGTTTGATTTCTTGTATTAAAAAAATAAACTAAAATTAAAAGGTGTCGTGTCCTCTATTTTCTCCATAATCTGTTAGTGGCCCTGATTTACAAATATTTTGATATCTATTCAAATTTGT
This sequence comes from Morus indica, assembly GCA_029231665.1. Lineage (NCBI taxonomy): Eukaryota > Viridiplantae > Streptophyta > Magnoliopsida > Rosales > Moraceae > Morus > Morus indica. Next base: position 2,047,385 of record JACAGA010000031.1, read on the forward strand.
TATTTAAAGTTATGAACTAAATAGACTATAACAAATTTTAAAAAATATTTGTCTTCACGGCAAATTTATATGGGCCATATGGACGAGGATTTGTTCCTTTTTTCGCTCCGAAAGAATAGAAAAAATAATTGTTTCAATTGAAATTGAAGTAAAAAAGTTTTGAAATTTTAAAACTTGAGATTTTGAAGAGGTAAGAGAGAGGGGGAGAGAAAGAAATAGCTAGATATGTGTCATTGGGTTAAAAACTACGCATTATTGTCCTTCACCTATACGTTACTCGCCTATACGTGACCGGTTTATAATTGACACAAAGTTGACGTTTGGTTCATGAGTTCATAACTATGATTCATATCTATTTTCAGTTTATGTGTATTTTTTATGAGAGAAAATACTGTAACGAGTTACGAACCATAATCTAAATCATGGTACGAATCTTTACTCCAAACGCAAGAATTACATCAATGTCCCTCCTCAAATATAAGCCGTTAAGGATGGTTGAGAAAAACTGATGAATAGTTACATCAAAAGTACAATGATGTACGGTAACAACACCCAAATATTTTTTAAAAAAAATAAAAAAATAATTATTAGTAAAGTAATGAAACCAAATTAGGAGGATTTTTTTTTTTTTTTTTTCAATTCGGTAAATCGGGTGCTATTGTGATATTGACAAAAATAGAGTAGTTTCGTGTAATTTTGACATTCACCTCATTAGATGGCCTTCACGTCTTAATCCCATTTCTTTTATTAGAAGGGCAGTGCTAGTTTAGCATAAGCCAAGAACTAGTCATGCAAATATGTACCACTTTCTTCTTTCTTTCCTCCCAAAATTTTACACGTTCTTTTCACGGATTCAAGTAGAAAATTTAAAGTAAAATTTAAAATTTTGTTTAAAAAAAAACTTAGAGTAAAAGGGTTGAATTGTGAAACACTTTCATACTAGAGGGTGAGATAACACATGAATTCTATACTATGAGCTTTAAGGATTGAAATATTACCGGCCTCTAAGGCTCTAACTTTGTATCTTGTCTCAGTTTCCCAAATGCTTCAACCTACGCAGGAAAAGGAATATTCGCGAAAGGTTCTATTGTGACAAGGAGGGCGTTACCTCAGCAACAATTAATTTTATTAGTAAACCACACACCGACCATAATAATTCATTATCGTTAGACCACCCTACTTGATAGTAAAGATAAATTAACTTATTTAATAGGTTCGGAACAATTTCATTGTCGTATTTTTTTGCTTTGCCTAAAATGCCCTTCAACAAGCAAGATTGAGATTGAATGTGTTTTTGTCTGACAGAGTTTTAGATTTAAGCTTAATAAAAGGGTAATTAAGGACTAAACTGAAATATTTTTTGAAGTACAAGGCGCTAAACTGCAACAATGTGAAAGTTGTGGGGCCGAGTGGTTTTTTTTTCCTTCAACCCATGTTCTCTTATAGCTGTCCCGTGATTTTAAAATGGCCAGACTGGCCAACGTGAGGATCTGCTACCGATTCTTTGATCCCCATTCGAGAAATCAACGGCCCAGATTTCTCTACATTATTTATTGTAGTTTTCCGAAACGGATACAATGGGAGAGCAGTGAAGAGAGAGAGAGAGAGAGAGGAGAGAGGAGAGAGAGTCGTCAATCTACTGCTCTCCTTTTCGGAGCCTAGAAACGCTAAAACCTCGTCTTTCCATTGGTGGCGGTGGCTTCGGTATAGAAAATCTTTAGAGAGAAAGTCTTTCGTCGTTTGGATCGACTCGCATTGTCTCCGGTAAGTGATTTGATGTTCTTCTTTTTTGTCTCATTTGAATCCTTCTCTTGCAATTTTTAGATCTGTTTCTTTTTTTTTTTGGTTGGTTATTAATTTTGTTCTCAGGAAAATCAAGGGATTTTCTTGTAAAATAGGTTTTGTCGCTGCATTGTTTGATTTTGAGTTGAAACTGTCGTTTGGTGATGTTGACGCTCTCTGTTTGGTTACTGGGAAAATTTGAAGAAAAAAAAGGAAAGAATTTCCCATGTTTGCTATGTCATCTTCTGTTTTGTTGCCAGGATCTAATGGGGTATTGATATTCGGCTCTATGAAATAAATTCTCTTTCTTTCATTTCGTACCACGAAGGATGGGAATCTATTATTTAATTTGTTAATCTCCGAAATACACTTTCGAAATTTAACATTCTCAAATGATATAATAATGCTATATTTCCCCTTATTTCTAGAAATGGGGCATAAATTTTACTTCTTATGTTTTGTTTTTTTTATTTTATGTATGTGTGTGTATATATATATATGTATATATTATATTTCTACATTCATTTTCATTAGGTTTGTTATTTGCTTTTGATTATAATTTTCTTTTCCCTGTGGTTGAATTAGTCTATTGCCGACCAATGTAAAGGCATGATTAAAACATCAATTTCCTCATGTCATGATGCTTATTTCTTTGATGAATTGTAGCATTTTTATAACTTGGACTGTTTTTCATGTGGGACCAGACAAGTTATGAAGGAGAGAAAAATGCCCTTAAGATTTTTTATGATTATCTTATCTAACAAGCAACATCTATGATTTGACATTACTTCTAGTAGTTTAGTATTTTTCCCTGTAATATTTGGGCTCATCACCGTAAGCAAGTAGTTTGATAATTTATATTTTGTGTTTAAATAGATTTATGAACTTTTCTTTATTAATGTTGCGGAGAATTCTGTGATAAGGTAGGAAAAAAATACTCTACTGGTAAGAACCGCTAGTTATATCTCATAAAAATCTTATCAAATTAAGAAAAGTATGATAAATTAACATAACTTAATGAAGATCTGATGATTAAAATATTTATCCTATTTGTAGGTGTTTTTTCGTATCCTAACATAGAATTCTCTTAACAATGCTATGATCTATTGGAGTTTTATCTCTAATCCAGGTTGTCTTTTATTCTTTCCTCTCAGCAGTATCATCATATACTACAATATGGTTGCGCAGGAGTTTGTCGTTGATTTGAATAAACCCCTTGTACTTCAGGTAATATCACATTGACGTTTATTTCGTACATTTCATTTGAATAAAACATGTTGAAATGATTGTGCTTTATTCAAAATGTTTTTTCACTTAAACCCATTTAAAATCCAATTGTTAATAGTGAAAGCTTTTCGTAGTTTTGGATGGAAAACAACAGAGTCCTTCGGGCACATCTGATAACTCTGGAACTAGCCTGAGATGATTAGCATGGCCCTGCTGCACTAGGATCCCATGCAAAAATCGAGGAAAAAAAGGAATGCAAACGACAGTAGTTCTTTCTAATTGTTGAGAATTTATCCTCCCATTCATTTGGAGTTGAATTCTATTTGCTCTATATAATTGCTTTTTCAGCCGTTTGCAGAAGAACATACCCTTCTTGTCTGTAGCTTGAAAGGAAATTTGCCTTCTTTGTAGTGTGCATTTTGAAAATTTTTTTTTCTTTCAACTACGAAAATTCTTCTGAGGTTTTTATTTTCTTTTTATTTTTTTCATCTCATCTTCTTGTATTTCTTTACTTTTTTAACCTCTATTGATCCCAATTTGTTCTAGTAACTGTATTAGACTGACATTAAGTTCTCTTAAATAGATCATAGATTGATGATTGTAGTTGGTGCCGCTATTGGTTCTAATCTCAAAATGGTCTTTCGCAGGTTGGCCATCTTGGAGAAGGTTATCAGGAATGGGCGCACCAGCCTATTCCAACCAAGGAAAGCCCTCGATTTTTTGAAAGTGATATTTTGGAGGTATTTCCTTTTTGTTTGAATTAATAATGACATTATTTTAAGGTCAGTGCTAGCAATAGAATTACACATCCTTGGAAATAAGTGTAGTATTTTTTCTCTGTTTATAGCGCTCTATCTGTTTATGCCTTTGATTACGTGCATTTGATTATTTGGTAGCTCTAAATAGGCCTTCTTTGAGAAGGAATATGCCTCAGTGCTGATTCGGTATTTTCATGAAATAGTTCTTGACCCGCACGGCCTGGTGGGTTATTCCCCTTGTCTGGCTGCCAGTTGTCTGCTATACCATCTCCATGTCTGTACGAATGGGCCATACATGTTCTGAGATTGCTGTGATGGTGGCAGTTGGTATATTCATCTGGACATTGCTCGAGTACTCATTGCATCGTTTCCTTTTTCACATCAAAACAAAGACCTACTGGTTAGCTATTCTGTTCATTTTTTTTTTTTAATACACATCAACTTATCTGTTCTGTATCAAACCTTTTTTGGTGTGCTTTTTTGTTGAAATTGTTTTCAGGGGAAACACCATACATTATCTTCTCCATGGCTGCCATCACAAGCACCCCATGGACAGCTTGCGTCTTGTGTTCCCTCCTGTTCCAGCAGCTATTCTAACGATACCTGTACGTATTTATTCCTTTTTCTTCATGTTTTGCGATTTACATTTGTTTCTAGAATGTATAATTGATTCCTACAGCTACTACTATTAGTAAATTCATATGCAATAGTGTCAGTTGTGAAACTTGATTATTGGGATCAGTTTTATTTTGTTATAATTATCTTGATGTCATTCTGTTTCCATGGGCTCGTACGGCATTCATAACTCGAGAAATCTAAATTTTACATCATCCATGGCAGCTCTGGAACATGATTAAGCTTCTCTCCACTCCTTCTACTACTCCTGCCCTATTTGGTGGTGGTTTATTGGGTTATGTGATGTATGATGTTACTCATTACTACCTTCACCATGGTTATCCATCGAAAGAGACATTTCGAAATCTTAAGGTCAGAGCAGCCAACATTTTTCAATATCGGAAACTTTCTACACTTTGAATTCTGTTCTTTCTCCTTCGCCATTCATAAGTACCGTGCAAATTATTTGTAACTTCTAACTTGTCTGATATATTTGCCAGAAATACCATTTGAATCATCACTTTCGCATTCAGAACAAAGGCTTCGGCATAACTTCGTCCCTGTGGGACAAGGTGTTTGGGACACTTCCTCAAACTAAAGCAGCTGTGAAAAGTAGATAATTTCGTTAATGGCGAGGATAAGGATTGCTTCTCTTGATTGGTTATGCCTTGCGTGTTGAGTTACTTCAGTATAGTTTCCTTCCTAAACATTCTTTATTCCATTTCTGTCGTCTAGGTAATTGTAGATTTCTTTAAATGGTGAAGTCAGGATTGTTATTTCATGGATGGGAGTATCAATTTTGTGGTGTCCTTTCTCTAGAAGGCAAATTTCTGTGTAAATGAAAATTATGGTCTTAGTTATAACTTATTGCTTGTTTAAGAGGAAAGTTCTCGTAGTTGTCTATTTATGCTGCTTCCTGTGTTGGTCCTTTCATTTTATGTCTTCGAAAGTTCCTCACGGAAACTTAATAGTGACAAATCATAATTAACAGAAATAACTAGCACTAGGTCGAAAAAGAATCAAAGTGGTATTCAGGGTTTGGATCATGGAACTTATGGGATATGACCTATTAAGCTTCCGTGTGATAGGTGAATACAATGAATTGTCAAGATAAGCGTTTATCTCGCAATGCAGTCTACATTGTAACGTTTGTTTCAAGAATTCTACTTAGTTTAAAATCATAGTTTTTAATATATTTTTCTCTAAAAAAAAAATTTAAATTTTAAAAATAAGAATCATAAACTATAATTTTAAACTTATGAATCAAACGTTACCGAAAGATCACCGGTGCAACATAATCCATAAAATTGACGTTCTTAAATAAAGCATCATCTACAGGTAAAGGGATGTATTAGTAAGCGGAATAAGTGGTAAGGATATTAGACTTACTATCTCTTAGAACGCTTCAAGTCTTAATCGAAAGGGTACTATGAGATAAGGAGGAAGATTACTTAGCCGACCAGAAATTGCTAAAAACTGAGTTGTTGCTAAGTTTGTGTTAGTACTTAACCAAAAAATCTTTAAAGCGGTGGAAAGAAACAATTTCAAGAACAAAAACATGTGGAAGTCAAACAAACTTCGCTTCAAAATTGAGAACTTAACGAATTTTTCAAAGTTAGAACTTTCAACTAGTATCATAATATATAGAATAATAGTACCTCACACCATGCCATGGGGATGACCCTTATCAGTAATGTTGCCAAGGGGATGACCCTTATCAGTAATGTAAGAGTCCGCATCTTCACATGGTGATATTTTTCCATTTTGAGTTGAATCCGTACGGATTTACTTTTAAGGCACCGTTCACTTCACCGATTTGAGTTTTGCTACAATAAAAAATTTTCAGAAACAATCACATTTAACTTTTTTGTTGCAGTAATAAGCTCTCACATAAAATCACATCTTAACTCAAATAACAAACTTGAATCAACGAAGTGAATATGCCATAAATTTCATCTTAAAAGGTCCTATATCATTGGAAGGTGGTTTCCTCCCTTATAAATCATTATCTACCTCCACACCTATCATTAGAAGAGTAATTTTGCAATAAAGTATTAAACAATCATGATTTCATCTTTGACACCTGTTTCTGTTAATTTAATTGATAAAAATAGCTGTTTAGTTAATGTGTGTGTGTATTTTTTTATTTTTTTTAAAGATGAATGGATTTTACATTTTGAAAATGTAAAAGTAAAGTATTACAAAAGTCATATTTTACAAAACCTCCTTTTTTATTTTTTATTTTTTTTGCTGAATTGCAAAACCCTTCTTAAAAGGCTATGATTTATATTTGCCTTCTCTTCTCCTTTGCTTAAAGTTCCCTTAAAAAAATCTAAAATGGGCATCACATACCTAGCATCCTTAATATAATATTATATTTAATTTGCTAATTGTAAATTTAATATTTGACTGTAAAAAATACTCTCTAATGCAATGCTATTTGTCATACTAAATTTTTCATATTTTATATTTTGTGATAAATATTTCACTAAACATAGCATACGAGAAATTTGACATTTGATTGTTATTGTTTGAAATGTTTATTTTTTCATGTAATAAATGCAACTTTTGCATTTCCTAATTATTTTAAACATAAAAGCTTTTATTTTTTTTGAACACCAACATAAAAGCTTTTATAACTTTCAAAGCTTAATAATTATGGAAAAAATAGATTTAACACTTCAAATAACATTATGCATTAGAGTAAAAATAAAAATAACATACTACGTTACATTTTTTATGGTAAATATGCAATTAGCATAAGCATTTGTATTGGAGATGAGTTTATTTTCCATATGCTATTTGAAATGGTCAACCATCTCCAATGTAAATACTAACGCCAATTGTATATTTACCATAAAAAGTGCGATATAGTATGTTATTTTCATTTTTACTCTAATGCATACTATTTGAAATACTAAATTTATTTTTTTTTTCATAATTTGTAAGCTTTGAAAGTTGTAAAACTGAGCATTTATTTTTAAAATAATTAAAAATGTAAAATAATGATTACATGAAATAATAAATATTTCAACCAATAATAATCAAATGTTAAATTTCTTATATGCTCAGTGACGGAAGGAGATGAGGCCTAGGGGGCATATGCCCTCCCTGAATTTTTATGTTTGATTTTTAGTATGTATTTTCTTAAAATATTTTCATATATGCCCCCGTATTTGTAAAGATTTCAAATATATTCTCACAAAATCTAATTTCAAATTATTTTATTTTTATTGTTCTTTGGTCATTTCCTATTAAATCTACTTTAAATGTACCTAGTTGATTTTTTTCTCTAATTTATTCTTATGAAAACATTTTTTCTTTTGAATTGGTCCCTTCTAATATATGTTTGGATATAATCTAAGCTATATAAAAAATGACCCACCAAAATATTTTTTTTTCTCAAAATGTGTCCTTAATTAAGATTTTTTTTTTTCAAACAACCCACTCAATTATGAGTTTCTCACACATACATTTTCTCTAATTTGGTATTGTTAAAGTAATATGTATTTATATAAATGTGCGCTATATACTTAAAAATCTTTTTTTCTCCTTTTAGCACTCGCAGTCATTATCTTCTTATAGATATTATGTACCTCTTAAATAGTTTTTCTTATATAATTACTTACTAAAATATTTATTACTCAAGTATGTTTAGTAATCTATACATATATACTATTCATTTAAAAATATTAAGTGTTAATTTTATTAGTATTTTTCACATTTTAAATTTATGCTCTACTGAATCAAGATCTTAACTCCATTACTGTATATGTTATATTTAATGAGAAATATATTATAAAATATAATATATGAAAAATTTAACATAATAAATTACGTTACATTAAAAAATATTTTTTACATTCAAATGTTAAATTTATAATTATTGCATTTAACACTAGCATTTAGGAAGTTTCATTGGACATGGTCAGGTCGGGTCGAACCAACACCAATCACCTATCGATTAGCCATCCCGTAGGGTTTATCTCTCTCTCCCTCTTTCTCATTCACTCTGTGTCCGCCAGTAAAACCACTTTCTCGTGTTCAAAATTTTAGACGGTGATTCACTCAAGTACGAGCCAATCTTCTTGACTCAAACGTCCCTCATATTTATGTCGTGGACTGTGCAAATAACAAGAATATGAGCCTTTTCACTTCTTAATCTCTCGGTTATGGCAAGTACTTCAATCTCTGGCTTTTTTTTTTTTTTTTTAACTTCACTAATACGTGGTCAACAATATGCGTTTGATTCACTTTGTTGAACCCTAGTAGCCGTTTGGCTTCCAAGAAACCGTGTCGGAAAATTCCGTTCACCATTTCTCCTCCGAACAAGAACGTGAATTTCTTGTTAAAATTTTTCACTAAATATAGCACATGAAAAATTTGACATTTAATTATTATTGTTTAAAATGTTTATTTTTTCATGTAATAAATGCAATTTTTATATTTTTTAATTATTTTAAACATAAAAACTTTTATAACTTTCAAAACTTAGAGGACGTTTGGTTCATGGATTAGAACAATGTGATTAGAATTATTTTCGATTTACCTATATTTTTTGTGAGAGAAAATACTGTAGCAAACCACGAACTATAATTCGAATCAGGGAACAAATCCCTCTACCAAACAAATCCTTAATGATTATGAGAAAAAATAGATTTAACATTTTAAATATTATGCATTGTAAGAAAAATAAAAATAACATATTTATCACACTTTTTTTTATGGTAAATATACAATTAGTATTAACATTTGTATTGGAGATGAGTTTATTTTCCATATGTTATTTGAAATGATCAATCATCTCTAATACAAATGTTAATGTCGTTGTATATATTTACTATAAAAAAAGTGTGATATAATATGTTATTTTTATTTGTGCTCTAATACATACTATTTAAAATACTAAATCTATTTTTTTCATAATCTGTAAGCTTTAAAAGTTATAAAAGTAAACATTTATTTTTAAAATAATTAAAAAATATAAAAATTATAGTAATTACATGAAAAAATAAATATTTTAAACAATAACAATTAAATTTCAAATTTCTCATATGTTCAGTGGCAGAAAGAGGTGAGGCTTAGGAAGGGCGTATGTCCCCCCTAAATTTTTCATATTTGATTAGTATATGTTTTCTTAAAATATTTTCATATATGCCCGGTATTAATAAAAAAATCAAATATATTCTCACTAAATATAATTTCATATTATTTTATTTTTTATTTTTTTTGGTCCTTTCCTATTAAATCTACTTTAAATGTACCTAATTGATTTTTTTCTCTAATATATTCTTATGAAAACAATTTTTCTTTCAAATTGATCCCTTCTAAAATATGCTTGGATATAATCTAAGTTTATAAAAAATGACCTACTAATTTATTTTTATTTTTATTTTTTTTTTTTTTTCAGAATGTGTCCTTAATTATTATATTTTTTTTCAAACAACTTTCTCACTTATGACTTTCGCACACATACTTTTTTTTTTTTTTTCTAATTTACTCTTAGTTGAAGTAATATGTATTTATTCAAATGTGCGTTATATACTTAAAAGATATATTTTTTTTTCCTTTTAACATTCACAGTCACTATCTTCTCATAGGTATTATGTACATCTTAAATAGTTTTTCTTATCTAATTAATATTTATTACTCAAGTATGTTCAATAATCTATACATATATACTATTCATCTAAAAATATTAAGGCCTCGTTTATTTCACCGATTCGAGTTTTTAGTTTTAGGTTTCTACAGTAAAAAACTCTCAGAAAATGTCATATCAAAATTTTCTGCTACAGTGAAAAGCTCTCAGAAAATGTCACGTCTCAACTCGAATTGAAAACTCGAATCTGCGAAGTGAACGAGGCTGAGTTAATTTTATTAGTATTTTTCACGTTTTTAGTTTATGCCCCCTGAATCAAAGATCCTGGCTCTGTCACTGTATATGCTATATTTAGTGAAAAATTTATCATAAAGTATGACATATGAAAAATTTGACATAACAAATAAGAGAGTATTTTTTACACTCAAATGTTAAATTTATAAGTAACACATTCAGGCTCTATTTATTTCACGGATTTGAGTTTAGAATTCAAGTTTTATTATAATAAAAAGCTCTAAAAAACAGTCACATTTAATTTTTTTTACTACAATAAAAAATCTCACATAAAATCACATCTTAATTTAAATTAAAAATTCAAATCAACGAATTAAACGAGCCCTTAATTTATCATTGCATTAACACCAGCGTTTAGGAAGTTTCATTGGACATGGTCGGGTCGGGTCGAACCAACACCAATCACCTGTCGATTAGCCATCTGCCATCCCGTAGGGTTTCTCTCTCTCTCTCTCTCTCTCTCTCTCTCTCATTCACTCTGTGTCCGTCAGTAAAACCACTTTCTCGTGTTCAAAATATTAGGCGGTGTTTCATTCAAGTACGAGCCAATCTTCTTGGCTCAAACGTCCTTCATATTTATGTCGTGGACTCTGCAAATAACAAGAATGTGAGCCTTTTCACTTCTTAATCTCTCGGTTATGGCAAGTACTTCAATCTCTGGCTTTTTTTTTTATTTTTTTATTTTTATTTTTTTTAAACTTCACTAATACGTGGTCAACAATATGCGTTTGATTCATTTTGTTGAACCCTAGTCTCCGTTTGGCTTCCAAGAAACCGTGTCGGAAAATTCCGTTCACTATTTCTCCTCCGAACAATCATTTCACAGTGTCTTACAGCTTCAAGAACGTGAATTTCTTGTTAAAATTTCTGTTTTTTCCTCTCTTTTCTTTTCTTTTGTGAACTTGCAGCAATGGCGGCGGATGTGCAAGTGAAGGCCGAGGCTTCCAATTCCTGCTGTGTAGCGGTAAAATCTCGATGTACCTTTTTTTTTGTTTTTGTTTTTATTTCAGTTGCGTTTCAATCTGATGTGTGGGGGTGGTTGGTTTTCAGTGGAAGATCAAGTACTCCAAGTTAGAGGAGAAACGGAATGCTCTTCGGCAAGCCGTGAAGCTCCTTGAACTGCAGATTGATAAGATCCAAGCCCAGAGTAAGAAAGGTAATTGACTTGAATTTTTTATTATTTATTTATTTATTTATTTATTTTTATATTCTATTCGTCTTGCAATTTATTTATGTGAAATGGGGCTTTTGATATGATCAGAGCAATAGAAAGATGGATACAAAATTATAGGCTTATGATTTTTTTATTTCATTTTAATTATCTTTTAATCAAGGAACAGCCATTTCACTACATATTTGTAAGACTGAGATTTTTGAAATTAAAATTCAAAAAAGAAAAAAAACAAGAGAGAGGAAATTCATAGAGGTGAAGCTCATAAATTTTTTCCTTTTTTTTGCATTTATACTTGTAGTGTGTGAGGAAGAGCGGGCGAGGGTGGATTTTGAGAAAGAGGGGAAAGAGAAAGAATCTGCTGCTAGAGTAGCTCTTGAGAATGAAGTAGCTGTATTGAAGTCTCAGATCCTTTCTCTTGAGCACAAAGGAGGTACAAATGTTCAAGAGAGTAATGGTGACGTGAAGGTTCTTCAAGCTCGTGTCTCGGAATTGGAAAAGGAAATCAACCATTTAGAGGAGGTTGTTCAAAAAGAAAGAAAAAGGGCAGACTTTGAAAAGAAAAATGTTCAATTGGAGAAGAAAATTGCTGCGGAAGCTCAAAAAGCTGTGGAAGATGAAAGAATTAAGGCAGAAAAAGAAAGGAATGTTGCCAATTTGGAAAAAGATAGGGCTGGGAAGTATAGGCTTCAGATGGAGGTACTGAGGAAGGAAGCTGAAGAAACTAAATCGAAGTTAGCTTCCAGGACGATGAAACTTGAAGAGGCAAACAAAAAGCTTGAAGCAGAAAAACAGAAGGTGGTCAAGGAGAAAAAACGGGCAGATTCGGAGAAGGCAAAAGCAGAGGAGCAAAGAAAGCTTGCAGAAGCTAATATGAAAAAGGTTGTGGAAGGGAGAATTCATGCTCAAAGTTTGTCTCGGCAATTAGAAGAGAATAAAACAAGAATTGAAGAAGCGTGTGAATCGAAGTTAGTCTTGGAGTTTTCTGCGAAACTTGAGGAAGCAAACAAAAGGTTTCAGTTGGAAAAAGAGAAGGCATCTAGGGAGAAAGAACGAGCGGACGCAGAGATGTTGAAGGTGCTAAAACAGAAGGAGGTTGCAGAAGTGAATTGGAAGAAGTCCCTAGAAGAAAAGTCTCGTGCTGATCAGTTATCTAGGCAGTTAGAAGAATACAAGCAGAAGACTAGTGAATTGGAAAAACAGATACAAGAGCTTTTGTCCAATAGAAATTCGGTCAAGGCATCTGCAGGCTCAACAAGTGAAAGTACTGAATCAAAATTTTTGAAGAAACAACTTAAGCTTGAGAAAATGAAGAGAAAACATGCTAAACAAGTAGCAGATCTGGAAAGAAGTCGAAACAGTATCCTGCAACAAGAAGTAGGTCGCTTAAAGCTGGAGTTTGATCAGTTCTCATGTCGCCTGGACATGCTACATAAATCTTTCTCACCGAGGACAGAAGGTACTGAGGGCCTAGGGAAGGTTGGTTTCCTCACTCTTAATCTTTAAGCATTGTGATTTTAGTCTTAAATGGAATGTTTTCGCTTGTTTTCATGATTGTGTTCAGCAACGTGTCTTAGAGATTGTTTTGGATTTTTTCCTTGTGCTCGGTTTAGTCTCAGGTGTGATGGTGAATGTTAAGCTTACTTATCTGACCTATATTTAGTATAGGAACATGTGATAAAGTAGAAATTGCTCCTCAAGTTGGGTTTTTTTTTTTTTTTTTTTTTTCCTGATTGAACATATAGCTCAAAAGAAAAGAGGCTTATTTTAGAAAAGAAAGAGCACGGGGCATTGAAGCCAAAAACATTAACAATACCTATTGAAAGGTAAACCCAAACAGACCTTACTCAACAAATGTGCCATTGAATAAGCACAATAATTATCAACTTATCAGCACAAAAATTCTCTTCAATTCATTGAAAGTCTTAGATAATTTTAGAAGCGTACTAAAGCTTTACATTTTACCCAGTGATTGAGTTTGTTCAATATGTTTATTCAGGTTTTCTATTCTTCACCATGCTCATCTTGTTTATCTAACATGTTTAGATTACTGTACTTTTGAAGCCAACTTCATATTCTCTCTCTCACATTACGTTTTATTTTTTACAGTCCATTTTCCAGTTCTTTTTGAAAATCTTTGCTTGTTCACTCTATGGACACTATAACTTGCATTACTAGTTTACAAGACTTAGATGCTAAACATATTTTCTTTCTCGTATTAGACAACATGAAATCAACTTTTGCAGTATGATTTTTGCCTGTTTGTTAACCTGGATGCTTAATTTCACGGTGCAGATGGGACGCAATATGCCAAGGGCAGACATGAAAAAACTATGCAGCTCAGAACCTTTTCGGATGCAACTACAAAGTCTTAATGGGCTATTGAAGCCCAGCTGCCGAGCCTTGGATTTCTCTGGTACTTTCAGGGAAACCTTACAACACACTGGACACTTGTGTCCCGTGCCTGGAGGAAATTGTTTTGAACCTATTACAGGTATTGATTCTAAATTGGAGTCTCTGCTTGGAGGCTCTCCCAGAACAATCTTAAAGAGTTCTGCAATAAATTCCAGTACGACATCTTTATCTGATGGACAATTGGTCGGCTCACAGGATAAGGGTGCCTTTTCTGTTGCAACATCGGCGAAATTGGCCAAAGAGTATGCACAACCAACACTTACTGACTTGTCTGACGAAGTTACCAGAATGAGGTCCAGTGAAAATCTGGCTGTTGTGGCTGAAAACAGTGTGAGGAGTCCTCTTAGCAATGGTGATGTTGGAAAAGGTATCATGCATAGCAGGAAGAGAAAGAGGATGGTTGATACTGTTGAAACCATTGAGGACTTATACTTTGAGGATAAGAAGTTGCATCTACAGATAGAAGAAAAGCTTGCTGATTTGCATGGTATGCTCAATAAGCAACTAGACAAGCCCTTAAGGGGAGGAAAATTCCTACTTCCTAGTTCCCATGGAACTTCATATGCTAAGCATGATAAGCCTCAAAAGAAGAGGAAGTCATCTTTTCAGGAGAAAGTAGTAAGGCAGCATGCTACTGACAGTAATGAGCAAAACAGGAGAGATGAAGTTGAACCTGAAGGCCATGAAAATGCAAATTGCCGCAGACAAGCCTCTGTAACGGGCAATGATCACACATGGACTTCTGGAGAAATCGGGGAAGGCATAAGAAATTCAAATACAAGTGACGTTGATATTATGGCAGGTTTTGACAACCTAGCCGATTTTGATTTCATGAATCTGCTAAACTTGGATAATCCTGCTGATGAGGAATGTTATAGGTTAGCAATGGAGATGCCACTATCCCCTTTGCTTCCTGAGATTGAGATTCAAGATGCTGAAACATTTAATGTGGAGAAAACGATTCCGCTACTTAAGGAAACCTCGTGGGGAGGATTGTCAAATAAAGAAGAAAAAGTGTTTCCATCGAGCAGGCTTAATGTAATTGAAACGGATATATGTTTCAATAAACCAATGTCTGATAGCTGTGCTACCTTTACTAATTCATTAGTCCACAAAAATGAAAACCATGTTAATTCTTCTTACACAGTAGGGAATGATTTGCATACTGGTAAAGTGGTAAATGCCTCTGGTTGCCTGATTGGTGAATCTGGTGTAGAGGTGGGAAGGTCTAATGAAACTATTTCAGGAGATGAGAAGGTTCAATGTCCATTTGAAGGTGAGCTTGGATCTGTAGGCAACAACATTCTTGAACAAGGTGTTGTTTTCTCAAATATTCCAGATAGAAGCAGCATTTCTAGGATAAATCATGCTATCGGAACTTGTAAGATGTGTTGCTCGCTGGCTACTCAAGCGAGATGGATGATGCATGATATTCTGCTAGCGCTTAAAATGGAAGAAAAACTTTCAACCAAGTAAGTAGGAAAGAAACCATATATGATCATACAATGATTATTATTATTGTTATTATTAATTATTATTATTTTGGCTATAGACTTCAGAGTTGTTTAATTCTCATTCTATCTTGCTCTCTTATCCTTCCCGCTCTCTTTTCTATTTCATTCACTCATTTTCCTTTCAAGCAAGTCATTTAGTCTCTGTTAACCATCATTTCTTCTCTTTCTGTTTATGTGATGCAAGAATAGTTTGTAGGTGGAGGCTTGTTCTCCGTTAATGTTGAAATTTTAGTAACTTGTTTTTGGCTGACTTGTAATAGGGAGAAGGTTTGCGCTCTCTTCTCGCTGTTGATGGTAAATTTTTCTGTGGCTGCTTTGAGTGAATTTGGGAACTACATAAATTGGGTATCTATCCCCTGCTTGGATTCTTTTGCTGGGCATGTACAGTCAGGTCTGCTATTTTCTTTGTTATCGTGTATTGCATAATTATTTTCTCTGGTTCATGCGTGATCTAGTTTTCATTACACATTTGGTTCGCTAACTCTCACTGTTGTTTTCCAGTGATGTCTGATGTGGAGATAAGAAGCTTGTTTGCTGAAGTAGGCTATTTGGATGAACTGTTGAGTCTAATTGAGAATTTCCTCATGGCTGGATGTGTTAAGTTTTACAATGATGTTCCATTTGGATCATGGGTTGAGAGTGATTCAAGCGTTAACATCCCTTCAGATGGCTCAAAGATAACATTTTCTTCGGAACCAGCTTCTGCTGAACAGTTGGTAGCAGGGAGCATCATATTGGCATCAATTTGTGTAACACTGGGCCAAATTGGTTTTATTTGTGAAGCATCATACAACATTTTACGGGCTTGCAAATTTGGAAATTCATTGAAGCTGACTATTCTTCATATGTTTGCTTATTTGGGTGGAGACAAGTTTCTTAAATTCAGTGATTACAGTTTGATGATGACTACATTGAAATCTCTAGTTAGGAATCTTGAGGAACTAAGTTTGTTAGGTGCTTCTGTTTCTTCTATTCCACCTGTGAATGATCCTCAAACTGCATTCTGTCCATGTATCAAATGCCCCTTCTTGGAGGAAGGTGTGTCCGTGGATAGCACGACTTCTTTGCTCTTAGAAAAGATTAAGAAAGCCATGCATCAGCCTGCAGTAGATCCTGTTTATCGTCCTCATGAAATGGATAGTGATGGGACCTGTTGCTTAAACAAGTATGGTATCTCTGGAAATCAATCAGATCCCCAGACGAATGTTACTTTATCTAGCCTCAGCGATCTTCTAGCATTGGTCGAGCTGGTCGCATGGCACATGGTATGGCATACTCTTTGACTTTGTTTTTTATTATTTTCGCATCAAGTTTTTACCCTGTTGTGCTACTGTCTGATAGATTGACCACTTTTTTTCTGGTGACTAATATAGCTTAATTTTCCTTTTGTTGGCAGAAAAAATGAAACACTTAGAATTTTTGATTGAAAATATATTTTTCGAAATGTTAAAAATTTCAAACTTCATAGCTTTTAATTTTTTACTAGGGGAACAAAGTTATACGAACCATGTTTTTTGTCATGCTAATTTGAACTGGTATAATGTTAAAGAAAAACCTCCTTTTATTGTTCCTGATGATTCACTGGAATTTCTAGATTGTTTTTGCCATAGATCTATCAAAACTGCAGTATATTCTAATTATTTTGGTATTTTATCCTTACAACCTAGTGTTTTAGTTATAAGAGAAATTTATGAACGTCTTAAGCCATTACCTTTATGTTAGTAATGGTTGGGGAAATTATTCTTATATTTAAAACCTAGGGAGCTGTTATAGTTTTTTGTATTAAAGAATAGTTTGTTGTCTTATCTTTAAAACGCCTTAAGCCATTAGCGTCTTCTGACATTCTCTCTGTGTTTTCCTCTTATAATGTAGGGCTGGGAGTGGACTTGTGTCAAAATTGTTCCGCAGCTGTTAAAATTGTTGGAATCATGTGTCTTTGAGAACTCAATTGCGGGAATTGTTATTCTTCTCGGTCAACTTGGGAGGTATGTTTGGCTTTGCTGCATGCTAGTTGCTAGTTACTGTTTTTCTCTTTATTATTCGCCCACTCATGCTTTTTCTTATTGTTGCTACATCATATTTAACTCCCAATAGTTTGTAGTTGTCTTGAATATTCTCCCTGCAAATAAAAGTTCTCGTCTTTTTTTCCTTATTAAACCCGCACTTTGGAGTTTGGACTTAGAAGTAGAGGACATTTGGCCTTTTACCTTTATTACTGTTGTATCATTCATGCCTTGATACGACTGAATAACATCAGGCATGAAGGTTCATGTGTCGCAGTAATGGACATGGGGTCTGATTTATCTGCATTTCTTCTTCTTGGCAATAATTGCTAAGAAAGCTGGTTTACCTCACAATTAATTACTAAATAGCGTTGATAAAATATCCTTGTTTTGATGCAAAGCGTTTGAAAGGCAACATGTATGACGTGCAAGCCACTTCTATGTTTCGCACTTATGTCTTCACGTCCCTGAACTGTACTTTTTCCTAAACTGTGATAATAGATGCAATATTCTTTTATTTATCTACTAAAAATTGTGTTCAAATGTAGGCTTGGAGTTGAGGCTTTTGGATATGAAGATGAACAAGTTGAACAGCTAAGATGTGATTTGTCTTCATTTCTTCGTCTCGCAATTACCAAGAAAGCAGGCCTACCTATTCAACTTGCAATTGTTACTGCATTGCTAGGCCTTCTCTCAATTGATTTTGAGACAATAATCCAGACTAGTGAAAAGCTTCCGGCCATTGTAAGTGAATCTGTTGCAGCTGATTTGTTAAGGAAATGGTTTTCTTCACTGAGCAAGAAGCAAAAGGGCTTGTCCTTAAACGTTTTACAAACTGGTGGTGTAAATAAGAAGCGAGGTGCTTTCATGATGTTGTAAAACTGAATGTGCTAAAACTGGCGCTTTGCTTTAAGTTTAAGGTGGCCCATGCTGATTATTTGAGTAAATGTTAGGAAATTTTGGTACCATTTTCACCTTTTGGTAGCTCCTAGATATCGCGGAGCTCGGGGATTGTATAGACAGCTATGGGGATTTTTTTCTTTTTGGTTACATTGCCCATTGCTCGAGGGACTTGTAAATGTTACTCTAATTTCAGAGGTTGCATAAAGTGCTGGCTCATTTTTCTTTCCCGATTTAAGTTGATGGCGAAATATGATAATATCAGTGAAACAGTCCGTGAAAAAGCTGCTGGTACTATCAATATATAGATTATTACTACAGTTCTGCATCTGTATGCTAATTTACAATGATTGAAACAGTTCATTAAAGTTGGTTACAGAACTCAATCATTGTTGCGGTTCTGTTCTTTGCCTGAATTCCGATGAATGGACAGCTACCACTGGCAAAGAAAAGAAAAAAAAAAAAAAAAAACCAACCTACCAAAGTAAAACCCAGAAAATCTTGTGTTTAGTGAATCAGATGAGGAATCACCAAGACACATACCCAAGCAACATCGCATTGGTAAAACATATTCAGTTTTTGTTGGTCAAATTCTCTAAACCATCCCTGGACTCAAACTTTATCTGCTTCAAGTCAGAGTTGTGGTGAGATTGAGAGTTGTGTGTGAATTACTTGACCGAAGAAGGCACAGGACAGCAGAGAATCCATCTCCATAATTAAGAAATTTTGGTCCCATTTTTGAATTTAATCCTGCTTTGATAGCACAGGTGACTGGCTCAACAACTTAGTAGTAAATCGAATACTTGGCGGTATGGCCTTTCACATTGGTACTTCTTTTCCAGGTTCATTTTAATTCCGATGCGAGGATGTTCAAGACCTGTTGCTCAGATCATGAGATATAAATGAATAGATGCGTATAGTTGATTACTATTAGCAAATTACCAATGCAATTAATACGTCTATTTGTCCATGAAAACTTCAACTTGTACATCTCATGCTACTGGAGTTGTATGTGTGTAGAATCGAGGAAAAAAAACCATTCAGCTTTAGATTTATCATGCTACTTGTGTATGCAGTGTTTTGTGTTTTGTCTTTTTAGATGATTTGTATAATTTTGCTTGAAACAGTTGAACAATGTCCAGGAAAACTTGGAGGTGGCTATTAGATTTGCGTTCGTGTCATCATTTGTGTGTCGCAACTAATGGAATAAACTTGGTCATTCATTTCCTTGTTAGAATACTTGTTTTTGTCAATGCTACACACACACACACACACACACATATATACATACATACATACATACATACATACATACATATATGGCAGCAACAGGTGCCCCAGTGATTGTGAAGGTCGTCTTAAACCCCACCTTCTTCTGCTCCCCAGCAATCTTAACGGATGGGAGTTGGTGGAAGTACACAGTAACTTGTGGTGCCATTACTACAAAATAAAATGACACAAATGGTTACATTCCAACGATTATTATAATTAGATATTACCATTATAACTGGAGATGAAAAGGAGAATGGGTCCCACCGGGCGTGCCAAAAACTATTTTCTATGAGGAAATGGAATTTCGGATTCTACAATCTGACTCAATTTCTCCCCAAAAGGGTCCATTATCATAAACACCAAGTCCTCTTGTGAAAACTTGTCCCAAATCCCCTTCAAGCCAACTGCTGGTATAGGGCTCCCCACAAAATCCGATTTGCCCTTGAACTTGCTTTTGTAGAGAGTTTTTCTATCTAGCAATAGCTGTGTTACATAAAAAATAATGTTATTAAAGTTAACATAAAAAAACACAAAACTGTCATTTTATAATGTCACCTTTTTATTATTATCCTCTTAATTATAACTGTCCTTTTATCATACTCGATCAATTTAAACAAATTAAAAGCAGAAAGAGCAATACATGTGTTGAGTGAAAATATTAATTAATGTTGAAATAATATTTCACACACAACATAATTTCACCTATCCTAGGATTTAACTAGAATAGGAGTTTATTATTTTTAGTTCGACCCATTCAAGATTATAAGAATAACCTCTTAATTACAATCCCTTGGTACAAGGGAAAACCTTTTGATTCCAATTAAAACGGTAAATACTATTTTTTTTGAATTTGGGAAATTTGGGTTGATTTGAAATTGCAGCTGAACTCAGTGAATTTTGTTGAGTTGCCTACATACCCCGTTAAGGGATCAAGCCACTTGTAGTTTAAATTTTGGGTTTGAGAATTTGGATAATTCCTCGGTGTATGACCTTATGAGGAATTTACGCACTTTGAGATTTAATTTAGTTTTGTTTTGACTTTGTCCTTTATGAGGATTTTTTTTGGATTGAATTTGGTCTTGAAATTGCACCTAAATTTTAGGTTGCCTACGCATCCGAGAGGGAATCAAATCAATCGTAGTTCAAAAATTTGAATTTGGATTTTGGAGAATTCCCCGATATATGACCATAGGAGGAATTTAGGACCGAATTTGATCTTGAAACTGCACCTAAATTTTTAGGTTGCCTACGTATCCCATAGGGAATCAAGTCTACCGTAGTTCTTGAATTTGAATTTGGATTTTAGAGAATTCCTCGATCTATGACCATAGGAGGAATTCAGGACCGAATTTGATCTTGAAACTGCACCTAAATTTTTAGGTTGCCTACGTATCCCATAGGGAATCAAGTCAATCTTAGTTCTTAAATTTGATTTGGAGAATTCCTCGATATATGACCATAGGAGGAATTCAGGACCGAATTTGATCTTGAAACTGCACCTAAATTTTTAGGTTGCCTACGTATCCCATAGGGAATCAAGTCGACCGTAGTTCTTAAAATTGAATTGCGATTTTGGAGAATTCCTCGATATATGACCATAGGAGGAATTCAAAGATGTTTTAAAATTCGATTTGGAATTTTACTTTAGAGTTTTGATTTGATAGGTATATGACCTTATGAGGAATTAAAAGGATCCTTTTTGAATTTGGTGTTGAGATTTTTTTTGACTTGAATTTGGGATTTGAACATTGTACTTAATCACCATATGGTTTTATGAGACAATGGACTCATCTTTTTGGGCTTAGGGACCATAGAAGGGCCCAATTTATGCACTTTAATTTTTAGGGTATTTAATACTCCGAATTTTTGAAGTTTATCATTTATCCCTTATTTTTTAATTTTAAATTTCATCATATCTAAACCAATTGATTTGATTGTATGATGTATATCCCCTTTTTTTGCTAACCATCTGATTTCAAAAGGAACTTAGGTTACCCTCATCCTCATCCTTTCACACGTTTCCCTTCTTTTTTTGTATGTGTGTATATATATGCAGTGTCACATCAAGCCACGGTAAACCATTTTTTTTTTTTTTTTTCCTGCGTCACAGCAAGCCACAGCAAGCCATTTTTTCCTTCCTTTTTTTTTTTCTACGTCACAGCAAGCCAAGCTCTTTGATATATATATATATATATATATCAAAGAGGTTACATAGTTTTTACCGTGACTTTTGCAGTATAATGGTTTGTATATATATATAGATCATTATACTACAAATGCAAAAAGTCACAGTAACTTTACTTTGCACGGCAATATAAGTGATATATATATGCGAATTTTTATTCCTCTTCTCCCCCTTTTTTTGAAAACGAAAAGAGGTCTCTAATTTTTATTTGGGTTGCACTTTATAAGTCAGACTCAAAATAATATTTTGAACTGCACTATTATAGTCAGATTCATATATGAAGGTTCTAAATTTTGTAACCTCACAATTTTATAGAGTTCTTAAAATTTACAACTCTATTTGATTTTTTGAAGGTTCTAAAACTTGTAACCTCACAATTTTATAGAGTTCTAAAATTTGCAACTCTATTTGATTTTTTGAAGGTTCTAAAACTTGCAACCTCATAATTTTATAGAGTTTAAAAATTTGTAACTCTATTTGATATTTTAGAGGTTCTAAAACTTGCAACCTCATAATTTTGTAGAGTTTAAAAATTTGTAACTCTATTTGATTTTTAGAGGTTCTAAAACTTGCAACCTCATAATTTTGTAGAGTTCAAAAAATTGTAACTCTATTTGATTTTTAGAGGTTCTAAAACTTGCAACCTCATAATTTTGTAGAGTTTAAAAATTTATAACTCTATTTGATATTTTAGAGGTTCTAAAATTTACAACCTCATAATTTTGACTGGATTCAAAAGTTTGCAACCCGTATGTTTAAAACATGAATCTGGCTGACAATGATAATGACCGATGAACTTCTTGTCTTCAAAAAGAAAACGGATCGATAGCATGTAGATTAAGATAGAGGAGTAGATGACAATTTTTCTACCTTTTTAATAATCATTTCTACACACGTTCACCTGCACAAAATCTCTTTTTTTGTTCCGCCCCCTCACCTGGACACACACACACACACTGGCCGAAGTCCTTTTTTTCTTCTTTTCCTCCTTTCTTTTTCTTCTTTCTTTTCTTTCCTCTTTTCTTTTTTCCTTTTTTTCTTTTTCTTTTCTCTTTTTTCTTTTTCTTCTTTGTTTACGTCCCTTATATGCCTATATATAGGCATTTTGAAGCAACCCACGTCCCTCTTTTTTTTTCTTTTTTTCTTTTTTTTTCTGCACGTTATTTTCTTGTTTACCCAACTCCCCACTAATGAACTTCACTCCTTCACACACCCACTTCCTCTAGGAAGTTTTCCAACCTCCCACGTTTTTTTTTTTTTTTTTACAGATGCCCCCTCGAGTATGTACGTGACATTTATGTGCGCGTGCCATACTCGAGAAAAGAAGAAGAAGATTTTAATAATTTTATATTCATTTCTTCTCTTTTTTTTACAGGCTTATTTATGGATGCTTTTGGCAAACTTCGTTCGGAATGAGCCCCTGAGGAATCCGGCAAAGAATTTACTTCAGGGCCAAGTTTTCAACGTTCGGTTGGTTTAGATGAAGTTCGAGCTTCGACACGATTTAGCGGTCCCCTTTATTTGCTTAATTCTCAAGAAGTTCATTCTGGTTATTTAAAATCTCTCTTCGATGGTGAAGAAAATGCCATCCAATTGAGTCAACAGAAAGGTGCCGTTTTCAAAGTTGAGACCCTTGAAGAAGTTGACAATGGGCAAGAAGGGGATCTCAGGAACACGGTTACTCTTGATTTTTACCCTGGTTTGCATTGAATGCTACAAGAAAAAAAGAAACCTCCTTTGCCATTCAATTTTTGTGGTCGAGCTCACTTCCAACCTTGTTTAATGGAGTGGACTGCAAAGATTATAAGTCGTAACCGCAATGTTTTGAAGAGAGCAGAGATTTATGATGCAGTAGTTGTTGCACAATATCCTTTTTCTCATAATTGTAATGTTTGGCGAGCATTTGCCGAATTGTGGGGCCCAACAAGCAATACTCTCCATCGTATTGGTGGTGAAATGGGAATCTCATTGTATGATCTGAAAACCATCGGAGGTTTGCCTATCTTGGGAATCCCGTATGAAGAGTTTATCCCGACAAATAAGAAGTTGTTGAACACTGAATATTTTTATAGAGGAGAACAGATGTTTGTCGGTTTGAAAACTGAGCAGGCTCAAGATTCCCATTCTAAAGATTTCCATAAGAAGCCTCGAAAAAGCCAATTAAGACAGCTTCCTTTGCAGGTTTCAGAGGTTGGTATGCTCTCTGCATTCCTATCACTGCGGTTAAGTCGTTTCATCCTTCCTACCAAGGGTGGAAACATAAGACCTGAAACTTTTTATATGGCCTCTCTGATGGCTCAAGGCACGAGAGTGTCACTTGCCCCCACAGTTCTGGGATACATTTATCGCGCATTTAATGAGTACGTTGCAGGTACGAACGGATTTGGTGTTAGCCGGGTTTTTCTTCCAATGCACTATGTCATCGGATGGCTAGCTGAACACTTTCCTTATTTATATTTTGGTTGGGAAGACAATAATAACCTGCCTTTGTTGCGTAAATATGCTGGAATCGAGCCTGAGAAAAGAACTATGACTGGAAGTAGACATATGATGCGCGACGAACAGCATGTCCGTTACCGCCCATATTCGTATCATGGAGAGAGAGATACAGATTATTTAGATGATGAAGACTTAGCTGACGAGAAATTTGAACTTTTATTGTCCATGTGTGCAGCTTTACTCCCTGTGAGGGTAGGTGGTGTTATATTTGTGGAACCGTACTATCCGAACAGATTTGCTCGTCAGTTTGGTTTTGACCAAGGCGTTCCTTCAGATAAGTTTCGTTTTACAGTTGATGCAAAAAAGACTTGCGGGATAGACGAATTTGCCGATGCTTGGTATTTATTTTTAAAAAGACGTATTGGGACTTATTTTCGTATACCGAGGGCAACCCGCATAGGGCAGTGCACATGGTGGTATTGTCGTTGGTGGATGCGTAGCACTACCCCTTTCTTGGGGCGCTCAGTGAAAAATCTCCATTCATTATTTGAGAAAAGGCCATACAAGGAAGAAGATGTATACGTGATAACTGACATCCGACGTCTTCATGACAGTGTAGATGACATTTTCATTCGATCCCATTCTCTGGCGGATATTGCTAATACTCACAAAGCTTCTTGATCAAGTGATGGTGATGAGCGAGATACGAATCCTAAAAGAATGAGACGTGCAGAGATTACTGAGCTTGATTATGCAACCGCTGAAATTGTCTCTTTCCCGGCGAAGTCTCCAGAACCTGGACATATGGATGTAGGAACTGCTTCTTCTTCATTCCAAAATACTGGAATTGATGTTATTAGTTCTGATCATATGCGAGTTGACACTGATATGATTACTTCATCTTTTGGGCCGGGGAATAAGTCAACAGGATTTGAAAATCTTCCAGAAATCATCCGGATACCATCATCTCCTGATAACCACGTAATTGACGCGATTAGGACTCTTGACGATGAAGAGTCTGAAAATTTTGAAAGTTTCAGGGATCAGGCTATCGTTGAAGTCCCGTATGAACCTCTTCCATTGGCGATTGTCGTGCCTCTTCCATCAAAAGTCATTTATCGAGTTTCTAGCATCACTAGTCAAGTTTCAGATAAACCTACTCGAGATTACTTGATCAGTATGTTGAAGTCAATCTCTGATTGGGTTTTACTGTCAACATCGCCAGAGAGCACTCTTCATTATCGCTCTCGGGTTTCTGAGTATCTTAAAACAATAGATTTCCTCATTGATATGAAGGGGATATCTCGAGGTGGGTTTGTATGGTTTAGAGACACTGTAAACCGTTTGCTCGATTCAGAGAAGCGTTTAGTCACTTTTTCTCCTTTTATCGAGGAGAAAGCTTCCATGAACGAAAGTTTAATTCTAGATTTGATTCATCGAGAAAAGGAGCATCTTACAGCTATGAGTGTTTTATCTAGCGATCTTCCAAGTGCTCAATCAGCTGTGGAGAATATTGAAGCTTCTGAGGCAGAAGTAAAAGAAGCTGAGCAAAAGGCGTAGCAATTGCGATGTTCATATGAAGATCGATTAAAATCTGCAAAAGATGTAGTTTCCCAGTTGAAGAATTCTTTAGATGAACAAATAAAGATCGGCAATGAGATCAAGCAGCTGCAGGTTGAAGCTAAGGTTGCAAGGTTTATCGAAATTCAAGAAGCTACAACTGAAGCCAAGTCTCAAGAGCAGGAATCTCAGAAGATACGCGACTCTTTGGCTGCATTCTTCAAAAAAGATTGATGATGATTTCATCCCTCCTTTTCTTCATTTAGACGCCCTCTTGGTCTCTTTTTTACTTATTTGTGATTTTTTGTCACTAGGATTTGGCTTTTCCTATTTTTTGATTTATTTTGCTTATTTTGAAATAGCATGTATTTGGACCTTTTTTTTTTTAGTAATTGAATAAGAGAGGGTAATTTGTTTGTTTTGATTTTGTGGCTGCATCCAATTTATACTAGATTGCCTACGTATCCTTTTCACAGGAATCAAGCCTTTTGTAGTTCTATGGGGAACATATGTCTTTTTTATTTTGGGGCTGCATCCAGTTTATTACCGGATTGCCTACGTACCCTTTTGGGGGATCAAGCCGTTCGTAGTTCATTCTTTTGCTTCCGCTATTATCTTTCTTCTGCGGGTTATGCGTCAGGAGGCGTACCTCCCTATTTAGGCATAGAATTTCTTGATAAACTTTCCATTTACACATGGGTAAATGCAGTGACCCTCTGAATCGGAAAGTTCATATGCCCCTTTTGGAAAGACCTTAGTGATGACGTATGGTCCTTCCCATTTTGCTTCAAATTTACCTTGCATCCTTCTTGTTATAACAATTGGTCTTTTGACTGTAAGGACCAACTCTCCGACTGTGAAGGATCTAAATTTTACCTTTTTGTTAAAGGCCCCTGCCACTTGGGCTTGGTAAATTTTGAGCTTTTGGTGTACTGCGAGCCTTTTCTCATATAATGCTTCAAGCTCAGCTAGTCTCACTTGGACATTTTCGTCTGGCGCCATCAATTGCGTAGCAATTCTGAGAGATGGTAGTTGCACTTCCAATGGGAGTACGGCCTCAGAGCCAAAAACCAAACTGTATGGTGTGCAACCCGTTAAAGTTCGCACTGTGGTTCTATAAGCCCATAGAGCTTCTGGGAGGCGTTCATGCCAATCTCTCCTGTTCTTTGACACCATTTTCTTCAGGATTTTACATAGCACTTTGTTGAAGGCTTCTGCTTAGCCATTTGAAGACGGATTATAACTTGCTGAGAATCCATGTCGGAATTTGTATTTTTCCATCAACTTCGTCATTGCTTTGCATCTGAAATAAAGAGCGTTGTCGGAGATGATCTTTGATGGCAGTCCATAACGATAGATTATGTGATTCTTTATGAAGTTTGTGACATCTTCTGCTTTTACTTCTTTTAAAGGTACCGCCTCAGCCCATTTTGAAAAATAGTCCGTCCCAGCCAAAATGTACTTATGACCCTTTGAGGATGCCGGTGTGAGAGGTCCTATTACATCTAAGCCATGAGTATCGAATGGCCATGACATGACTGATGGATGAAGAGGCAATGGAGGTTGATGGATGAAATCTCCATGAAGCTGGCATAACTTGCAACGTTTAGCAAAATTAATCGAGTCTTGCACCATGGTGGGCCAATAATAACCCAATCTTTTTATTTGTGCTGCAAGTTTAGGGCCGGATTGATGAGCTCCACATGTTCCGGCATGTGTTTCTTGAAGAGCATGTGATGCCTCATCTTTTGATAAACACCTCAATAATATTCCATCAAAAGACCGTCTGTACAAAGTGTCATTTATGAAGACAAATTGAAGAACCCTTCTTCGTACTTCTATTTTTTTCTTTGGACTGTCTGGTAATGCCCCATGTAGGAAGTAGTCGATCAATGGTTGATGCCAATCTGCATCCTCTACATTTTCACTGAAAGTGACTACATTTACCGTTTCTTCCTCTTGTGTTCTTTTGACTACTGGTGGTAGCAGACGTCGTTCACCAACAGTTATCTGCATTCCCCTTTCATCTGGTAAAATCAAGGATGCTGCGAGACTAGCTAAGGCGTCAGCTTTGTCATTTTCTGATCTTGGAATGTGACTTAGCATGATGTCTTGAAACTGGGACATTAAATGCTTTGTTTTCTCGTGATATGGAGTCAAGTTCTCATTCTTGACAGCATACTCCCCATTTATTTGTTTGACGATCAACTGAGAGTCGCCAAACACCCTCAGATGGCTTATCTGCATTTCGAGTGCTATTTCCAAACCAATGATCAGTGCTTCATATTCTGCAACATTATTTGTGCAAGTTGCGAGAATAGAGAGTGAGTATGGTATTAACCCCCCTGACGGTGTAATGAATACAACGCCTGCCCCAGCACTATTTTTCCTCGCTGCTCCATCAAAGTAAAGCTGCCAGAAAGACATTTCAGTGGTAAACACTTCTTCATCTGGAAGGTCATCGGGCAATTCCATGTTGTCAGGAATGGGGTGTGCTGCCAAGAAATCAGCAAGTGCTTGGCCTTTGACTGCTTTTTGTGGAACAAACTTGATATCGAACTCTGACAAGACCATAGACCATTCAGCGAGACGCCCTGAGAGTACTGGCTTTGAGAGCATGTGCCTCGAGGGATCTGCCCTTGATATGAGAGTCACCGAGTGCGATAACAAGTAATGTCATAACTTCGTGACAGCAAAAACTAGGGCCAAGCACATTCTTTCAATTGGACGATAGTTATGTTCTGCCCCTACTAAAGTTCTACTTATATAGTACAGGGCATGCTCTTTCCCATCTTGATTGTTTTGAGCTAACAATGCTCCCAAAGAGCGTTCAAGCGCCGCAATATACAAGATCAATAGTTTTCCAATTATTGGAGCCATAAGCACTGGTGGATTCAACAAGTATCTTTTTATGCTTTCAAAAGCATTTTGACATGTATCATCCCATACAAATGGTTCATCTTTTTTAGTTAACCTTGTAAAGGGTTGGCATCTACCAGACAGGTTTGAAATGAATCTTCTTATGTATGCAAGTTTCCCCTGCATTCCTCGTAACTGACGTAGGTTGCGAGGCGGAGGCATTTCTGTGATTGCATTTATTTTTACTAGATCAATTTCAATTCCTTTATGTCTCACCACGAACCCGAGGAATTTTCCAGAAGTTACACCGAATGCACATTTCAAGGGATTCATTTTAACTTGGTGTTGTCGGAGTCTATCAAAAACTCGTTTAAGATCATTTAAATGATACTCCCTTTCCTTAGTCTTGACTACCAAGTCATCGACATAGCACTCAACTGTGTTATGGAGCATGTCATCGAACACGACAGTCATGACCCTCTGATATGTTGCCCCTGCATTTTTAAGTCCGAATGACATCACTGTATAACAGTAAACACCTCTTGGCGTTCGGAAAGCAGTAAGCTCTTCATCTTCTGGTGCCATCTTGATTTGGTTATATCCCGAGATCTATCCATGAAAGATAACGCCCCAAATCCAGTAGTAGCATCAACTAACAACTCAGTTATTGGGAGTGGGAACTCGTCCTTTGGACAAGCATTGTTGAGGTCTCTATAATCCACGCAAATACGAATTTGCCCGTTCTTCTTTTGTACAGGGACAATTTGGTTACGCCCAAACGTGTTGAAAATAAAGCGGTCGCGGTAGCACAGTTAGGGCGGTCGTATCCACAAGGAGGTGACAAATTAAACAAGAAATGATTAACAAATAAAAAGCTTTAGGAGATAAATAATAAAGTAAAAATAAAAGAGAATGGAATTTTTGTTGAGAGGTTAAAGTTAAAGAAAAATATAGGAGAAAATTATATTTAAAAGTGGTAAGGCGTCGAGATTCCCCTATATGCTTGGTTCACCCGAATGAATTTTGATCCTTGAGATTACTCAATTGAAAGTTTCACATCCCAAACTAACAATCGGAAAATAAATATTTGAAGAACATGTGAATTAAAATGTATTCGAGTGAATAAAATTCTTACGTTTAGTATTAGGAAAAATCATCTTAAGAGAAATCTAAGAGCGACAATATACCATTGGCAATAATGCAGTAAAAGACTACTCATAAAATAATATTTATTAATATATAGTATTATGCAACAATCACATAAAAAGAGCGTGACTAGATTTATATAAAAGTTGACAAGAACATATATCAATATGAGAAATTAGAAGAAGATAGAAGAAAATTAATCACTCAAATATATAAACTTTGGAGAACAAATGGAGAATCAAAATTCACTCAAGATCACCTCACATATAGGTTCTTCTCTAACCTCACCAACTAGAGAAAAATGTGTCTAAACTTAAGCTAAAAATTCTAACCCCTAACACTTTGACATGCCCCTATTTATAGAATTTCTGGGCCATGCCAAAGGTTACAATCAGCAAGTAAATAAAAGAAAAGAGCACAAACGGATACAACTTGAATAAGAATTTACAAATTTTAATTTTGAGAGTAAACGCTGATTATGATGGGAAGAAAAACCATTAGAAACGGTCTGGGCTGAAGAAGATTCTCAGCTGTTGCAGTAACGGCAAAACAACGGACACAAACGGCAACAAAAGGAAGAGCAAAAGCTAGAGACACGCGGCGCATCAAGATTCGCAGAAGGAGGAGTATTACTGTGCAAGGAAACGTGGCGCAAGCTGAGAGGCCGAGAAGGAGAAAGTGGCCGACAGCCGCGTCAGCATCAGACACGTGGCAACGACTGGTTGGATAACGGCTGCACGGCGGGACCCACGCGGAAGAACGGAAATCGGAGTGACGCGCGCGTGGGGAGAACTCGCGCAGGGGGAAGGAGTTGCGCGCCAAACGCGCGTGGGAGTTGCTGCAGCTGGGACCCACTGCTCTGCGACGCGGCAGATGGCGACACGTGGCGGCTTGTGAGGCTAGCTCGGCGCGGCTGACGGCTCGGCTTGGCGCGGGGGAAGGCTGGCTGATGGGCTTCAGATGGGCTGAATTGGGCCGAATTTGGGCTTGTTTTGAGTTCAACTTTTGGATTATGCTTGGTAAACTAGCCCAAATCTAATTGTTTTCTTCAAAAACCTGAAAAATAAAATAAATCTAATTAAAATTAAATCCTCTAAATTTAGGAGTATTTGAAATTAAAATCACAAATTTGATAAAATAATTTGACAATTATGAACATTAAAAGTGCAAATTTGTGCACTTATCAACAATATTCGCCAACCAAGTTGGATATCGAACTTCCCGGATGAAGCCAGCTTTAATTAGTTTATCAACCTCTGCTTCAATTTGTGCAACTAACTGTGGACGGACACGTCTTTGGGCTTGCTTTACGTATCGAACATCCTTTGATACAGCTAGTTTATGGACTGCTACCTCTGGATCTAACCCTGACATGTCTTTATAACTCCAAGCAAACACATCTCGATATTCTGGAAGACATTGCTCGTATGATTGTTGTTCTTGCGCTGTCAAAAGAACACTCACAAAGACTGGCCTTGGATCTTCTTTTGTACCGAGGTTAATTTTCCTAAGCTCGTCAACCGTTGCTTGTCCTCCGTCTTCTAATCCTGGAGGAGCTAGTACAGTGTTGATGAATTCTTCTGAAGGCTCAGGTATACGATTTTCTGATTCATTACCAGAACTTTCTTCGAATGAAACACAATTGACATGTTCATTTTCTTCTGGTTGCTCTTGAATCACAATCTCTTCTTTTTCTGGTGAAGCAGATTTTTGTTGTCCCTTTACCTTCCACTTCTTGTTCTTTTTGAACCAGTTTGATCGAGATACAGATGGGTATTTGATTCTTTCAAAGACAGAAACTCGTGGTGCTGTATTTCTGGCATTTTCTTCTGAGAAGATGTCTTGTTCTCTCTCCGTAAACACTTCAGGCTCAAAGGTAGCTTTCAAACAAGAGTCATTTTGATTGATTACAACTTTTCCTTGTTGTTTCTTGAAAAAAACTTTCTTACCTTTCGCCTTTGATTTCCTTGACGTAGGGTTAGGAAATGTCCTTGGCTTGTTTGAATTGACAGTTACAACACATTTGTTTGAGCTTCCGCGTTCACCAAAAGTAATGGAGATCTGCATTTTTCCAATTGAGAAAGTTTGATCTAGCTTCTGAAGCGGGAAGGTGAAACTGGTCATTAATGTCTCAACCACATTTTTGACAGATGCTAAAGCCTTTTGTCCAGGAGCTCGCTGACTTTTGGGCACGTATTTAAAAGTCATCCTTTGATTGGGCTTGGATGAGCTCTTAACCTGTTTGGTGGTGCCATTCATCTTTTCCCCTTTTGACATTTTGATGGCATCCTTTA
Source organism: Morus indica (assembly GCA_029231665.1). Classification (NCBI taxonomy): domain Eukaryota; kingdom Viridiplantae; phylum Streptophyta; class Magnoliopsida; order Rosales; family Moraceae; genus Morus; species Morus indica. The sequence goes on from JACAGA010000031.1 coordinate 2,079,418, forward strand.
AGATTGTGACATCGGCCGATTTGTAGAATTTGGCATCAGCGTAGTTTACCTGTTCCCCTCTAAACGGGTCCAGGTCTGCGTTTACCTTCATTACTTCCCCATCTTTGCAAAACTTAAAACATTGATGAAGTGTTGAAGGTATAATGCCACACCCATGGAGCCACGGTCTTCCTAATAGCACGTTATAGGAAGTATTTGAATCGATCACATGGAAAAGGACATTTGAGCTTAATTCACCTATTTCAACTTTTAAGGTGATACTCCCCAATGCTCTCTCCCCCGCTTGGTTGAACCCTTGGATTGTTAATAGGGAAGGGGATAAATGTCGAGGTTGTAAGCCAACTGCCCTGAGACTTTTCAAAGGGAGTACATTTACTGCCGAACCACCATCCAACATTATGCGGTTTATTTCAGTATCAAAAATCATCCCCGTAACATAAAGTGGTCGATTGTGGTTTTCTTCACCGAGTTGGCGGTCATCATCACCAAAGGAGATGCATGCCATGCAAGAAGCGCAGATCTCATAAGATGACACTTTACCTCCGGGAGCCTCTATCTTCCCTTTAAAAGGTTCCGGATCAGTTAATGCGGTTATGAGCGCTTTTCTAAGCTCTGGAGACATTTGTAGAGCATCATAAACACTTAACAAAGCAGGAATGCGCTTTAAATGAGCCAGAATGTTGTAATTAACATGGCCTGGGCGACTTTTTTCTTATCTGATAGACTTAGGATGGGCTCCGTTGTCTTCAGTTTTTGTGTTTTTCTTGCCTTTTATGAGCTTATTTACCTCTTTTGCTTTATGAATGTTACGCTTCATTTCCCGAAGTGTTATCTCATCTACCTCTTCTGAATCGATGGCATCTTGAAGGGATACAGGCTCTTTCATCCCTTCTTCTTCTCCTCCTTCTTCTTCTTCAGAAATCACGCAACAATGAACGACATCTTCATCATAGAGTGGCTCTTCCTCTAGTGATATTTCAAAAGCGATATCAGTATTGCTCTTTTCTTCTTCGGAAGCTTTAGGATCCTCTTGAAGTGCTTTAGGTAGAAATTCCTTCAGCGTGAATGGTGTTCTTATTGGTTGCATGTATTCTTCATCATTGAGGTTTCTTGTCTTCTTGGCTCTTCTTCTTTTCTTCTTGTTCTTTTTTAGTTCGGGCCTCCCGATAAATCGAATACCTGAATGTTCGGTTGTCCCCGCACCTTTTTGTAAACGATTTTCATTCTTCTTGGACTTCCTATTTACATGAAGGTGCCACTCATTCCCCAACTCAGGTTTATTGTCTGGTGGATCTTCCCACGTTTCAATACTTGGCTCACTCATGAGTTCATACAACGTGGGCATGTTGCCATTGCTTGAAATGAGTGTTTCAGGATATGTTTTGCCAACTTTTACCTCACCGTTTATTTCAAAGGCTACTGGGATGACGCCTCTTTGTAGGGTATTCACCGATAAACAGTCGTCCTCTACTAATGTGACGGTATTCGATGTTGCTTTTGGACATGAAGAATCCACTTCTATTTCTTTTCTTTTGATCATTCCCTCGACTATATTCTTCAGGACATAACAATCTTTTAAGGAATGACTGATGATGCGATGATATCGACAATAATTGGGATCGTCGGTCTTATCAACCTCACTTGGCCTTTTTGGCTCAGGGAGTTTTATTTCTTTTGCAGCAAGCAACTCATCAAAAATTTGTTCCACATCCTCATCTTCAAAGGAATATTTAACTTCTTTTCTTTCTTTGAGAGTGAGTTTCTTTGACTCTTCTCTTGCTTTTCCTTTGTTTTGATTTTTGTCATTCTTAACAAAGGTAGCCATTGTTTTAGTCTTTCTTAATGGCTTTTTATTTTCAACTTTCCTCTCTTCTGGGCGAGACCTCATCATGGAACCCTTCTGACGAGCTATTTGCCTTTCAACCACGCTCGCCTTTGAAACCAATTCATTAAAAGATTGTGGTTCCACAGTTCCAATAAAGGTAGCCACTTCTGGCACGAGATTGTTAGCACACATGGAAACTGCTGAAATCTCTGTCAGTTTTTCCGGGCATTGGAGGTTAAGATTCCTCCATCTAGTGATAAAGTCATTTGCACTTTCCCCCAATCTTTGTTTAGCTTCCACTAAATCTGTGATTGTTACTTTCCTTTTTAAGGAGACAAATTGGGCTAAGAATGCTTTTTGCATGTCATCCCATGTAACAATGGAACCTGAGGGAAGTTGTGTGTACCACGTGAATGCTGCCCCTTTTAGAGATTGCACGAACTGTCTAATCAATAGTGCGTCTGATTGAGCAGTCTCGCCGCATGCCGAGGTATAGTATATCCCATCGAATTTTTCAAAATTTGGCCTTACATAATATCGAGGGAAAGGGATTTGATCATAATGCACCGGGTAAGGTTTTCGGTATCCCAATACCGGCATACACATAACAGCTTGATATTCTCGTATTCCATCCATAATCAACGTCCTCAAGTTTGGCTGCGGTATTGGATCCACTGGCTGTCTTATCTCAGTTCTTAACCCTGGTTGGGGTATTGAGGATGCAGATGTTTGTCCCAGTCCAGATGCTTGACCTACACCCACATTTTCTTGCAAATGTAAAGAGAGTCTCGCGACTTCAGCCTCCTTTTCAGCAAACATCCTTCTTAATTCTCGAATTTGCTCACTTTGCTCTTCCATGCTTGTCGTTCCAGTAACTAAAACTGGCATGTTTCTTGATTCTATGTCATCATTAGCCGTTGAAACTTCCATTTGGCCTATTAGAGGTGTATCTCTAATCGTTTGAGGACCATAGGAATCATGCATACAACGTGCCTTCGATCGTGTGATTGGTCCCTTATATGGTACCAATGCATTTCTCTCCACTTCATTGTCGATAGTAAGCTCCGTCGTTGGACAATTCTTGGCCATAATGATCATCATCATCTCGCTCTTGGTTTTGATCGCTGAATAATGGCCCAAGATTCACTCGTGGCATTCTCAGTCCACCACTTCTAACTTTCTTCACTGAGTTTTCTCCAAGTTGAGTGACCAAGCCCGTTTGATTTCTATCACTGACTATTGCCTTCACTTTCCCTTTTTGTATACTCTTTTCGAGAGTCTTTGAAACATTTGGTGATGTAGTGAAGCTATCTACCTCTTTTGTTATCGGAGAAGTTGGAGTAGATATCTCTTCAGCACTGGTCATCATAACAGATTCTACTATACCGATGTTAATAGGGATCGAACCAACCATAATTTGAACTGGTTGTTGATCCTTGATCTTAACGGTTTCTGCAAGACAAGTCTTGACAGTCTTGACTGTTTTGACCTTCGCATTCTTAACGATCTTCGGAAGGAGAACAGCTACGGTTTTCACAGCCTGCTTGAACTTTCTTTTAGCAGACCTTGCTTATCTCTTCTTCAATCCTTTGGCAGCCTTACCGCAAAGGGCCTTCGAGGATTGCTTCGCTTTGGAAACCTCAAAAACTTTTGGAACTATGGCAGCAACAGGTGCCCTAGTGATTGTGAAGGTCGTCTTAAACCCAACCTTCTTCTGCTCCCAAGCAATCTTAACGGATGGGAGTTGGTGGAAGTACACAGTAACTTGTGGTGTCATTACTACAAAATAAAATGACACAAATGGTTACATTCCAACGATTATTATAATTAGATATTACCATTATAACCGGAGATGAAAAGGAGAATGGGTCCCACCGGGCGTGCCAAAAACTATGTTGAGTGAAAATATTAATTAATGTTGAAATAATATTTCACACACAACATAATTTCACCTATCCTAGGATTTAACTAGAATAGGAGTTTATTATTTTTAGTTCGACCCATTCAAGATTATAAGAATAACCTCTTAATTACAATCCCTTGGTACAAGGGAAAACCTTTTGATTCCAATTAAAACGGTAAATACTATTTTTTTTGAATTTGGGAAATTTGGGTTGATTTGAAATTGCAGCTGAACTCAGTGAATTTTGTTGAGTTGCCTACATACCCCGTTAAGGGATCAAGCCACTTGTAGTTCAAATTTTGGGTTTGAGAATTTGGATAATTCCTCGGTGTATGACCTTATGAGGAATTTACGCACTTTGAGATTTAATTTAGTTTTGTTTTGACTTTGTCCTTTATGAGGATTTTTTTTTGGATTGAATTTGGTCTTGAAATTGCACCTAAATTTTAGGTTGCCTACGTATCCGAGAGGGAATCAAATCAATCGTAGTTCAAAAATTTGAATTTGGATTTTGGAGAATTCCCCGATATATGACCATAGGAGGAATTTAGGACTGAATTTGATCTTGAAACTGCACCTAAATTTTTAGGTTGCCTAAGTATCCCATAGGGAATCAAGTCTACCGTAGTTCTTGAATTTGAATTTGGATTTTAGAGAATTCCTCGATCTATGACCATAGGAGGAATTCAGGACCGAATTTGATCTTGAAACTGCACCTAAATTTTTAGGTTGCCTACGTATCCCATAGGGAATCAAGTCAATCTTAGTTCTTAAATTTGATTTGGAGAATTCCTCGATATATGACCATAGGAGGAATTCAGGACCGAATTTGATCTTGAAACTGCACCTAAATTTTTAGGTTGCCTACGTATCCCATAGGGAATCAAGTCGACCGTAGTTCTTAAAATTGAATTGCGATTTTGGAGAATTCCTCGATATATGACCATAGGAGGAATTCAAAGATGTTTTAAAATTCGATTTGGAATTTTACTTTAGAGTTTTGATTTGATAGGTATATGACCTTATGAGGAATTAAAAGGATCCTTTTTGAATTTGGTGTTGAGATTTTTTTTGACTTGAATTTGGGATTTGAACATTGTACTTAATCACCATATGGTTTTATGAGACAATGGACTCATCTTTTTGGGCTTAGGGACCATAGAAGGGCCCAATTTATGCACTTTAATTTTTAGGGTATTTAATACTCCGAATTTTTGAAGTTTATCATTTATCCCTTATTTTTTAATTTTAAATTTCATCATATCTAAACCAATTGATTTGATTGTATGATGTATATCCCCTTTTTTTGCTAACCATCTGATTTCAAAAGGAACTTAGGTTACCCTCATCCTCATCCTTTCACACGTTTCCCTTCTTTTTTTGTATGTGTGTATATATATGCAGTGTCACATCAAGCCACGGTAAACCATTTTTTTTTTTTTTTTTCCTGCGTCACAGCAAGCCACAGCAAGCCATTTTTTCCTTCCTTTTTTTTTTTCTACGTCACAGCAAGCCAAGCTCTTTGATATATATATATATATATATATCAAAGAGGTTACATAGTTTTTACCGTGACTTTTGCAGTATAATGGTTTGTATATATATATAGATCATTATACTACAAATGCAAAAAGTCACAGTAACTTTACTTTGCACGGCAATATAAGTGATATATATATGCGAATTTTTATTCCTCTTCTCCCCCTTTTTTTGAAAACGAAAAGAGGTCTCTAATTTTTATTTGGGTTGCACTTTATAAGTCAGACTCAAAATAATATTTTGAACTGCACTATTATAGTCAGATTCATATATGAAGGTTCTAAATTTTGTAACCTCACAATTTTATAGAGTTCTTAAAATTTACAACTCTATTTGATTTTTTGAAGGTTCTAAAACTTGTAACCTCACAATTTTATAGAGTTCTAAAATTTGCAACTCTATTTGATTTTTTGAAGGTTCTAAAACTTGCAACCTCATAATTTTATAGAGTTTAAAAATTTGTAACTCTATTTGATATTTTAGAGGTTCTAAAATTTACAACCTCATAATTTTAACTGGGTTCAAAAGTTTGCAACCCGTATGTTTAAAACATGAATCTGGCTGACAATGATAATGACCGATGAACTTCTTGTCTTCAAAAAGAAAACGGATCGATAGCATGTAGATTAAGATAGAGGAGTAGATGACAATTTTTCTACCTTTTTAATAATCCTCTCTACACACGTTCACCTGCACAAAATCTCTTTTTTTGTTCCGCCCCCTCACCTGGACACACACACACACTGGCCGAAGTCCTTTTTTTCTTCTTTTCCTCCTTTCTTTTTCTTCTTTCTTTTCTTTCCTCTTTTCTTTTTTTCTTTTTTTCTTTTTCTTTTCTCTTTTTTCTTTTTCTTTTCTCTTTTTTCTTTTTCTTCTTTGTTTACATCCCTTATATGCCTATATATAGGCATTTTGAAGCAACCCACGTCCCTCTTTTTTTTTTTCTGCACGTTATTTTCTTGTTTACCCAACTCCCCACTAATGAACTTCACTCCTTCACACACCCACTTCCTCTAGGAAGTTTTCCAACCTCCCACGTTTTTTTTTTTTTTTTTTTTTTTTTTTTTTTTGCTTAACACAATACATGTAATATTGATTTGACATTAATTTCTAAGGGTCAATTCTTAAAAAGTTTCATAAAATAATTATTACGTAATTTTGTAGCATATGACGTGAAAATTATTTTGTTAATTACTTAGGGGTTTTCTACATTTAATTTTATAAAAAAAAAAATGCTTATATGTCAATTCCACTTAAGAACATGCCGAGTAGTACAACTTTTATTACCTCTAGATGTTGATCCTTTTTGTAAAAAAATAGTCTTAGACCTTTACCACCTTACTCTTGATAAATACCATTTTATTGGTATAATTATTTGACTAAAAAGGTTATAAATTAAAAATAAATGGTAAAAATCTTATGTATTTTATGAAAAGTTATGTATTTTTAAGGGGTATTTATTAAGATTTCCGAGCAAAATACATCACAGATTGGATCTAGCTTATCTCAATGCAATCTTGGGCCTGCAAGATCAATCTCTCTTTGCCTCCTAGAAATAGTGAGTTGAAAGAAGCTTGGACAGTCTTCTGATTCCCTTTACCAACATTTTGTATTATGATTCTAATATAGAGATCTTCATGTAACTGATCAGCAATGTACTGCCACTTGTGGACAAGCCCACTAGTACCTTGTGCTAGAGTTTTTGAAACTGTAAAAACAGTCACAATTTGTGAAACTCTGACTAGTTTGATCTCCCATTAAATAACGATCCCAAAATTCCCTCCCCCACCTCCTCTAATGGTCCAAAACAAGTCCTCACCCATTGTTTCTCTCTCAAGAATTGTTCCATTAGAATCCATTACATAAGCATCCAAGACATTATCTATTATGATGAATTAAGATTGCTATTATCTATTATCTATTATGATGAATTGTTCCATTAGAATTAAGATTGCTGAGATCTATTATGATGAATGGGGTTTTGCTGATATATGATAGGCCTTCATAATCATGTCCTCCACTCCTAACTCTTGACTTGTAAACCATGGCTTTTGCTGCAGATTATGGATGCTTGGACTTAGGAATGGTGGAAAGGTGTGACGATGAAAAGGGGTTTTAGTACTGATGGGGGAGTTTGACCATCTGGGGTTTTGTTGGGATGATTGTAAGAGAAGTGGGTACAAAGGAGAGGTTGAGCTGTAGATGATTTGGCAGTTGTGGGTGTGGGACATTATGAACTGGGTTGACATGCACTGCATGAAATTTTCATGGACAGGACTGGGGACTACTTGCCCATGATATTCAAATGAAAAATAAGCAAAGAAAACAGTGATTGAAAGATCATTTTTGGTGTCTAATTCATAAGGAGAAGTTGGACTTAAGAGAGTAACTTTGAGTGTATATAGTTTGAACTGATTTGTCACTTTTTTCTTTGAGATTAGTGGTGTTCTCACATTTCAATTGAGAGCCGCTTTCAGAATTTATTGGTAATAAAGAGGATTAATCTATACTTTTCTTGTCTATCTTTAGAGATTTATGTATGCCAAACACACGACTTCATTATTTTAGAAGAATGATATCTCTAAAACAGTGTCAAATTAGAATGCTAATGTTAAAATTTAACATTTGAATATTATATCATGCAGTATTATATTTTATGCTAAATTTAACATATATGGCACTAAGTATATGGCGCATGTAAAATTTTGACAATTAATCGCTATTGTCAATATAATCATTTTTTCATTTGTAATGATTTGTCGCTTTAAAATTATATAAAAAAATTAAAAACATACTTTTATAAATTTCAAATTTTATAACTATGACAAGAAATAAATATTACGTTAGGATAGAGTTGTGACTTGTGAGTTCGGGTCAGTTTAAAACCTGTCACTGTTGGTCTGGACTGATCTTAAATTTTTTGAGTTTAGAGCCAAACTGGGCCGACCCTCGCTCTTTTAGGGCCAGCCCAATCCGGACCCAAACATCATATTTTTAAAGATTTTTTTAAAAAGTATCTTATAAAATTCCAGTCTTATCCCCGGCCTTAAATTTTTTTGGGCCGAATGACCCAAACTTACACCTCTATGTTATAGTAAAAAAAAAAATAAATAATATATCAAACAACATTTTTGTTTATATATTTTTTTAATGTGAGATATAACATTTCCTCTTGTATTTGAATTGAAGATAGTCTAATGTTTATTTAAAAGAAATTAAAAAAGATAGTCTAATGTTAACATAAAAACGTTAATCTCTGGTGACTATAGAGTACAGAGATATCGCCATTTGCCGTATGCAAGATGCCGCCACCACGTCTTGATAGTCGATACAAACAAATATGGGAGCGATAATTCCCATGGGCAGGACTAGAAGGAAAAATGTGATCTATACGTGAAATATCTAAACAACCATTTTCTGTCCTTTATCTATTTCAATCGGCAACTAAAGTCATATTTGCTCTCTCTCTCTCTCCCCCCCCCTGAAAGTGTTCTTTCTTGTTGGGAGCTAGAAGTATTCGTTAGGAATTTGTCAAGTTCAATTATCTGCTAAATACAGTGTTCAAAATTCATGGTATGGATGAGAATGAATATGACTGTATGTAACATCAATATAGTAAAAATGTTATATTTAAGTGAAACGGCTATGGATACAATGCAAGCCGGCAAATATTAAATTATATAATACAGTCTCTCTCTAGTTTTCTGGGCAATTCCGGAAACTGGGCATTTTTCTTGTGTCGGCATTTGTTGATCCGTCGGTCAAATGGGTTCTTTGGTCGGCATTTGTACACATGATATGGTGGTTACATGCTGAGTTATAACTTTATTATTGTGCCCCTTGACATTTATGCATGATATCCAATGTGGATAAGAATTGGCACGTAAATATTGACAATTTTATGTTTTCTTTTTTTAATGAAAGTAAATATAAGTACTCGATCTCCCTTTTTAGCAAAAAAAAAAGTACTCGATCTCCCTCACCTCACTGGCACTTCTAGGTCAGAATATGTTCTTATATTACCTTATATTTTAGTCACATTTGAAATGTCCATATCTACTTACTATACATTAAAAATGTGCTAGTTAGTGTCGACCATTTTTTTTTTCCTTCCAATATTCTTCATTTTTTTTTTTTTTTTACTTTTTATTTATTATTAATTGTTTTCTCTCTCTCTCTTTTTTTCTTTTTAAGAAAAATGAAACCTAACATTAATGGGCTAAGTCAATCGAAATCGTAGAGGTTATAAATAACGGGATAGCCTCAATACCCCATACATTAACAAAACTATAAAACATGAAATTACCCCTCACTTGTTATTTATTGTTTTAGAGTTTAAAAGTTGACCATTGCTTGTGTTAAAAAATAAAAAATAAAAAAAAAATTAAACGTTGACCATTGCTTTACTTTGATTTTGTGTTTGTGTGGAGAAACATTTTTCTTTATCTTTTTTATCTTTTAAATAAGTTGTATACTCGATAGTAGACCAATGGTATATTATAATTATATTATGGAGAAACTTCTTTTATTTTCTTTCATTTTTTTTTCTTTTGAAACTGCTGTTTTACTAAAAAATAGACCAATGGTTTACTTACTGAAATAGATTAAAATGAGGGTTAATAAAGAAAGATAAAAGAGAGAGTGATGACAACTACAGCCCATTCGATCAGAAACGGCATGTAAAAATACACACACACACACACACACACACACACACACACACACATATATATATATATATATATATATAGGAGCATTGGTGTCAAAAACAGCAAATTTAGCACCATCATATTGGAAGGAAGTAGTTGGCTCCCACTAGTGGTCTACGGTGCAACAATCAATAAATTCCAATAGTAGGGACCGTGCATTTATTTTAGGCACCTAAATAGAGTAGAAAGAACAATAAGTCTTGATAATAAACAATCACAATATTACAAAACAAGCATAAAAATATGTAGAGCACTTGCATAGTTACATAACGTTCAATTATTCAACAAACAATCAATTCCAATAGGAAGGACCGTGCTCTTAGATCCCTAGGCATAGGCACCTAGAAAGAAAAATAACACACACTCAATACATAGAATCACAAAATTACAAAACAAGCATAATTAAACGCTTAGCATAGTTTTTTTTTTTTTATTGGTCGACGTATAAACTCTATTATCTTATTTTCTATTTAAATAATAATATATCACGTGTTAATTTTCTTGTTCTGAAAGATAAAAAAAAAAAATTAAGTCAAAAGAAAATGTTATTTTGGAGTTTTATCAACTGTTTGCTTGTGTAGGCGGAGATCCGGTATTTTTTGAATCTTTATATAAGGAATTACAAAAACAATTCTTTCAACAAAGATGTGAATTAAGAAGAATTGGTCGACGAAATATAAACCTAGATTGAATCATAATGAATACAAAAAATTAAAAAGAAAGTGAGAAAAAGAATAATATTAACGTTTCTCACCTCCTTTTGTTTTACTCTATTTCTGTCCTCCCTTGAGTCAAAAACAGTGGAGGGACACTCTGCTCGTCTTGAAAGAAATTAAGTGGGTCAACTTCACTCTTCACAATCGCCAACCTTTCAAAGTTTCCTTCAAAATACTTGAGACCCCATCTTTTGGCTTTCGAATAGGTGGTTCCATTAGAGTCATTCATGCCCAAATCCAAGTCCCTATAGTTTAGGTACGAGCCTCTTGGTTTTGTAGACACATAAGGAGTCATATGGTCATAAATCCTCCTTATCCAATCCATGTGTCTCCTCGTTGACTCAATAATTTCCCCATCTTGCCACTGCACAAAGTATTGTATATTGTACAAATTGCCTTTTCTATGTGGAAATGGAATTTCATATTCTGATACCTCATCCATTTTCCCACCATATGGATCCATGATCAAGACGGGTCTCTCCTCTTCCAAACACCATTGCCAAAGCTCTTCCAAAACTGATTCCGACATCGGTTGCCGGACATAATCCGATTTAGCCTTGAAGAATCTCTTCGGCTGTGGTGCTCTTTCAATCAACGCTTCTTTTGTGTATGCATCTGGGTACCCAGAAAAGTACATTATGGACCCAATCCAACTCATTTCAGAGCAATCACTTTTCTTCAAACCCAACTCAGGAAATCTCTCCCCCATTATTCTAACAACCTCATCAGCTCTCCCAAGAAACAGGGAATTAAACCTCACTTTGAGTTGCGTCGTTTTTCCTAGTACTTTGTTTACATCATCCCTCATTTCTTCTACAACAAGTCTCACAAACAAATTTTCATCAAACTTTGGACCAACATATTGCCACTTATGGACAAGCTTAGTAGCAAGTTTGTCTAACCTTTTCTCAAGGTTGAAAACAGTGACAATTGGTGGGACATAAACGAGCTTGATCTTCCATGAAAGAACGACACAAAAGCTCGATCCGCCGCCTCCTCGGATCGCCCAAAATAGATCTTCTCCCATTGATTCTCTATCAAGAACTCTTCCTTTGGCGTCAACTACATGAGCATCAACAATGTTATCTGCCGCCAATCCATATTTCCTCAACATGGTCCCAAATCCACCCCCACTAAAGTGTCCACCAACACCAACTGTTGGGCAAAGCCCGGCAGGGAATCCATGGACAGGACTTTCCTCCGCTATTCGGTAATACAATTCGCCTAAACTCGCTCCGGTTTCGACCCAAGCCGTGTTGTCTTCTATGTCGACGCTAATGGATCGGAGGTTGAGGAGATCAAGGATGACAAATGGGGAAAAAGTACTTGAAGTGTAAGAAAGGCCTTCATAGTCATGGCCTCCACTTAGTGTTCTAAATTGGAGGCCATTTTGTTTGCAACAAAGGATGGTGGCTTGGACGTGGGAAGTGACTAATGGTGTTACAATGAAGAGTGGTTTCGGGGTTGTTGGGGATGCGAATCTGAGGTTTTTGATTGAGGAGTTGAGGAGGAATGCGTAGGAAGAATTGGTGGGAGAGTGGAGGATTTTGGAGATGGGAATTTGGGGTGGTGAGTTTAGAGAAAAACATTGAATGAAGTTGTCATGAATTAAGAAACTAGATGATGATATTGGGATTTGGAGAATGAAAGTTGAAATGGAACACAAAAGAAGGATTTTTGGGTTCATTTTGGTAGTTGGGTCTGTGAAGAAGATGAGTTTCTTTTTGAAATGATGGTGGTGATCTATATTTGACTTTTTATTCTTTTTTTTTTTTTTTTTGTCAGTTGGCTTTTCATCAAATACATGTAGATATATTTATATATGTATAAAATACAAAAAGCAAGGGAACGTATCTCCAATATATGTTTTATAAAATAAAGGAAAGATCTGCACAAATCGTGCAGGAAAATGATGGATAGCATGTGGGAGTACAGATCAAATTTTATCAACATGCGTGTGAAACATGTGGTCAATACTTGATGGTTACTTTGTTGTCGGTTTGATATACTGAAACTCAAACTACCAAAAAATTGTAGATACACTCTTCACACGCCTATATTTGAAGGATTAACTTCATCCAGAACACTGTCGCGAACGCAGAAGGATAATGAGACTGTTTTCTTTAAAAGTGGCACTGTTTTTAAAGAAACCAACATACTGATATAATTAATTTTTTAACCATTATATCTAATTAAAAAAATAAAATTAAATTAAAAAAATATACATAATAAATAATTTTTAATATAAATTTAATGATTTTAAAAAATAAAATTATCAGCAGTTTTTATTTTTATGATCTCTCAACAAATATACAAATACAATAGAGTAAAATGCACCGAAATTTATGGTGCCTCACACTTTGCCATCGGGAAATACCTAAAACACCCTATATATTTACTTGAAACATTACTTTTATCCTTCTTATTATGAAATGTCCAGAATATTTATGTGTCTCTTCAAAATGCCTCATTTGATCCTTTATGCTTTTTAAAATAGTCTAAAAATAATCTCTTACCACAACTCAATCATTAGCATTTTGCAGTGACACAGCCTACCCAAGGTTGGAGATTGCTAAGGGTGACAATTCGTGTAACATGTTGTGTTTGTATCGTGTTTTGGTCTTTTTTTTTTTAAATTTATAGTCAACCCGAATACGATCTGTGACACAAAATTTTTTAAAAACTATAACACGAACACGACACGACTACTTTACGATTTGACAAGACATGACACGACCCGAAATGACCCGTGACACGAAATTGACCCGTGAATCTAAAATTAACACAAAAATTTTATTTTTTTATTTAGTTTTTTACATATTAGAAATAACTTAAAATTCATAAAACACTAAATTTCAATAACATCCATTGAAATTAAGCAAATAATAGTATAAGATTTTGAATATAACTATCATGATATCACAAGTTTAAATAACAAAAAAAAAAAAAAAAAAAAACAACCCACCCAACCCAAACCCCACAAAACACCCAAACCCAACCCTTTTCTCAACCATAACCCGTAAAATCCGTGTCGTCATGTTGTGACCCATAATGTTGGCCCTATAGATTGCCCTTATCTTTGGAATGTTGGTTTTCGCCGTACGTACCCGCGTCAGAACAGTGACCCACGGTTTGGCCGAGCAGACAACCAAAAATTTGTATGCTTGGTAATTTATGGTATGTGTTTTTTTTTTTGTTTTTGTTTTGTGTTAGGTTAAATCTTTTTTAATTACATTTTATTTTATGTTATTATATCATTTTTATTTATGTTAGATATAATTTGTTAATTTTTTTAGTATTTTGGTATATGTTTAGATATGATTTGGTTTAGTTCTTTTTATATGTGTGTGTGTGTTTCAATGCAACAATTTGTATGTTTGATATTTTGTGTTATGAAAGTGTTGATGATGATTGTTGTGGAGTAAAATCTTAAACCACACATGAGACAATAACTGAGAGCCACGTGACATAATTAAAGCATAAAATAATTGAGACATAAAGGTATGGATGTAATGACTGAGAAAATCCCAGACTTTAAATAATACAATTTATTTATTTAAGCCAAGGATTTTCCTAGAAAATATTATGTGACTGAAGGATTTATGGAATCAATATCTGTATTCCTAAATTCTGTAACAGATTTCATGTTAAGTTTATGTTTTCGATCAAGTAAATTTGATCGATAAATTATTGCCATACTTTAAGGCGGAATAAATTTTCAGTACAAGTATAATTTGAGAATCTTAATTTCAAGAATCTCCAAACACAGCATGACGTTAGCAGCGTAAAAAAAATACGCACTGGCATTTTTAAAGAAGAAAAAATCCTTAATTGCCAGATAGCTAGATTAAAGTCACAAGATAAATACCCATAACAGAAGGGTACGATGTGAGCTCGGGATTTGACACCATCAGAAACAATGTCATTCCCGGGATATAATGCAGAAAAGTTAAATGTAGAATTTGTTCAGTCTAGAATTAATTTCAAGACTTAAAACAGTTTAAGATATTACGCGAGTAAGAATTTAATGTGATGTCAAAGTAGTCAGGAATTAATATTGAACTGTAAATGAGCGGTAGAAAAGGAATTGTCAGAAACTAGAATTTCCTGTCGGCTAGGTATTTCCTTACAATCAGTATAATTTTATCTGATTCAAGGAAAATTTAAGTGGACAAGAGTACAAGGGGTAGGTGAGATTTTCCTCTCTCTCCTTCCCCACATGGCCGGCCAAGCATAGCAAATGTAGAGCCAAAATTTAATTGATGGAGTGTGTAAGTGAATGGCGTGGTAAGGTGATGGGATAGATAGTGGTTGAAGGGAATTAATGGCAAAATTGTTTCTTCTTTTCTCCTTCCATAGAACCGGCCATGTGAAGAGGTTTAAGCCAAAAAAAAAAAAAAAAATTGTGATTGGTTGAGTGTGCTAGAAGCCTTCATGATGAGATGTAGTCAAATCAACTATTTATAGAAGTGGCTTACCTCACTTCTCTCTTGAGACTCCAATCCGGCCATGACTAAAGGGGAGGTTAACATGACTTTAGTTAATTAAATGAGCTCATTAAAAGAGTTAAAATAATCACCTACTTGCCTATAAATAGAACCACCTCAACCTAAGCCTCATTTTTGCTAACTTTTCCTCTTTCTCTCACTAAAGAACCGGGCCTCTCCTTTGCCAAAATACACTCAAAAGTTTCCACACATTTCACACAAATCTTAGCTTAAGTTGGAGGAGAAGAGAAGGATTTCAAAAGTTTTCAAGAGAGAGTTCTTCAAGGGTAATTTCTTGAACTCTTCTCCATTATTTTTCTAGCAAATCTTAAGCTTGGGATTATGAATGTAATTTGAGATTCCTTAAGGCCATGGGTTGTAATAAGAGTGTGTGAGTTTTATGTTAGTTTTATGTTGGTTTTGTATGTTTTGAGGTTAGTTTGATGTGGTATGTTTATGCTTGATTTAAGCTTGCTTACTTCCGGTTAGAGGAAAAATTTCCGGTTACTATGAACGTGAAAATAAAGACCCTAGAGTGAGATTTTACGATGTTTCAAAGTTTGACCTTATAGCCCTTGATGTTGTGAACATTTTCTGTGACTATAACAAAATCCAAATTTAACTCTAAAACCGAGTTTGAAGCCATTGTGTAAAAAACGGACAGGATGTCCAAACACAGTTTTGGAAAGAAAAAAAAAGATTTGCTGCAGCAACCTACAGCATTGTAAAAAAAAAAGATTGCTACAGCAATCTTACAACGTTTTAAAAGAGATTACTACAACATTTTTTAAATGATTGCTACAGCATTTTTAAAATGCTGCAGCATTTTTAAAATACTGCAGCATTCTAGGTAAACAAAAGAAAAACAGCAGCCACTGCTTTCAGCCAAACGATGCCTTTAGAGGCTGAATTTCAGTTGTCACTAAAAAACAATAATTTTAGATCGCATTGAGACGAAAAATTGTCACAAAGAATAGATTTTCAAAATCCGATTCTAAGATGCAGTAAAACGTAGATTTCAGAAACTGTACAGTTTTAACAAAACGAAACTAAAACAGTGTCGTTTTTAACAAAAGGTTATCAAAGAACCCGAGATGTGATTTTAGTAGAATAATATGGTTTTAGACCTCACGTTAATGAGGAATAACCATGAAGAAAGATTTCAAAAAAAAAAAAAAAAGTGGTTTTTACAACATAGTTTCACGTTGGTTTGTAAGTTAACCATAAAACGACTTGGGGAATAGTTTTTAAAAGTCGGTATTCGAAAAGAGATTTTACAACGGGATTTTAGTGCTTGTAACTAAATGAGTGAGTTATCGTTTCATAAAAATTGAATGATAGTTCTTTTAAAAGCTTAATAGTTTTCGAGCAAAACATCCCGACGGGCACCCACGAGCCCAATACGATAGGTCCGTAGAATTTTGAAGGTTAATGTGGGTCCAACGCCCGCATTGATCTAAGAGACTCCGTTTGAGTTTAAATTTCAACGGCCTACGAGTTAGAATGCCGTGAATAAGTTCTAGGACGAATTGGGCCTTAATATCGTAGTAAGTCCAATGAGGAAAATTATGGAGAATAAGTTACTAGATTGGATAATTGATTTCCAACCTAGACATAAGTACGTTAAGGGAAATTAAGGAAAATAAGATTTTAAGGATTTAATAAATCTATCCTCATAGTAAATTATCCTTCAGTAAAGGAAAGGAATACATGCCTTAAGTAAAAGGCTAGATTTCCTTCACAAGTTGCTAAATAGAATAGCAAACGACAATTAATCTGACACTCTTAATGGATGTTCATTTTCAGAAGTAAGCAAGTAAGAGAATAGGCTGTTTGGCGAAAAGTGGATTCCAGCTCTGTAAATCAGGTAAGTAGGGATCTCGCCTACAGCATGAATAGATTTTTAAAGAAAAAAAAAAGTTACACATGATATATATGCATGTTTATACTTTAAGTATTGTACGCGATGATATGTTATGCTGCATACACATAAGCAGTGCACATGAATTATATGTGTTTAAATTAATTTAATGTTATAGTATGCTATGTTAGGTCATATTGCATACACCTTAATAAGTCAAGAGGAACTTATAAGAAGAAACTCAGTTGAGTGCCGTACCAGCCTCCGACCTAAGGGAGGTAATCAGACTCCACAACTGTACAGAGATTTGATGTGCATTAAATGCATGCATAGTAAGTGGCGAAGCCGGTGGATAAAATCAGGCAAACTTGCTGAAATCTCGATGATCAAAGACTACTATTCCAGAGTTTGATAAAGATATCACAGGATTTAATTAAATAATTGATAATTGATAGAGTCAATATCATGTATATATACAGGGAGAATAGCCTGACAGGGGGTTCGAATTCCAGAACATCTTTTCTCCCCAAAATTTGTAATTTCTTAAAAGAATAGTGAAACTCTCTCAATGGACATAGCTCTATATTTGAGTGAACTACTATAAATCTCAGTGTTATTATTCTCTTTTTTTTTTCTTAATCCGCTCACAAATCATCAAAAACTTGTTATTCATTTGTTGACTAACTTTCACCGTCAACAATGATAGTTTTGTTTATAGTATGATTTATTAAATAGTTTTGGTTTTTGTAGAGTAACTTTTTTTTTATTATTTTTATTTTTTTTATAGATGAGTGAAAAAGAATAGAGAAAATGTAAGGAGTTGTCAACAATCACAACAACAATGGATTAACTAATTGTTTTTGTGGAGCTTTTTTTTTTTTTTTTCCTTAAAGTTTTTGTGGAGGTTATATATATGGTAGAAAATCAATCAGTATGGATTACATATATCTTTTGTGTGATTGTTGATCTTGTATATGATATTGATGTAAGCTGACACATCGTAGTGAAAACTGAGTTGGAAAAACTCTTATTAGTGATCCGATGATTTATTTTGGTTGTGATTAAAACTATGTAGCACGGTGGTCAGTCTTTTCCTTTTCTTATTAGGTGGCCGATGCTCGTGAATATCCACAGAGATGACCTATGATATGACTAAAAATGCATTATAATATGGTATTCATGAGATGTAATCTGCCAGATTACTCCAGCGACGGTTCCGACTGGGCCAATAATTGTTGATTCCTTTATCATAATCTGGTAAATTACTAGTAGTAATCTAGTTGGTACTCCAACGTCTGACGCCAGCGACCAGCATAACAATTTCGATGAAAACACATTCTGTTGATTTTTGATCATTCCTACGAAGTGTCAAAACTCTAAACCCTGTGAATAGATTGAGAAAATTCTTACCATGGCCCATTAATCATGAAAATTTTTCCAATTTCTCACATATTTCAGTGAGCCATGCTGATCCTGAAGTAGCCTTGAGATCAAGCACACATACAATGCCCTTCAAGTCATTCTGGGCCACTGTCCAGCGTATAGACTATAAAGAGGCTTTGGACAGGTGAACCGTGAACTTCATGATTATTTTGTTCATAAAGAGAAATTTACCTTCTGATGTGATGAGATAAGCGAAAATATATCGGAGCCTTTTATCATTTCTTTGACTAAAAAAAAAAAAAAAAATTCTTAAGATTATCGTTTTGTCAACAAATTAGGACCATTTGGAAAAGAGGAATAACTAATTTTTTTAAAAAAATTAAGAATTAGATTCTTTTTTTCCTCAAAAAAAAAAAAAAGGAAAAAAAGAAATAGATTCACTTTCAAATCATATTTGCTTTGAGCTTAGATTTTGGCTTCTATAATCAGGACGCTTTATGTTAAGTTTACTTTTGGAATTCTATCAACAACTTATTCGTTCAGAGTTTTTGGCAATAAACCGGTCTTTTAGTTGCCACCTTTAACCCCTGGAGAATCGACTTTTGCAACCTGATCAAAAGTTTAAATTTTGTTCCAAGGAAATGATCTCCAAAATTATATATACATACGGGTGTGGTTGTAATTGTTATTTTAATATTTACTTATTAATGAGTATTATTATTTTAACTGTAAAATATTAATCCGACGGTTGTAATAAATTAGATAGTTGACTAAAAAAATTTATAACAATTAATGAGATTAGATTCTTATCGCGCTACATCATTAAATTTTTATATTTGATAATAACTATCAATGGAAATATAACTAAACTTGTTCATATAAATGTATACTTTAAGAATTATTTCGTATTCAACCTACACGCATTTTTTCTTGTTTAAATGCTCCCTAACATTTTTATGTTGTTTAACTGATAAACAAGGTGTTAGGCTGAGACACTTAGGTGTGTATATACAGGTGCTCGACGGCTCATGATGCATGCATAGGAGGCTATATGGGTTGGGCCACCAACAGAAGAAGAAGAGGATGTTTGTTATTTGTATTCATTTTTAATTTTAAATCATGATTTATAATTTTTTATAGTATTTTTTTTCTTACAAAAAACACACATAAAATGAGAATAATTTTAAATGATGATTCTAAATACATGAATTAAACGTCTACTAATTGCAACCCATCTTGCCAGAAGTGGCGGGTCTGGCTGTCCCATTTATTGAACATAGAAAATTTTTTTTAAAAAAAGCTATAGGGTCGGGCCACGGGCCAAAAACCTAAGTGTGCCTGACTTGGAACTTCGGAGCAAATACGCGAGTACCGTTCCAGCTAGTTCGGCCCGGCCTATATTTATGCCTCTATGTTCGGTGAAATTTACTATTTTTGTTCTTGATATTTAGACTATTCATAAATTTGCATTAAATTATTTTTAAGAGAGGGAGAGAGAAAGAGGGCACAAAAAGACAAAATAAATTAATCAGTAGTTTGAATGAATTGTGAGAAAATGAATAGTAAATGCGTTTTTTATATATGTTATAGATTATAGATATAAATACTCTTCCTTAAAGAGAAAACAAAAGACAGACAGAGAAAACAATAAAACTTTCAGCAGAAAATGACAGTTTATCTTTTAACGTTAATTGTTATAAAAAAATGTTGTAGCATTAGTTCTCTTGTGAGTTACAAACATTTCATACATAAAAAAAAAAAAAAAAAAAAAAAAAAAAAAAAAGACAACAACAACAACAGCAGCTCCCAATAACTATAATACATTGTTGTCTCATCAAACAGCCAAAATATACTATTACTTCGACAAGTATTATCCCAATTTTTGGTGCTACTGAAGAGAATTACCCCAACTTATATAATTACGTATAACTAACATCAACATTATTTTTTATTTTTTATTTTATTTTAAGAAGGACAAAATTTATAAGCTGTGTGATTTTAACACTAACATTGAATGCGACTACATTTCTCCAATCTCATTAGTTGAAATGCTGCAAAATCCACCAACTCAAGATAGCAAAACTCTCCGCGCCCTTGTCAGAAAAAAAAAAAGATACAGAAATAACATCTTTTTTTTGCATAAAAATATATAATAGACAACAAACTATTTTTCTTTAATAATTAGAAAACAACATTTTTTTTTTTTAATAATTAGAGAACAAACCATTACATCACTTATTCTACAACACTGGAAAGAAGAACACAAAAAGACAGTTTTCTCTCTCACTTATTCTACTATGTTAACATGGCAAATCCGATCAGCTCCACAAAACAGATATTCCTCTAAATTAGCTTCAATTAAACCGATCAAAGTTTGATTCTAAATCATCTAGCTGAGCTCGGAAGCAGAGGAATGCTCTGTTCATGCCTGAAGAAATTGTCAGGATCAACTTTGCTCTTCACACTCACCAATCTGTCAAAGTTATCCTTAAAATACTTATTTCCCCAAGCACTAGCCTCAATAAAACTCGTACCCTTGTTCTTTTTGTTCATCCCCAAATCAAGATCTCTATAATTCACATACGATTCTCTTGGAAACTTTGAAACATACGGAGCCATGTAATTGTAAAGCGTCCTAACCCAATCCATGTGCTTTGCAGTGTCCTCTTCACCATCAAGCCACAAAGACAGCCACTGGATCATGAAAACGGTGCCGTTCCGGTGCGGGAATGGAGTTTCCGACTCCAAAATCTTGCTCATCATTCCACCATAAGGTGTCCAAATCGTCAATGGAGAGTCCTCTTCCAAAAACCTCTTCCAAAGCCCTTCAAGTGCGGTTTCTGGAATCGGCTCCTTGACGAAATCCGATTTCGCTTTGAAGTAGTTCTTGAAAGTGGATTTGCCTTTCAGAAGAACTTCGGGCGGGGTTCCGCTAGGAAAGCTGGCTATGTAGAGAACAGACTGAATCCAACTCATTTCCAGGCAGTCTTTTTTGGTTAAACCCAGTTCAGGAAAACTCTTTTCCATCACTTGGACAAGTCTTGTGGAGTCTCCGAGAAACAGGGCTTGGAAAGCCGTGACAATAGTTCTCTCAGTTGAGTTCTTGCCTTTGCTCGCCGGTTGAATAATGGCTCTAACGAAGAGATCTTCGTCAAGCTTGTCCACTACTTGTTGCCACTTGTAGAGCACCTTCGTCGCACCTTGTTCCAACGTTTTCGCGACGGTAAAAACCGTCACGGTTTCCGGAACTGGAACGAGTTTGATCTTCCACCAAAGGATTACCCCAAAACTTGCTCCTCCGCCACCTCGGATCGCCCAAAACAGATCTTCTCCCATGGCTTCTCTGTCGAGAATTCTCCCGTTAACGTCGACGATTTTCGCGTCGACAACGTTGTCAACACCAAGGCCGTATTTTCTCATCAGAGAGCCGTAAGCTCCACCAGTTATGTGCCCACCGACGCCTAAACTCGTGCAAAGCCCTGCTGGGAAGCCGTGAACTCTGCTCTTCTCAGAGATTCGGTAGTAAACTTCTCCGATTGTCGCTCCCGCATGAACCCACGCTGTGTTGTCCTCAATATTGGCGTTGATCGTTCGGAGGCGCCCGAGGTCTACGACAATAAAGGGCGTTTCGATTTGGGAGACGTACGAGAGGCCCTCGTAGTCGTGGCCTCCACTTCGCACTCGGAGATGGATTCCGAGCTTCTTGGAGCAGATGACGGAGGCCTGGACGTGGGAGTCATGCAATGGAGTGAAGATGACTTCCGGTTTTGGAGCTGAAGGGACTAAGTATCTGAGATTTTGAGCTGAGGATTGTAAGAGAGGAGTGAAAGAGGAAGTGTTTGGAGTGACAAAGGCTGTGGGGATTGGGACAGAGACGTCAGAATTTTGTGAAACGCATTCGATTAAGTCCTCTAGAGTTGAAGCTGAAGCTGATGATGATGAAAGAAATACAAGAGAGAGTAATAGGACTAATAATAGCGGTGTTATTTTAATTGAGAGCGCCATATTTTGTGTTTCAGTTTGAGTTTTTTTTTTTTTTTTTTTTTTTTTTTTCTCTTAATTTGTGCGCTGAAGCAAGAGTGTTGTGTGATTGTGTCGTTTTATATGTGGAGAAGAGGAAGGTAATGGCTTGGTCTCTCAACGTGGAGTTGAGCTAATGCAAACGTCATTTGTGAAGTCTGTTGAGAATCGAGATCATATGGGGTCATGGGTTTTTGTCTAATCAATATAATGAAGTTGGTAAGTTGTTATCTCTTTATGTCTCGTACCGTGATTTTAAATGCCCTATACACCACTTTGATCAGTTTTTAATTTCCTTCCAATCCTTATCTTACACATATACGTGATCCAATCTACTTAATTAAAAAAGAAAAAAAATTAACTTTCTTATTTATAATCATATCAAAGTAAAGTGAGAAGTTTTTGGCAGTTTGTTTTTTCTTTAATGAACTTGTAATTACATATAAGATGTTACAACTTCTGTAATTTTCTTCTTTGTCCCTCCTACTAATAGGACGCAAGGGAATATTGGCTATATTTGTGGGTATTAATATATATATATATTGAAATCCTTGTATTGATCTAATTGCTTGGTTTTTATTTGTTTTCATGATATAAAAAAAAAAAAATGAGAATTACAAGAAAAAATATACTCTAACGTTTTAATATTATTTTAACTAATTCTAACATTTAAATACATGCATGCAGTTAGTAGAGGGTATCGGTAGGAAGGTCATAATAATTGTAGGATCCAACATTTCTAAAATAGAGCACGTAGTTGAAAAGGTTCCACAACCTCGCTAGCACTATATAGCATATATATATATATATATATGTATATGTGTATATATATATATATATATGTGAAAGGAAAAGAAGTGACGACGATGCTAATATTGCAGTGAAGTAATTATTAATTCTGGAATAAGCCACCGACAATGCAGTGAGTAGGGAGAGATACATTTCAATTTATCTTTTGCGAACAAATAGTAAAATTATTCGTAAGCAAAGATACATTTCAAGTTATCTTTTTAAATCATACTTTTACATATGTAGTAGAAAAGGCAATATATATTATTATAATTAGAACTTATATCCCTTTATTGTGATTTTCACCCCACGGAGATAATTCTTCTCCTTTTCTTTTCATTATTTCATTTTTTTTATTTTTTATTTTTTGGGTTGTGGTGGCACTTTAAATGAAAAGAGAAAAATTATAAATCCTTTCGTGAGTTCTTATATATCTTTCAGATAGTAAAACCAACCGTGAAACTCCATTATTTGATCAAATATTATCGTATTGAGAAAAACTGATTACCCTATATGATGGTGTACGTTCTCATTAAGGGCCCGTTCGCTTCGCTGATTCGAGTTTGTAATTCGAGTTGAAATATGATTTTATGTGAGAGCTTTTTACTTTAACAAAAAAGTTAGATGTGACTGTTTCTGAGAACTTTTTATTATAGTAAAACTCAAATTCTAAACTCGAATCGATAAAGTGAACAAGGCATAAATACGTTCCCAGTCGAAACACTACGTTATTTACTCATTGGATTCAATGAATAATAGGTTATACAAAACCAACAAATTCACACAAATATATATATATATATATATATTTAAAGAAACGAAATCTCAGTCGGAGGCAAAGATTATACAAATTAAAACTACTAATTCAAAACTGTCTGTACGTAGAAACCTAGTCAAACATTTAACACAAATTAGAAGATCATAAACAACCTTGCTCTGTTTCATTTATTTATTGATTTGTATGTTATATTACAATCAACCTGTCACCATAAGGTAAAGGATGAAAAGCAAATTCTTCTTTCTTTTACGCTAAAGTGCTTCAGTCGAAACAGAAACAAAGTACTTTATCAAAGAGATCTCTTCTTCGATAATAGACTTCTTTAATGATAAACGTGCAATATTTTATTATCCTGCGAATTTAACCTGCCCCCAATAATTAATTAAAAAAATAAATAAAGAAGATAGAATAAAAGAGAAAGATCAGCACATATATATAAAACCGACCGTGCACGGTGGATACGTTAGAATATGGAGAGTGGAATTCGTTGAACTTAACGTGGGCCGGCCCCTTTCCTTCACCATTTGTACAAGTTTCTTGGGGAAGAAAGAGGAAAATAAGTTAAAATTTGAGATGAATTAAAATTAATAGGCTAATAGTTTATATAAGTTAATAAATATGCTAAATTATTATTTTCGTCCATAACTTATCTGGTTATGAACCATAACTTGACAAGTTATTATTCATAATTGTCCATAACTTGATAATTGCCAAACCAAACCAAACAAAAACACCAACACAAGTTTCTTTATATTTCTCATACTATTCAAACACGCTAGTTTTCTGACGTTATGTTTTATTTTCTATTCAGACTTTACACTTTCAAACGTGAGATCATATTATAGTTTAAATCGTATAGGTTTATAATTTTCAGTTCAAAATATAAATCATATTATAGTTTAAATCGTATAGGTTTATACTTTTCAGTTCAAACTATAAAGATTTTCAAGTATAGGTTTATAATTCTCAATTCAAACAATAAAGGTTTTAAACCATACAAATTCAAAACTAGGAGCGAAATAAATTCTAAACGTGCGTTTGGTTAGTAGATTCATACCATAATTTGAATTATAATTCGTGATTCACTACCATATTTTTTCACACAAAAAATACACATAAATTGAGAATAATTCTGAATCTATGAACCAAACGTCCACTAAGTAAAACATGAATAAATGGGAATAATTATACGGCTGATTTTAGATGATCGGAAAGCGTTATAATATGCAGTAGACCATATACAGATATATATAATAGTAAGGAAAGATAAATCAAGAAAAAAGCAAGTGAAAGAATACATATTGCACTGTAGATTCACCAAACAATAACCGGGTTTGTCACTATAGAAAGTGACTGTCGTGGCACCATAATTACATGCAGTACTGTCAGTATCAAATTGTGGCAATAAAGTTGATAATATCCCTCATTTGGTAGTTAGTTTCTCTCTTTTCTTCGACATTTGTCACGTTCAATATTTGGTGAAATTATCAACTGATTCCTTAAGCATGGGTTAATTGATCAACTTTCATTCAATTTTAAAAAGGGCACCTTAAGCTTTGAAAAGGATTTGATGGGTCTAGAAGAGAGATTATTGCTGTGCCCATATTTTGCAAACAAGACATGGCCTACCCAAAAAAACGAGTTTTTATTCACTAGTGACATTCTTAGAATGGAGATAAATACTATACATAAATTTTTCTTAAGCTGCGTATAAGGCTCCATGTAGAAAAATGAAAATAATAAGAAATGAGACAAATATCTCTTAAAATGCATGATTCTGGATTTTATTTATTATTCTTGATTAATATCTTTTTTAGTCAATAACTATATTAATCAAAATGGTATATTAATAACTATATTGATCAACAATTTTCTGATCTAAAAATAAAGTAAAAATCCCAATCAAGATTCGAGGCATTTTCCCCTCGTAGCAAGGCAAAAGTCTCAAGACGTTTTTAATAAAATGAAATTATATCTCATAACAATTCCAATAAAGATTAAAATAATAATAAAAAATAAAAAAAATTTAATTTAAACCGTTGAATCTAAAATAGATGAGTGTAGTTTACTTTGAGAGGTATAAATAAAAAAGACTAATGCACACACGGTGTCAGAGTCAGAAACTTTTGTCAGTGAAGGCTAATAATTAAAAAAAATAAAAATAATGAAAATTAGATATTTTATTGAGGTTATGTGCATAAGGGTACAATTAATTACATATACATATATATATATGTGTGTGTACGCGCGCGCATACTTAAGAAAAAATTAGTTGAGTTGGATATAAACTAGCTCTTTCCCATAACACATATACTTCTTATGAGTGGAGAATAAAAGTTGCGAAAATGGGAGTTAATTCCCTGTTTTTTAAAGTATAAATAGGATTGGTGTGCACCACAAAAATTTAGAATAAATAATGAATGAGATTTTCCATTCCCCTCCCGATTTTGACTTCAAATGCCGATAGTATTTACTAATTAATTACTATTTTACAAATCCATTTAAGGGAGAAAGAGAAAAATAAGCAAAGACTTGAGATGAATTAAAATTAATAGGCCAATTATTTACATAAGTTAATAAATTGCTAAATTACTGTTTTTGTCCATAACTTGTCTGGTTATGAATCATAACTTGATAAGTTATTGTTCATAATTGTTCATAATTTATCTGGTTATGAACCATAACTTGACAAGTTTGTCCATAACTTATCTGATTATGAACTATAACTTGACAAATTATGACCTATTAATTTCTATAACTAAAAATTAGCCTATATACTTTCTTAAGTTTTTCATAATGGCATATTTTCTACTATTTCATGTGGAATAAATAGCATATTAAAATTTTTGACATTTTTGTTGTTGTTGTTAATGTTCTCTTTATTTTAGTTGAACCTTTCTTTGATTTTTTTTTTTTTTCAAAAAAGAAAAAAATTCTGGATACACTTCTTGCGCCTTTCGAGGTGTCCTGTGAGGCGTTAGCTAACATATCAAAATACGCTTTTTAAAATATTGCATGAGCTTTTAATTATCAACATGTGAAGCTATTTTTATTTCAGGAAAACCTAGAAGAATGCCTTAAGAAGTACTGAATAAGAAGATCTATACTATTTATGAAGCATAAATATTTTTGGACTCACTTTCTCACTTATATATTAACTCTTCTAAGAGGACATATATAAATTTACACACGAGTCAAGGGGGGCAATTCCCCAATTTTCTCTTTATTTTGTTCTTTTTCATATTGACCATCTTCTTTGAAAAACTTTCACAATTTGATATGATCCCAGAAAGATGGCCTTAAAGCCTCACATCAAATAGTGTAAGCTGTATATGTTGGATAATAGTTCCTACTTTTCCCTCATGCTCTCAATTGACCAAATATCTTAACATAACAAATTCATGACCAGCTGGTTTTACGGAGCTTATATCTATCTCCTTTAATTTTATGAGACTTTTTCCTGTAAATCACTTTACTGATAATATCAGTTTCTAATTATATATTAAGTCTGATAAAAATCACATTAAGTAAAAAAATATTCAGAATAAATAGTTTTTAATACAAATTTTGACAATTAAAAAGTAAAAAATTACCAATGATCTTTTTTTTTTTTTTTTTTTTTTAGTACAAGAAACTTTGTAATTCCATTAGAGGTCGAGATTTTAAAAGAGGGCAATTAACTTGATCGATTTAGAGGTTGTTTGGTACTTAGATTCATTTACTGATTCAAATCATGGTTCGTGGTTTGTTATAGTATTTTCTCTCATAAAAAATACACGTAAATTAAAAATAATTCTAATCATATGGTTCTAATTTATGAACCAAACGATCTCTTAATTAACGTCGGTCACACACATTCACCAATGTTGTTGATTCTTGGCACCCAATCCATTTAGGTCAATGGGTCCAAGTCCAATATGGTTGTGTAAATTTTGATTGTTCAAAAGAAATAAAATCACTCGCATAGAATCCTGCCGATTAATGCGCCAGAATAAACCTTTTATTTATATCTCCCTTGGCCAACGAAAGTCAAAGTCCACAACCACATTTCATTTTCAACTTTTATAAATTGCATGTTCGCCACAAACGTCAAAAAAATTCAAACTTATTTAACTACCTGCTCCCTCGCATATGCTTTGTTTGAATTTATGTCGTGTAATTATATAATATGGTTCCATCGATATCCCATTATTTTTGGTGGGTAGTTCTGTGCTACTTTCAAGCCTCCAAATGGTCCGTTTAAATACTCTCTTTGTTACATACATTTGGCGGAAAGAAGGTTCTTGTTTGTGAAAGCGCGTGGCTTTAATTTTCCAAATAATATTGATTCAGAGTTAATTTCCACCACTATGAATGGGGGCAATCTATGCGAAAGTGTATTTATTTATTTAAAAATAGACCTTATTTTGAATTAACTATGGCTACTAGCTAATTTGGGAACACACTATTTACTTTCTTGTTACTTGTTAAGTGGAGAGTTTTTATTCCTAGCTTGATTTAATATTGTCAAAACACGTTATGGCTTATGTAAGATGACACTCGATGGAGTGGGTGTGTGTGTATTACACACCGCACATATATACTAGGGACGAAATTTATGTACAGGACTGTTTAGTTAATTGATTCGAGTTTTTAATTTAAATTGAGATGTAACTTTATGTGAGCGTTTATCGTAATAAAAAAGTTAAATGTGATTATTTATAATAATTTTTTACTGTAATAAAACTCGAATTCTAAACTCAAATCTGTAAAATGAACAGGGTCAATATACTTAATAGTGCATGTTGAGGGTTTTTTTATTTTTTTATTTTTTTATTTTTTATCTATATATAAAAGCTGCAAGGAATAATTACCAAACATATAAAAAAACTAACAAACTTTTGGACCTGTATACCTTACAACCAATTTTAGCATCTTCAATGGTTTCCTAGTTTTGATAATAAAGTAATAAATCAAGCGAATATTGGTTAGCCTTGTCTTTAATTTACAAGGGACACTAGTAGGGACAAGTCTCACCAACATTCTCTTACCAAAAAAAGAAAAAAAAAAAAAAAAAGACTCATCAATAATATTATTTACGCATGTTTTAATTTCCTAAGTATTTCGGAAAAAAATTAAAAAGAAAAGGCGTGTTTGGGTATGAGTACACAAACCGATCTAGTAAATGCTCAGTTTCTGAATTGATCATGGATTTGGATTTATACATCTCAATGAAAATAACAAACTCTTTTACAAGTTCTATCTTGTTCTTCTTATATGTCATATGTGTCACTTCAGTTATCTCAAATAAACACCACTTCGTAAAGAATGAGATAGCGTCTATAAACGAGTTCAAAAAGGAGTCTATTTAAATCTCTTAAAGGGTGTGTTCTTTTGCACATAAACTCTAAAATAAAAAAAAAAAAAATTAGACTCAAGTTTAATTTTATTTAAGTTTACGTTTTTTTATAAAATTTAACTTTAAATTGAGTTAAACTTGAGTTTGAAGTTAAAATTTGAGTTTGAATTCCTCTTTAACTCAAGTTTTTAAACTCAAATTCAAGTTAATTAACAATATTTTTTCTATTTTTAAAAACGTCATAACTTTTTCTTTTAATTTCGATTGAGATTATCATTTTTCTATGCATTCACAACGAAGAGACAATATTACTCCACTATATACCTTATAATTTTATAAAATATATCTAATTAACTCAAGTTTTGACTCATCTAAACACAAATTTAAATAAATTTTTAATTTAAAATATAACTTAAATATGCACATCTAAATATAAACTTAAATTAAATTCTCTACTCAAATTATATTCAAATATATTTTAACATATGAATTGAAGACACGAAGAAGCCCACTAAAATACCAACTTACATTTTATTTTATCACTCTTCTCGTTTATAGCATTTTAACGCGTCATATGGTCCATAGGGCACACGACTCGAATAATACTTCCTGAAAAAGCTAATAATTACTTTACTTTATTTGTCCAATCAACCGATCCGTTATTTTATTAATTTGAGTTTATAATTTTATATAAAATTTTATTATTATAATAAAAAAAATTAAATATGGTTATTTTTAAAAATTTTTATTATAATAAAATTTAAATTTTAAATTAAATTGATAAAATAAATGAGATATTAATTAATATACCAACCAGTACAGAGATCAGTGAACAAGTTGGAGATATTTTGGGACGTTCAAATGCGGGAGAAAAATAGCAAGCGTGTTGAACAAAACGATTAATGGGAGTCTATTTTATTGTAGTAGTGGGACTAGAATAGAACATCCGAGAAGCACAAAATTTCAACGAAAAGACGTGCCTGAACAATAAAAGAAAGCTGACAATTAATGTATAGCAAACGTTGAGGAAATCGTGCATCACGACGGCCGCTAAAAAGGGGTTGGTTTTGAAAATCACATTTATGACTCGTTTAGCATATTTAAATTTTTAATTTAAATTAAGATATAATTTTATATAAATTTTTTTTATTATAATAAAAAAAATTAAATAAAATTTTTATAAATTTTTTAATTATATAAAAAATAAAAATTTAATAATAAATAAATAAATCTCAATGATAGCGATGTTGTTCCTAATTAATGTTTAATTAATATTGAATATTTAATTACTTTTTGCAAATAGAATTTTTACCAACCATATAAAAAAAATAAACAATAAAAAAAGTGGTGTTACTAATTGCTTTCACTTAACTTAATTCCAAGCCAGCCTTGTAACTGGCCTCTAATTATTGGATTGTTAACTAATTATTGGATTGTTAATCTTGTGAACCAACTATCACGTGGACATCGTTTTGGATGATGACCCTAGTCTCATAATTAGCGTGACACCAGACATTATTGTCTTCATCTGATAAGATCAATGATTTTATGATAATTAGTATGTCAGTCAAATAAAGCATTTTGTAATCTAGTAACTATATAATAGTTTGCACTTTTATTTTATTATTGTTGTTTTACAATTACTGTGATAATAGAATATCCTATTTTTATGATCGAATATATTTTCAAAAAAAGAAAAAATAGGAAAAATCCTAAATTTAGGATTTTTTTTTTTTTGTGCTCTCTTTGCCTTTCTACAAACAGGTTTAGCTCAATTTTTCATGTATTTCCCATCAGTTATGACCTTTTGACTTGTTTAGTGGAGAGGTTTTAACCTCAATTCAAAATTTTACTTGAGTATTTTTTTTACGAAATTTTAAATTTAAAAATTTTATAATATTTTTTCTTACAAAAATTAATTAATTATTTTGCTTTTTTTTTTTTTTATTGCGTGCAACATTTACAGAAACTTATTCTATCCTTATCAACTCATTCATAAGTATCTTGCAATAATGAGCTTACGACAGGTGATAATCGGGTATTTATTTTTAGAACACCGATCATAAGAGTAGCCCAACAGGTTATAACAGTAACCTGGCCTCCTACCGCCGCCTGCGATCACACCAACGAGCCCGGGAACAAACACTTCCCAGCCGCGAGGATGGAAGGTCTGAATGGGAATGCGGCTGCCTTAGAATGAAGAGGAGCTCCTTTAAAGCATTAGCGTGGACTAATCAACTTCTTTTTTTTCGTTTTTTTGTTTTTTTTTTCCTCTCTTTAAATTTTCTTTTTTCACATTCCTTTGTCCATGTGCATAACATATTTGATTGTTTTGTTGCCGAGCCCGTTTGGTTGGAGGATTCGTTCTCTGATTCGAATTATAGTTCATAGTTCTCTACAGTATTTTCTCTCATAAAAACACATGTAAATCGAAAATGATTCTAATCTCATGGTTCTAATTCATAAACCAAACAGGCTCAGTGGAGGTATACTCAACATTGGCCGAATGGTAAACTAAGTACACTTTATTTCCATGTCCATTGGTCAATCAATCCATTGGATCCAGAGAATAGTTAGCAGGAAGTGTAGAATGACTCAAAAATTTTGGTACAACTAGAATTTATTTATTTTTTATTTGTTAGATCATCTGCAATGCAAATGTTAATACCAATTTTATATTTAACATCAAAAAGTATGACACGATATGTTATTTTCATTTTTACTCTAAAGCATAATGCTATTTGAGATGCTAAATCTAGTTATTCTTATAATCATTAAGCTTTGAAAGTTGTTTTGTTTTTAAAAAAGTAAACATTTTAATCAATAACAATCAAATGCCAAATTTTTCATATGCGATACTTGGTGAGAAATTTGATACAAAGTATATCATATAAAAATTTAACACAAAAAATAGTATTGTATTGAAGAGTATTTTTTGTACTCAAATGTTAATTTTATAATTAGTACATTAATTATAGCATTAGATTGGAGATGCATTATGTTTGATATGGTCTGGCTCATTTATTTGTGTGTGTGTGTGTGTGTGTGTTTTTTTTTTTTCTTTTTTTCACTCTCTTTTAATTGCGCATCCTGCTGATATATTGTTTATATCAATCAAATGCTCTATAAAAAAAAAAAAAAAAATGAAAGTTACAAGACAACATGTTAGGTAAGTGACTCAAATTAATTTTGAAAAAGTTATTATTTTATATTTTTAGTATGTAAATAAAATATTTTATGCAAATATATTTTTGTATATTTTTTTATGTAAAAAAGTTTTTATTTTATATTATAATAGTGTATAAATAAATATTTTGTGTAAGATTTTATATGTGTGCTCAAAAGAAAATGTGTGCTAAAAGAAAGAGCACCTCTTTTTAAGAGAAAAAAAAAAGTGAGGAGAAAGATATGTAAAGGGTGCAAGGGATTTTGGGTAGAGAGAGTTTGTTAAGTGTGTAATTCTAAAACTGTTAGTGAAATTTTTCTCTATTTTTTGTGGATGCAGAATTTTTTTTTTGAACACTAATCTTATCTTCTCTATTTTTATTATTTTTGTTTCAGTTCTTTTTTTTTTTTTTTTTTTTTTGTAGTTGTGTGTTTTTTCCCAACACAATATTGTGCAAATATTGAAAACAATAACAAAACAGATCCTCGTGTTGTTGGAAGCTTTGACACAGACAATCAAATAAACAATTCGCCGAGTTTTCAGAAAGATGTGTTAAATTGTGGTCTTGGGTTTTTGGGACAAATTCACAGACCTTGATATGTTGATAAATAATTTGGCAGACTTTGAGAAGAAAGTTCAATAAACTTCGGCCTCAATCAGAAAGGGTATTTAAAATAGGAAAATGATCACGCTTTCTTGAATGTTATTCCTTATTTTTATTTTGTTAGATGCTGTGGTTGTATTCCAAATTTATTTATTTATTATTTTTTTTTGTAGAACGAGTTATTTACTGATGAGTAGGTTATTTATCGATAAATCTAAATATTATTGAGTTCAAATATTTGTAAGTTTTCAAGTATTTTTGTTAGTTTAATTTGTTTTCGTGTGTTTTTGTAGGAATCATTAATAAATGGGAAGTTAGGTGAAACAAAGAAAAAATTAGAGTTTTGGAAGCTATCGGGACGAGCCACGGAAAAAGGCAAGGACCCACATAAACCGCCACGTGAAACGGGGAGAAAAACGCCCAAGAGCAACCTTGGCAGGGGCTGGTGCGCGGGCCAGCAGCGCGCCCGCGCCCCCTGGCAGCAGGCCAGGCGTTGTGCGGCTGCACCTACCAGGCATGCGACCGCGTCCCCTACTGTGCTGAAACGTGCCTTTGGGCCATTTTTTGGCCCTTGATCATTTTGGATGGTCATTTTTTACCCTTAGATGGGTTTAGATGAAGTTATTCTCTAATTTTGGGCATACTTAAGCAAGAGAAACTTTAGTTCCCAACTTAGAAAGGATGAGAGGCACACAAATTCCTAGAGAGAGAAGTTTGGAGTTGCAAATTCTTGAAGAATGCTTGAAAGAGATTCTTAAAGATTTGAAGACTTAAAGCTCATCCCGACAAGAGTTTTTTCTTCTTTCTCCCTTTTCTTTGTAGTTTTTTAGTTTATGTTCTTAAATTTGTGATTTTGGTTATGGATTCCTATATGCTGAGCTAGACTTCATATTATAGGGCTTGATGTAGCTTTATTTAAACCTGTCTTGATTATCTTGTCAATTGTTAATTAAATTTCATCTTAATTTATTTATGTTTCTCTATGCTTAATGTTTCTAATTTATGTGGCCAATGAGTTAGATAATTTTAGATTGTAATTTTGATGCTCGGGAGAGATTGATTTCATAGTTCGAAATTGGGAAACATTATCTCGGTTGGTGTGAGTCCAAGAGGAGAACAACACTTAGATAATCTCATTGATAGTCTAAAATATTATGAGACTAGAAAGTGATCAAGACCTTAATTATCAACTAAGATTTCAATTGTTGTGAGGCCGGGAGGCAATCGACATTTGAGTTCTAATTTATGGGCTAAACTTATGAGTGTATGGGTAAACGGGTTAGATAAGAATATTGATCCGGGTATTCATACATATTACTTCATTTGACACTCGGGAGAGGTAGTGAGGTTCGATTAGGTCTCTTGATTAATGAATTGAGTGGAATTGGTCATCATTGGCTTGATAGAATTAACATAAGAATGATAAGGTGAAGTCCCTTGTACATTGTGTATAGAAATTTTCATATTTTATCTTATTTTTGTATTTATATCCGTTTAAGTTCTATTTTATTTCATTTAGTTCAGTTGCCTAAATAAAATTAAATTCCGAGAATCACGGTACTTAGTAGCACTTTAACACCTAATTATTGTAAAAACGATACTCAATCACCCTATATTGTCAAAAGTTGACCCCGTACGCTTGAGGGTGAACACTTACTGATTGCCAAACTAGTTGGGATATGCTAAATTTCTCTTTTATTGATTATCTTTCCTCACATTCCACAATGCTAAAGACCATATGAGAAATGCAAGTAGCATTTTTTTCTTCTTCATTGTGGTTAACTTAGCAAAACGACATATCATATAAACATACGACAGGGATAAAATCCATCCATCATAATTAACTATCCCTTGAGGGGATCATTAGTACCTTCTATTTCACTAAACTTCTTATAATGTGCGCGTGAAAGTGGAGGAATACTCTGTTCATGCCTAAAGAAGTTACTAGGATCAACATTGGTCTTCACCTTCACTAGTCTGTTGAAGTTGCTTTTAAAATACTTATAACCCCACGCAAGTGCCTCGATAAAACCAGTGTCGTTCCTTCTGTTTATACCAAGATCAAGATCTCTATAGTTCACGTACGCTTCTCTAGGAGACCTAGAGACGTAAGGACCCGTGTAATCATAAAGCTTCTGAATCCAGTTCACGTGCTTTGTTGTGCTTTTATCTCCATCAACCCAAGCAGTTAGGTACTGGATCATGAAGATTGTTCCTTTTCTGTGAGGAAAAGGGATTTCGGATTCCGCAATCTTGCTCATCATCCCTCCATATGGTGTCCAAATTGTGATAGGATTTTCTTCTTCCAAAAACCTCTTCCAAATCCCCTCGAGAGCCGTCTCCGGAATGGGGTTCCTCACAAAATCCGATTTCGCCTTGAAAGAGACTTTTGATGAAGTTTTCCCTTGAAGCAAGACTTCATTTGGCGTCCCGCTTGGATATCCCGCGATGTAAATAACAGACTGGATCCAGCTCATTTGGGCGCAATCTTTTCTTGTCAAACCCATTTCAGGAAAGCTCTTGCGCATAACTTGAAGGAGTCTCTCAATATCTCCAAGAAAGAGCGCTTGGTATGCTGTCGAAATAGTTCTCTTCGTCTTGTTTTTTCCCACACTTTCTGGCTGTATGAGAACTCTAATGAAGAGATCCTCATCAAGCTTGTCCACAACTTGTTGCCATCTATGAAGTAGCTTTGTAGCTCCCTGCTTCAACGTCTTACTAACCGTAAAAACCGTCACGGTTTCGGGAACTGGCACGAGTTTTATCTTCCACCAGAGGATGATTCCAAAGCTTGCTCCTCCGCCGCCTCTGATCGCCCAAAACAGATCTTCTCCCATGGCTTTTCTATCAAGTATTTCGCCGTTGACATTGACAATTAGAGCATCAAGAACGTTGTCAGCACCGAGACCGTATTTTCTCATCATGGAGCCATACGCTCCTCCGGTTATGTGCCCACCAATGCCTAAAGTGGTGCAAAGGCCGGCAGGGTAGCCATGGACTTTGCTTTTCTGAGCAATCCTGTAGTAAACTTCTCCGATAGTTGCGCCGGCCTGAATCCAAGCAGTGTTGTTGTTGATTTCATCAACGTCGACCGATCGGAGATTGGCGAGGTCGAGTATAAAGAAAGATGTTTCGATTTTCGATACGTAGGAGAGACCCTCATAGTCATGGCCTCCACTCCGGACTCTCAGATGTATTTTGAGCTGTTTTGAGCAAATGACAGAGGCTTGGACATGGGAATCACTCAGGGGTGTGAAGATAAACTCGGGTTTTGGAGCTGAAGGAACCAAGTACCTTAGGTTTTGAGCGGAAGATTCTAGGACAGAAGTAAACAGAGAACTGTTTTTGGAGAAGAAGATTGTGCTTGAGATTGGGAGTACTGAAAGATCAGAATTGAGTGAGACACATTGGATGAAGCTTTCTAGAGTTGAGGCTGAATCTGCAAGTGAATCTGGATGGAGAAGCACAAGAAATAATAAAATAGTGCATGATAATTTCAAAATCTTCATTATCTTTATTTCTTTGAGTTTCTCTATTTGTTCTCAAGGAGTGCTTATCATTTTTTTTTTCTGTTTTATAAACCAATTTTGCAAGCGGAAAAAAAACCCTGCCAAAGTGGGTGCGGAGATTAATCGGGTCATGGGTCCCATCTTAATCATGAATAAGTTGGTGGGTTCTTATGTATCAGTTGTGTGCTGTTGACTTAGGGCCTACAAATTAACACCACTTTTATCTCCACCTCAATCTAACATAATTTAATTGGATTACATACTTCTTTAGGTCAAATTAAAGACTATTACTGACTAATTAGTCAAGAGAGGCTGCCCCTACTCCCTCGTGTAATGTGAAATGTGCAATGTTAATCGTGCTAAATAATATTAGCTTTTGCTTTATTACGTGTCTTCGTCTTCAGTAAAGGTAAAATAGTCTTCTCATTTATTTATTTAACTTTGTTTATGGACGTATTTCATTATGCAATTTAATAAGAAACCCTAACCTCCATTTCTCTCAATTTGGTTCTTAAGTTTGTACATGTTATTAGAGTTAAATGTTACTGGTAGTGGTCGAATTGGAATATTATGGACCCCGGTCATGCACTCTTGGCGTGAGGGAGGACTCTTGGGATGTTATAGGTGGTTTGGACAACCACTCTCTTTAAGCTAGTTTTTTAGATGAATTTTGCCTAATACCCATTTAACATGGTATCAAATGGTAACTCAATTTCTCCCATTTAATTGTATGACACTGATAATTAGAAAACATCATAACACATGTACAAATCAAATCAATAGGCCTTGTTTAGAATTGATCTCGTTTTTATTTTTCACGTTTTTCGAGAAAAAAATAAAAATGTTTTCAAAACGGCATTTAGCACAACAAAGACAAAAATGAGAAATAAAATCGATTTTTTAATTTAATGTAAAATGAGAGAGAAATGAAAAATGACTTTTAGTCATTTTTTATTTTTTATTTTCGTTTTTTCCTCTCTCGAGCAGAGAGAGAAAGAGAGACATTAAAGAGTTTTTTTACACTGAAAATAATCTCTTGATAAAACTAACAAATGCATTTTAAAAAATGATTTCTGTCTGAGATTAAAAACATTTTCATTTTTATTATTATTTTGGAACGAGTTCTAAACATTCAAGTTAGCAAATTATTGGGATGAAGTCTACCTAATACCAATAATTTGAGGTTGCTTTTTTATCTTTTCAAGCAACGAGACAATGTTACTTCAAGACATGTATAGAAGTTAAATCCGTGACTCGTTTAGAAGGGGGCAAGCACCGAAGCATGACTACACAAGTTTGTCAGCATAAACAAGAACTGCACGCGAAGTAACAATCTTCGCATTCCAATCTTGCAAGATAGATTAGATTGTATAGATTTATGTGGGGATTACTTTTTAATAAATGATACGACACCGTAGAGTAGACTATATGATGACGTATCAGTGATCAATGGATTACGAAAAGCTAGTCGTAGCTAGCATGAAAATAATAAACAAATGATTTTCATATAAACAGGGACGAAGCATGTAAACAGGGACGAAGCCACTAAGGGCGATGCGTTTGGTATGATTTCAGAATTATAATTTTAAATTCTGATTCATAATTAGTATTTGTTTATAGTAATTTTAAATTATGATTCAGAATCAGTATTTAGTTTGGATGATTCTGAATCATGATTTAAAATTTGATCTGATATTTTAAACTAGCTCAAATCATGATTCTAAAATCACTCTTTCTTGATTCAAGGTGTTTCAAACCCTTGATTATAAATCATAGTTTCAGAATCATGATTTGAACTCAAAATTATGAATCATGATTCTGATTTTAGATTCATAATTAAAATCATCATAGTTTGAATCCTCGTACTAAATGAACCCTAAGCGGTCCGCCTCAACTTTTTGTTATTTGTATATTACACACATGTTTTATACTATATTTAAATATAACCCCCTAAAAAAATTACAAAAAAAAAAAAAAAAAAAAAAAAACATAGTTTTCTTTCTTGAAAAATTGAAACACAGTTACTTTTAAAAGTTTAAACCAAAATCGAACTAATATTCCCAAGAACATAACAAGATCTCACACCCAAATAATGGCCTCAATTGTTTATAAAAGTAAATCTATTTATTTTCTTCTCTAAATTTCTTGACTAGATTTTTGTGAATTCATTTGTTGCGGGTAGTGTTATGTTTTAGCGAGCAGTTCTAGTTAGGATCAAAAGTATTGATGAGCAGCCATACACAGAAAGTAAAGTAGTATAATAAGAAACTAAAACAACCTCAGGAAACATGACAATTAACTTCCTAATATATCTTTCTAGTTAAAAATGATAGAAGAAAAAACAAGAGATATTTTTCTAGTATGAATATTGTGAAGATGGACTATACAATCAAATAAGAGATCAATAATTGAATGAAAATTATTTACTGTAATCATTTACTTTAAAACTAAGTCTAAATAAAAATTATTTTTTAAATATGTTGAAAACATTAAAATTTTTTTTTAAAAAAATATAAATCTGAAAAAAAAGAAACAATTTTAATATATTGAAAAGTAGTTTACATTTAAACGTAATTCTTGAGCAAATTAATTAAAGGTGACATTTTATGTCCATTTGATAATATTAAAATTGTACCTTAACATTAAAAAAATATTTTTGGTACTTTGTGACTATTAAAATTGTACCTTCAAGTTAAAAAATATTTTTGGTACTTTGAGACTTTTCAGACTTAAAATGCATTTTATATCTTTTCAATTAATTTGCTCCATAATTAAGTTTGAATATAAATTATTTTTTGAATATATCATTTTTTTTCTTTTTTATATTTAGATTTTTCTAATTTTTAAACGTCTTTGACATATTTAAAAAATAATTTATATTTAAACTTGATTGTAGAGCAAATTAAATAAAATGGTATAAAAGACATTTTATGTCTAAGAAAAGCCTCAAAGTGTCAAAAATATTTTTTTTAAAGGTGAAGGTACAATTTTAGAAAAAAAACAAACCGAGACGATTTAACATAAAAGAAATACGAAAATGATTTAATCCTATTACAAGTTTATTTGAATAATACTAGCCAATAATTTGAAAGTCAAGAAACTCCAATAAACTATCAATGTAGTTAAAATATGGGAGAAAGAGAAAAATAGGTCAAGACTTGAGATAAATTAAAATTAATAAGCCAATAGTTTATATAAGTTAAATAAATCAAATTACTATTTTCGTCCATAACTTGTCTGGGTATGAACCATAACTTAATAAGTTATTGTCCATAATTATCCATAACTTGTCTGGCTATGAACCATAACTTATCTGGTCACGAACCATAACTTGACAAGTTATGGTCTATTAATTTCTATAATTAAAAATTAATTTATATACTTTCTTAAGCTTTTCATATTAGCATATTTTCTATTATTTTCCTTAAAATATTTCATCTTTTTTCATACAATACACTACGGTACTGATACGCATGCATTATCCACTAAAAATAGCGTATTATTTTCTTAGAACGTTCTTGCTTGATGTTTGTTAAATGGTGGATGTCAAAAGTTATTTGAAATTAAATTAAATTTTACTTTTGTAATAAAATTTGATGTCAATTTATGCTGTTTTACTGATATTTAGAGTCGTTAAATTCACATAGCTGGTTGTTGACGAGTTTTTCAGACTTACTAAAGATTTTCTAAAGGTTGTTTTGCAGCTCTAATGGGAAATCTTTTACACCTTTGTATATATTGGAGTTATTGCGATCGGTGACGGTAATGAAAACAATTGACATTATAAAGCATAACAATTGGGACACAATTGATTATCTAAAGAAAATTACGTTTTAGGCTCATAGTTATCATAAGGAACCTTCGGTAGTAGATAAATTGACTAGTCATGTAATTCATTTCAGTTTAGAAGGATAAAAAAACTATGGTATAGATTACGTATATACCGATCATACTGATGACTAATTACGGTGTGGTAGAAGGAAGTAAATGCAACTTGAAGGACACGATCCGCCGTAAATTCTTATATCGACCACGGTTTTATTTTTGACCTCATTACCAGAGATGGCAGAGGTCTTCCAAATTATAGCTTCAGAGTGTTAAGGACTAATCCAATCCTTACTGTAATTAATTAATTGAGTTGATTAGTGTTATAGAATTCAGAAGCTTTTGTATTAGCTGACATCAGCATTTGTTATACAATTGTCCTTGTGTATATCCTCATAGGGATTAGAAATTTTCTTGATGTAGGTTGTTATGCCAGCTAGTACACAACCACAGAGTTTGTTACTTATGTCTATATATATTCATTGTAAAGGAATGAAAAAGTCGGTGTGAAGAATACTGAAATTCATTTCATTGTTTTCTTTCTCTTCTTTGTTTTCTTCTTTTATTCTTTTTCTAAGTTGGTATCAGAGCCAAAAATAACGAAAAATACCTCCGATGACCTCTCAGAAACATCTCAGACTCAGACACCAGTCAAAAACACTACTCCCATCTCACAACACCCAGCCTCCACACCATCTATTCAAATTGTTAATTGTTGCATGATAATTATGCTCGCAAGTGCACGTGTCGCTAACAAGTAATAAAGTGTACACAAGTACGGATATCGATCCCACGAGGATTGTGTTTAGCTAATATTGATTAGCTTCTAGGATTGTTTTTATATATTTTTATAACAATAACAAGAATGTAATTATGGGCTGTAATTCAATGGTGAAAATGAGCTAGGCCTGCTAACTTCTCCTCTACTGCAAGTCTGACTAGAATGTTACCAAAAATGCTGCAGCATTCTACTATCCTGTCAACAGAAACTCGTTGTGTATAAAGTTTTTCTGAATTGATTATGACTAAGGTTCCTCAAACTATTTCCAACATATTCCTATGTGAATCCAGCTCTAGGAATGTAGATTTAAGCTCAGGTTTCATTAAGTTATGCGAGGTGAATAATATATTCCTATACCATCCACTAATCAACAACTCAGCAAGTTCATTGAACAAGCATCATTCATGCTAATCCGATTAAAACTAACCCTTCCAGTATTAATCTTAATCTTGTATCCTAAAATTGATGGCCAGTCAAGAATAGAAATAGACATTAGCTCACATAAATGAACATGAATAGTAGATTAATAGCATCTCAGAAACAACTTGTCATTCTTACAATATTGGTTCCATTAGCAAACCTAGCTAAAACAAATTAGTTCATAATGAGATTTACAGAATTCAAAGCTCCAAAATAAGCCATGGCTAAATTAGTAACTAAATACCAAAAGAGAATAAAGATAACAGAAAGAAGAAAGAGTTTCAGCTGGATTTGGGATTCCTCTTTGTCCGGCCTTGCTTCCTTCAACCTCCTACTTTCTTTCCTTCACGTCCTTGTATTCAGTTTTCTAGAGATAGGTACTCTCTATCTCCTTTTCTTTTTCTCAACTCCCCTCCTATGCTTTTTCCTCTCTTGGTAACGTACTGTCCATTCTCTCCAGAGGGAGTGCTCTCTGTATTTCCTTTGTGTGTCCAGCCTCAGAATACCTCTTTTTCTATTTCCTCTCTCTCCTCTTTTTCTCCCCCTGGCGGGTGCCCAATTGTCCTGAGAGAAACATTCCCTTCTAGGGCAACACAAGGGCTGAGGTGTCACTGCTGAGGTGCACGGTGGACCCATTTGACACTTCCTTAGCTAGCTCACACGGATTCCTCTGTCAGCTTTTGCCCAGCTAGTGCGCTGACGTCAATGAGCTGCCAGCTAATCCCATAATGTTGCCAAGAATGCTGCAGCATTTTAGGTCAACAAATTCCTGCAAAGACTTACACAGCATTAGCCAGTTTTTCACATCATTTTACATCCAAATTACCAACTTTTACTCCAAGAGGAACAACAGTACGAAATTAGGCCAAAGTAAATGCAATTCTACAAATTTACTCTAAAACATACAATAAATGAGAACAATTACTCAAGGACACACAATTTTTAAGCTATAAAACTAGCGGATAACTCTAATTTCTTAGAGTTATCATTAATCCAGCTAATCAAATAGGATCGGTTCATCTAACTGATGACAATTTTTTTTATGGAACCAGCAAATTTTAGTTGATATTCGAGGACTTGGCCTTGAAGCTTATCTTGATGGGACTTCTCAGTGTCCGTCAGAGTTAACACCCACTATCGACGGTCGTCCTGGATCTGTAAATCCAGAGTATGTGGCTTGAACCAGACAAGACCAACTTCTGGTCTCTTTTCTCCTCGCGTCCATGAAGGAGAATATTAAAGCCCAAATGGTGGGCAGTCACACCTCGAATCTGTTGGTTGCTGAATCGAATTCGGACGTGAAAGCGTGGCGGCAGGTGGATCGTGTATAACAAAAATTTTCATAAAACCTTTGAGATACTCTTAGATTATATTAATTTATGCACGAATAAATTAATCTCATTGATTCATATATTAAGAACTCAATTAGGAAAAATACACGGCGGCTGATTAGGATGATAACTTGAGTTCTTTGACCTCGAACAATCCTTGCTCCAAAGTTTTGTGTTTAGAAAACTAATGTCTTCTACGTCAATTCTTATAATTCACAAAGACGTGTGTGTGGGCACACTTGAGACAAAACGAGTTACAGAAAACACTCAAATTTTCACAAACACCAACGCATGCACGATGTGGAATTTTTTGAAGAAAAATTTTTTTCCTCCTCTCTACAAAAGAGAATTTCGGCCAGCACTATCAAAATAGGGCAAAATTGTTTTCAAAAATTGTATCCCATAATTTTCTATCATTCTCTTATTTATAGAGTAGAAGTCAAACTTCTAGAAGGAATCTAATCTCTATTTCTAAGATAAAGCTTGTTAATTATCTCTTATTTGAATTTAGAACAAAATCTCCTCTTATCCTTATCCATTGTGGCCGGCCACCTAAGGGGATTTTCATCCCTATGTGGCGCCAATTTGCAGATAGGGAAGGAAGAGAAAATCATCTTTTATCCTGTAGTCCAATTTTGACTCAAATTCAAATTCCAATTTAAGTCAAACTTAAATTAATTTGAATTCTAAATTGAACAACTTATTAAATAAGCTTAAATGGATAAATCTAGATGTGTTCAAATTCAAATTTAAATAATCACATTATTTAAATAATAATTAATTCTTAATAAATTATTTTCGAGTGTTTAATTTTAGAATTTTATAATTCTAAAATTTTCATTTTGCCCTTTGTGTCTGGTAGAATTACTAGGACGACGCGGGGACTAATGGACCTATAATCCCGAGCTCTAATAAAATTAATAATTAATTAAATACTTTAATTAATTAATTAATTCTATTAATTCCAATAGTTACTCCACTATAAACTTGGAATTGCACTCTCAAAATTATAGACATAAATTACTTTTAAACTG
Organism: Morus indica; assembly: GCA_029231665.1. Taxonomy (NCBI): domain Eukaryota; kingdom Viridiplantae; phylum Streptophyta; class Magnoliopsida; order Rosales; family Moraceae; genus Morus; species Morus indica. The sequence goes on from JACAGA010000031.1 coordinate 2,123,436, forward strand.
TGAAGCATCCATTTGATATAGTCATTGCATATAGATCAATCCTCCATAAATAATTCATAATTAGAGCCAGGTAAAATCCGTTAACCTCTCTAATTACTTCTTTATCCTTAAGTACCATTGATTCTCTAATGGACAGTGATTCATAAAACACATTCATGAATCAGAGCTCCTACTGGTCCAAGTACCGAATCAATCCTTAAGAGAATTATTTATCTACTTCTTTCTCAAGAAGGAATAGATTTCATCTCGTATAATAACATTCCCGGCTACCTACTTCATCATGTCTCCAAAATACAAGGAATATGATTCAAGATCTCAGAATTCGTACCGAGGAAATCAAAAGACACAAATCCATAAATAGGAGTCTGTTAAGAACTTAGGATTAAGATCATTTATATATGACCATCGGTAGACTCAATTAGAATTTCTATACTTAACGAAAATTATTAGAAATTCATATTGCGTCTGTGTCCTTGTTCCACATAATCTCATTATGCGAAATACACTCATTCAATATCTCACCATATTAACAATGCGGATAACACCGTTCCATTCTAAATAGGAATGACATGTATTAATAATGTTTTAATTAAAGATTTTGAACTTTAATTAAATTCATTATAAACATTGCGTTTTGATTATTATCCTTAAACATTATCCTCTCGTATATAACACTTATATATAATGTTTAAGGTCACATAAATAATCATGAAATTTTCATTGATATTCATAAAATATTCATAAATATATGCACATAAAATAATGAATAAACTCTTTTATTAAATAAATAATAAATATCCTATTACATCTCATGCTTTTAGGACACTATTCCTAATAGAATCAAGTCTAGGTTCGAGTGAATCAGATTTTTGCTACCCGCTGTTGCGTACGGGTGATGCAGTATAAGTTGCAGCTCTAAACCTTGAGGAAAGGACGTTGTTGCGCACGTTTGTCCAAATTTTGTCATCCTTTCACCTACAGACACCCAATCTAAGTCTTTGTCTGAATTCTCACAACCTATTTTTATGTCTCCCACTTCCTCCCCACCACCTTTTCAGTCTAGTCCATCATCACATCTTCTTTCTCTTCACCTAGCTCCCTATCTCCAATGCCCGTTCTAGAGTCTCTAAACACTTCCATATCTTCCTGTCTATTCCCTCCTGTTCTCCCCCTTAAGAGTCTTTTGTACACTCTTGAATTCAATATGCTGACAGTATCCCTCAGCTTGCTTTTCTTACCAATGATCATCCTATGATTACTCATGCTAAGGTAGGGGTGTTCAAGCCCAACGCTTACATTGCTACTGATCTTTCCTCTAGTGAACCAGCTACTGTTCAAGAAGCTTTAAATTATGACAATTGGTGTTCCGCTATGGATGTTGAATATCAAGCTCTCCAGAATAATGGGACATGGACTTTAGTGGACAGACCTATGGATAGAAATGTTGTGGGCTGTCGGTGGGTGTATAAGATAAAGAGAAATTTTGATGGCTCGGTTGTGTGATATAAGGCTCATTTAGTTGTAAAGGAATTTTTTCAAGTTGCTGGTTTTGATTTTTCAGAGACTTTTAGTCCAGTTGTAAAACCGGTTACTATAAGAATTGTGCTTACTATTGCATTGGCTTGTGGTTGGTCGCTCAGGCAGTTAGACGTTAACCATGCATTTCTTAATGGTATTCTCCAAGAAATGATATACATGGAACAACCACCGAGCTCTGAACAATTCTCAAGTCGAGGTTCTCTTGTTTGCAAGCTTCACAAAGCTCTTTATGAGCTTAAACAAGCTCTGCGAGCGTGGTTTGACAAACTTAAGTCTTCTCTTGAGCATCTTGGGTTCTCTTTCTCACGTGCAGATAATTCCTTGTTCTACAAGTTCTCCTCCACTTCCACAATCTTTCTTCTAGTATATGTTGATGACATACTAGTTACTAGTAGTAATCCTTCAGAAGTTGCTGAGGTCATCTCTCTTCTTAATTGTAAGTTTTCACTCAAGGATCTGGGCCTTTTGTCATTCTTTCTAAGTGTTGAAGTCAACTACACTTCCCCTGGTGGCTTGTTTCTTAATCAAGCTAAGTATGTTCGAGATCTTCTTCATAAGGTCCAGATGTCTGAGGCAAAATCTTTGCCTACTCCTATGGTTGGTGGGCTCAAATTATCAGCTCGAGAGGGGGATCCAGTCGCTGACTCTACATTTTATTGTAGTATTATAGGCACTTTGCAATACTTAACTGTGACCAGGCTTGACATTGCTTTTAGTGTTAATGAAGTATGTCAATTCATGCAAAACCCTCTCAACACTCATTGGCAAGCTGTTAAACGCATCCTTCAGTATTTACAGGGGACTGCACATTATGGTATTCACTTGCCAAAGTCCCCAAATTTGTTTCTACAAGCTTATTGTGATGCCAATTGGGCTACTAATCCAGATGATCGTAAATCCACTTCTGGTTTCTGCATTTTCATAGGAGGTTGCCCAATTTCTTGGAGCTCAAAGAAACAACGAACAATTTCTCGATCGAGTACGTTAGCAGAATATAGAAGTCTTGCTAGCACTACTTTAGAAATTGTCTGGATCCAATCCTTGCTGAAGGAGTTAAGAATTTTACAAACAAAGGCTCCGGTTATTTGGTGTGATAACTTGAGCACTGTCTCATTAAGTGCAAATCTTGTTCTTCACTCAAAAACCAAACATATTGAACTCGATCTATACTTTGTTCGTGAGAAGGTTCTTCATAAAAGCTTGGTTGTACTACATATGCCAGCAACTGAACAAGTAGCAGATATTTTTACTAAACCTTTGTCAGCAGGTTTCTTCCATCAGCTTCGGTCCAAGCTCAATGTTGTTTCATCAACCACGTTGAGCTTGCAGAGAGGTGTTAAGGACTAATCCAATCCTTATTGTAATTAATTAATTGAGTTGGTTAGTGTTATAGAATTCAGAGGCTTTTGTATTAGCTGACATCAACATTTGTTATACGATTGTCCTTGTGTATATCCTCATAGGGATTAGAAATATTCTTGTTGTAGGTTGTTATCCCAGCTGGTACACAACCACAGAGTTTGGTACATGTGTCTATATATATTCATTGTAAAGGAATGAAAGATTCGGTGTTAAAGAATACTGAAATTCATTTGTCATTGTTTTCTTTCTCTTCTCTGTTTTCTTCTTTTATTCTTTTTCTAAGTCAGAGAAATGTAATTTGTTTCTATTTGAGCTTTGGTGCTAGCTGGTCCATTTTGTTGGAGATGTTTAGAGGCATTATTAAATTATCTCTATGTAAGACTAGCTTTTCTTTGTGTTAAGAACTATGATCATAGATTCGTTTTAACAATGTCAAAGGAGGGGGTTTGGGAGGTGATAAGAGTGCCAATTACATAGTTGAATGTTCCGGTTTCTCTAATCTGAAGTTATCATTTTGCAGATTCCTAACTCTATTAGTATACCAACAAGCACAAGTATAAAATTTTACAGTCTAGAAGTTTTAATAAACATCCACAACTTAAATAAACATTTTCTACGACGCGACTACATGTATAGGAAGATGCACAAGACAATACATTTTTCCCATTCACATCTCACGAGTAAAAAAACTTGATCATCACCAAAACACCATATTTGTATCGCTTGGCAAACCAACTGATCTCCAAAACATAAATCAAGCCGAATCAGGGCAACCCATGCTTTGGGAAGACGGGCGCGGAAGCGGCGGAATGCTTTGTTCATGCCTGAAGAAGTTATCAGGATCCATCATGGTTTTAATCAGCACCAACTTGTCAAAGTTATCCTTGAAGTACTTGTTTCCCCAACCACTCGCCTCTATGAAGTTAGTCTCGTTCTTCTTGTTCATCCCAAGGTCAAGATCTCTGTAGTTCACGTACGCTTGCCTCGGAAACCTCGAAACATAAGGAGCCATGTAATCATAAAGCTTCCTAATCCAGTTCATGTGCTTTCCTGCGTCTTTCTCTCCATCTTGCCACAATGACAGCCACTGGATCATGAAAACTGTGCCGTTTCTGTGAGGGAAAGGGATTGCGGACTCCGAAATCTTGCTCATCATTCCGCCATAAGGAGTCCAGATTGTCAACGGAGAGTCTTCCTCCATCAGCTTCTTCCACAGACCCTCGAGCGCGGTTTCGGAAATCGGTTCTGTTACGAAGTCCGATTTCGCCTTGAAGAAGTTCTTGAATGTGGATTTCCCCTGGAGAAGAACTTCGGGTGGAGTTCCGGTCGGGAAGCTTGCGATGTAGAGGACGGACTCGATCCAACTCATTTCGACGCAATCCTTGCCTGTTAAACCCAGTTCGGGGAAGCTCTGTCGTATGATTTGCAGAAGTTTGTCAACTCCACCAAGAAACAGGCCTTGGTAAGCAGTGACAATGGTTTTCTGACCTTTTTCGCCGGCGTTCGCCACTTGTATAATGGCCCTAATAAAGAGATCTTCGTCAAGCTTGTCAACAACTTGTTGCCACTTGTGAAGAACCTTTGTACCTCCTTGTTCCAAAGTTTTTGCAATGGTGAAAACCGTCACGGTTTCCGGAACAGGAACGAGTTTAATCTTCCACCAAAGAATAATGCCAAAGCTGGCTCCTCCGCCGCCTCTGATCGCCCAAAACAAGTCTTCTCCCATGGCCGCTCTGTCTAGAATTTTCCCGTTAGCGTCGACAATTTTCGCATCTACAACGTTGTCAGCGCCTAGGCCGTATTTTCTCATCATAGAGCCATAAGCTCCACCAGTTATGTGCCCGCCAATGCCTAAACTCGTGCAAAGCCCGGCTGGGAACCCGTGTACTCTGCTTTTCTTTGCAATTCTGTAGTAAACTTCACCAATAGTGGCACCGGCCTGTATCCATGCAGTGTTTTCTTCGACGTCGACGGAAACTACTCGAAGATTCGAAAGATCTACAATTATGAAAGGCCTTTCGATCTCGGAAACGTAAGAGAGGCCTTCGTAGTCATGGCCTCCGCTTCGGACTCTCAGATGTAGTCCGAGCTGTTTGGAGCAAATCACGGAGGCTTGGACGTGGGAATCATGCAATGGCGTGAAGATGAACTCGGGTTTCGGCGCTGATGGCACCAAGTAGCGGAGATTTTGTGCGGAAGATTGGAGAATAGAAGTGAAGAAAGTATCATTTGCGGTGAAGAATATTGTTGAAAGTGGAAGAACAGAAAGGTCGGAGTTAAGGGAGACACATTGTGCGAAGGTTTCGAGTGTTGAAGCTGCTAATGAATATTCAGAACATTGAAGGAGGAGAAACATAAGTATTGCTACAGACGGTTTGATCCAAACCGCCATATTGCTTTGCTCTCTTTGAGTTTCTCTCTCTGTGACAAAGAAATGGTGGTGCTAAGTAAAGAATGTTTAACCCTTTTTATATGGAAATATATGGAGACATTGAGGTAATTATTTTTCGAGACAGTCTACCTGAAGAAACGTTTTTGCCAACTTATAATGTTTCTTGAATAAAATTAGGTTGCCTACATATATAGGATTAATCATTATATCTAATGCTGATCTTTCTTTTGAAGCAACAAAGTAATAATATGTATTCCCTTCACTAATCAAATCATTTGTCCAATTTTTCGTGTCTTAAAGTGATGTCTAACCAGTCATATTATGTAAAATTATTTAATAGATTTAAATAACAAAACCATGAAAAAGTAAGTTAAAAAGCATTTCAACTATTTTAAATGAAATGTTATATTTGGGAAACTTTTTATTTTAACAATCATTCGTTTGCCTAATAGGGAGATTTAAGGAAACAAACAGAGATGAAAATAAGAGTGAATGCTAGAAATAGAAAATTCCTTGGGCTCAAAGTGAAGAAAAGGCTTGTGTACGAGTAACGTGACGTTTCAGATATAATGATTTCAGTGAAGAGAAAATGACGAAGCTGCCACAGAATATGTAAAACTCAAACCGGCCAAGGGCGATCAATTATATGTCCACTGCTTTATAAGAGCAAGTATTACATCGCTTTTACGCTTTCATTTGCGGCTTTTACGTTGATCCACACAATGATAATGGTACTTAACATATGTAGACAACTACTTGTTGCTTCACGCTTTCAAGTAATGAGACGTTTTGCGTCACTAGTAAGACCTTTCTGTAAACTATCACTTATCTATAAGTACAACAAATTTACATTTTTAGGGAAAAAGACAGGTAACAAGTGATGAGATCATGTGCGCATTGTTATTTTATTAAAAATCTAGTTCTCAAAATGACGACTCTTTTTTTTTTTTTTCCCTGCTATAGTCACACAACAACCATGACGGAAACGCTTCAGCACCACTCCAAGAATCAGGATCGGTAAATCCCACAGTATCACTTATCACGTTCTTAACAACTCTCTGCGTGTGCGGTTTAAACTCGAGCTGCCACTGAAATCCACTGCGCAAGAACACTAAAGAAATGTGAAAATAGAAGAGAGAGAGAGAGAGAGAGAGCAGGAAAATAATACGTAATTATGTTTTCATAGGTTCACCTTGTATGTGGGATGTGAGTCCTATTTGTTCACCCTTTATTGTCTATACATATTAATAAGTTTGAAAAAGCAACTGTAGCGAGCTATAGTAAATCTATGCATATTAAGAAGTTTGAAAAACGCAATTGTAGCGAGCAACAGTTAATTCAACGAAATTGCGCGTTTTGGTTGAAACCCATATTTTGGTTGATTTATCGGATAAGTTGTGTAATCTATAGTGTTCAACAAAAGTTTTATGATACTTTTTGTTTGTATTCAGATCCAATCTGTTCTGCTTCCGCTGTAGTTTTCGTCTGAAATCGTTTCAGAAACTGACGGGAAGATCTCATCCTTAATCGGCAATGGAACAGGGAGTTTATCTATAATACCTTCTTGCCAATTGATCAAGAGGTTATTTTCCGCATCCTATTGGGAAAGGGAGCTCAACAAGATGAATGGGTTTGGCATTTTGACCTTAAAGGCATAGAGCAGAGTGGTTTAAGTTGTGGAGGGAAGCGAATGATATATTGCCTTGTATTACGGGCTAGCTAGAAGTAGAATTTCCTGTGATTCTACGTGCAAACGTTGTTCAGAGTCTTCAGACACAGTGGAGACAGTTTTGCCATGCGTTGTGAGAATGCAAAGTTTGCTCGTCAAGTGCGAGATTCATGTGCATTATGGCCAAAACTAAAATTTGGTAGATACTGGTTGCTTTGAATGATTGTTTGTTAATTGGAGTCATACCTGTGCGGTACGGCGTGGGCCATTTTGACAGGTAGTGTAGTAACAAAAAAATCCCTGAATTTTAATAATGTAATTTATGTATTTAAGTCAATGATTTTTTTAGAAAATCATTATACTATGTATATTTTGTGATTGAAAGATTTATGGAATTAACATCTGTATTCCTAAATTCTGTAGCAGATTTCACGTTAAGTTCACGTTTTTTTTTGCGATCAAGTAAATTCAATCCATAAATTCTCACCGTACTTAAAAAGGAAGAATTTCCAATACAGATACAGTTTGAGAATCTTAATTTTAAGAATCTCTAAGCACAGTACAAACTAGCATCCAGTACCAGTATACAGGAGAAAATAACTGTCAGTATAATTTTTGACAGTTTTAATGAGTAAATTTAGAAAGTAGACAAAGGTACAAGGGTTAGGTTTATTTTTCTCTCTCCTTCCCTCACTTGGCCGGCCAAAATTGAGGGGTTATAGCCAAAAAATTTGGCTAGTGAAGTGTGCTACATGGACTTCATGATGAGATGTGATGAGAGAGGTGAATAGGACTAATGATTAGTTTTTTTTCTCCTTTTTCTCTTCACTTGGCCGGCCATCCTTAGGAATTTATATCCAAAAATTTTGGTTATATGTTGAGTATGTTAGAAGGTTACAAGTTAAGGTGATGGGATGGTAGTGGTTGAAGGGGAATTAATGGCAACATGGGCTTCTTCTTTTCTCCTTCCATGACCGGCCAAGATTGGGGGGAAATTGAGTTGATTAAGAGAGTTGATGTGGCGTTAAAAAATAATTTTCAAGTGCCTATAAAAGGAATCACCATAGGATAAGCCTCATTTTTTTTCCCTAGCTTTTCTCTCCCCCTCAAAATCCGGCCATACCACACTCCCCCACTCTTCTCAAATATTTTCTCCTACTCTCCCAATCTTGAGCCACTACAAACCATAAAAGAAGAAGAAGGAGATCAAAGGGTCTAGGAGGAGTCTAGACAAGCACTTTTTCAAAGGGTATAACTCTAAATCCTTTTTTTATGTTTTAGTAAAGTTTGAAATGTAGAAATATTCCTCTTAAATTTCCTTATACTTTCTAGTTCCAAGCCAATAACAAATCTTAGAGGAGTTTAAGGTTTTCAAGGGAGAGAGATAGTTCTTCAAGGGTAAGCTCTCAAACTCTTCTCCATTAATTTCTAGCCAACTTTAAGCTTGGATTTGTGGATGTAAATTTGTGGTTCTTGAGGAGATGAGTTGTAATAAGGGTGTGAGTTTTATGTTGGTTTTGTGAGTTTAGAGGTTAGCTTGATGTGGTATGTTTATGCTTGATCTAAGTTGCTTATTTTCGGATTAGAGGAAAAAAATTTCCGGTGACTTTGACCGCGAAAATAAGGGCCATAGAGTGAGATTTTTCAATATTTTAAAGTTTGAACTTATAGCCCTAGTTGTTTTGAACATTTTCGGTTACTGTGACAAAACCTAATTTTTACTCTAAAACCAAGTTTGAAGTCATTTTTGTAAAAACAGACAAGCTATCCAACACAGCTTCAAAAAAAAACTGGCAGCCACTGGTTCAGCCAAACGGGACTCTTAGAGGCTGAATCTTGATTTTTCACAAAAGTAACAATTTTAGATTTCGATGAGATGAAGAAATTTCATGAAGAAAATATTTTCAAAATCCGACCCTAAGAGGTACTAAAACACAGATTCCCGAAACGGCACAGTTTTTGACTAAAACAGTTTCAGGAAAAACAGCAGCTACGGTTTTCAGCCAAACGAGGCCTTTAGAGGCCGAATTTCAACTTTCACCAAAAACGAAAATTTTAGATCTCGATGAGACGAGAAGGTTTCATGAATAATGAAATTTTGAAATCAGACTCTAAAATACAGTAAAACGCTGATTTCAGAAACTGCACAGTTTTTAACGAGACAAAAATAAAACAGTGTCGATTTCAACAAAAAGTTATAAAAGAATCCGAGATAGAATTTCAGTAATACACAACGACATTAAACCTCATTTTAATGAAAGTATTCATAAAGGAAGTTTTCAAGAAAAAAAAAATACTTTCTTTAAAGAACATAGGAGGTTACCGAGCGAATTATCACGACAGGCATCTACGAGCCCAATACGATAAGTCCGTAGAATGTTGAAGATTTAATGTGGGTCCAACGCCCACATTAGTTTAAGAGACACCGTTGGAGTATAAATTTCAGCGGCGTAAAAATTAGAATACCATGTATAAGTCCTAGGCCGAATTGGACCTTAATATCGTAGCAAGGGAAATTAAGGAAAATAAGATTTTGAAGATTTAATAAATTAATCTTTATTATCCTTTAGTAAACAAAAGGGAATATATGCCTTATGGAAAGGGTTATATTTTTCTTCATAAGTTGCTAAAATAGAATAGCAAATAATAGTTGATCTCACACTCTTAATGGGTGTTTATTTTCAGAAGAAAGTAAGAGACTAGGCTGATAGGCGAAAAAGGGATTCCAGCTTTGAAATCAGGTAAGTAGGAATCTCGCCTACAGTATAAATAGATTTTAAAGTAAACAGTACACATGAACTATATATGTTTGAGTACATTTAATGTTATGAATGCTATGCTATGTTATACTACATGCACTTAAGCAGTACACCCGAATTATATGTGTTCGAGTACATGATAGAGTATGTTATGCTAGGTCATATTGCATACACCTTAATAAGTCAAGAGGAACTTATAAGAGTAATCTCAGTTGAGTGCCGTACTAGTCTCCACAAGGGAGGTAACTCAGGCTCCACAAGGGAGAAAAAAAATATATATAATAAGGATGTCCTCCGACTTAAGGGAGGCATTCAAGTTATAATCACAGTGTCATGGGGGATCTTGCAAACCCTCATGTCCCGATGATTGCGCGCAAGTGGTACGAGCACTCGGGCCCATCAGTAAGAAAGATAAGATAAGATAATAAGATTCTGATAAGACATCATAATTAAGCATAATTGACTCATGCATATTTATTCATGTAAACTTACAGTTATTTTGCGGGAGATAGTTCCTACTTGCTGAGCGAAAGCTCATTATAGAATGTTTATACTGTAGGTAAGCAACCGGCATATAATGCCTGATGGACTGCTGGCGAGTGGACGAACGATGTGGGGCTCGGGATATGGATACCACTCGCAAATATTTCCGCAATCAGCTTTATGTTATGAATAGTTTTGTTAATTATGATTTTGAAAACAGATATGTTAAGGTTTGAATATTTTATTTAAGAAAGCAATTTTGTACCTTATGTTTATTATAAGACCTTTTAAAAAAAATGTTCCGTAAAATTTTAAAAAATTTCAGTAAGTACAAGTTAAAAAGTTAGTTACAGTGGCGGCCTAAGGAAGGGTCGTCACAGGTAGGCATCATTTCATTCACGACAAACTGTAGAGATCTCCTGTCGATACATTGGAGCTGGCTGGGCGCATGGCTGGGGACTACCAAAATTGCAGGGACGCAGACGGACCGTCTATGGGATCACACATTCGGAGTACCGTTAAATGGACGACATCACTCTAGGGTCGTTGGAGCTTAATGTTGATGCATCTGTTCCTGAACGTTTGGGCTTACAGGGGTGAATGTTGTGATCAGAGAAACCGCAGGATCCTACTTCCCTTATTGTCGAGTGTTTAGCTCTCCGGAAGGACTTATGTTTGCGAGATCCTGTGGCTTGCAGATCGATGTTGCTGAAGTTGATGTTCTTCGGGTGCTTCAGGCGGTCAATATGGGGTCTATATTGGCTGAAGAGGGAGTTCTAATTGATGACATTCTTGAGCTGTTATCCGGGGATAATAATTGGAATTGTGTCTTTGTTCCTCGAGAAGGGAATTTTGTTGCCCATTCCCAAGCTCTTCTGTTTTCCGCTCTATGTTGGACTTTGTCGGAACTAACACGGTTTCTAGATTTGTGACTCCCTTTGTTTTGGCTGATTTGGCCTAATTCAATAGAAAGCAACTTTCCCTCCCAAAAAAAAAAATGGAATTATCGACGATGAAAGCACCCATTTTAATGGGCCAAGTCCAAAAAGCAGAGATGACCAGGCTAACCAGTGAGTAGTTAAAGAGAGAGTCCATAGCCTCTTGCTAATTTAGACATTTCTGTACATCCTATTATGATTCAATATGTATGTTAGACATCTCGTATTGTATAGTTTCCGTAATTATATTGCCCCAAAAAAGGTGTAGGTAATTTATATTATTTATAACTTGCTTACACATAAAAAACCATTGTTGCATTTGTTTCAATGGTCAATTATTATGCCAAGTCTCTGATAGTTCCAACATAAGTAACAATTTAACATTCTTACTCTGTACTCCCACCACGCAGGAGGTGGTGTAATTATTAATTGTAGTCATCAAACTAGAGCCACGAACAAGAGGAGATAAGTCTAATGACCATGTCTATGTTTAAAAGATCGACAACTCTTTAGCCCTTCATGCATTTAACGACTTCTTATGTGATCACGTGGTTCATTGTCTTCCACAATTCCTTCACATCCGTCCAGTTCGCGTGAAGAAAACATAACATAACCAAACCACATAAAGTCAAAAAGGGGGTCTAGCTAGCCTTTGAAGTGGATCCGGGAATATCGTGTTTTTCAACTATACACACTTAACCAATAAAAAGAACAATGTCATAGGGCGTCCACGACGCTAAGCACCAAGGTGGGTCTCGCAGTATGAGATCCATAGATCGGTCTCACAGTAAAAAATATCGCTTTGAATTCGCTAAGGTGAACTAGGCAAGAAGGAATTCCCCCATGCCTGAGGAATTTTCTTAAAATTTTTGCGACGAATAAACAAAATTATAAGTATATTTGAGAAAAAGATTTGCAGTAATGACCTTTAAACAAACAAATGTATCAAGACTCCCACCTTTGATGAAACGTTAGGCCTCGACCCTCCTGTTGCACTGGAAACGGGACCTGCAGTATATTCAACAGAAAATATCAGAAAACATTGCAAGCTAAGGTTGAGTAAGACGAGCAGAATAACATTAATATCTAATGAAAACAATAGAAATTTTGGAGAAGTTCCCCAATGTGGATATACAAATTGAGAAATTACGAACAAGCCTAAATAGGCCTTAGTCCTTGCGTTAAAGCACAGCACAAGGCTGTTACATTAGCATTTATCACATGCAAGATTTACCATGAAACTAACTACGTGCAGATTATTATTAACCTTCCACAGAGCACTCCAATTAGCACTCAATAATTAGGAAGAATAACGCAGTAGGATAAATTCTAAAGGTTTTTAGTTGAGGACTAATGTCGAACAAATGGGGTGCAAACACTTGAAACAGGAGTGTGATAAACAGCGTAGCTGAATTTTACCATTCCTGGACTTTAAGAAACGTTAACATGCCATGAAATGGGAAATAAATAAAATGTTGGTGTTTATTGGTCAATCACAAGAAATGACAATAACCACGAGACAAAAATCCAAACAAAGTCACATGATGACATGATACAATACAATACGGATGATCATACAATATAAGACTATAAAATATACCAACAAAAAAACTTGCTTACGCACAAGCTTATGTCATGTTACAAATAATAGACGTATGCAAAAGTTGAGAATACAAACGGATGATCCAAAGCCTTTGCAAACAAAAAGTCAACACCCACATGATTTTGGGACCAAGTGTAATAAAGGTCATTGCTTAACCGCGTGAGAGACGAGAGAAAGTCTGTGAAGAGAAACACTTAAATGTAGCTTCTATGCAATTTCAATCCGACAAATTGTACTTAAATTCTCATAATTTTATGTCCAATCGTGACATGGTATGTGGATCTTTTTAGTTCACACCTTTATATGATTAATTTGGTCTGACCAACAATTAATTAACTCAATGACTTTTGAGCCGTCTTCAAAGTACACAAGTTAGACTTCCAAAAGGGTAAAAAGTCCTTTAACATTACCAAAAGGTGATGTAAAACTAACTTAACAAACAGAACCATCAATCACGCAAGGTTTTGATAGTTGCTCCTAACTAAATTGAATATATTGTACGCTGATTTCCCATAGATGTCACATCTAGTCTTAAATATCGACTTGAGAAAGATAACAAAAAACACTTTTGAACGCTCAAAATATCTGTATTTCACTATATCAAATGGGGTAATTAATTACCAATAATAGCAACATCACAAAATACCCAATGGAGTAAATCGTTTATTCTAGTAACCAAATATATCACAACTACAACAAGCCGTGTGTGACTGGTAAATTTCCTTTATGCCTTACTTGATAGAGTTGGGATACTCTGTTCATTCCTGAAGAAATTCTCCGGATCAACCGCAGTCTTCACCTTCACCAACCTATCAAAATTATCACTAAAGTACTTGACCCCATAAACCTTCCCTTCTTCATAGCTATTTTCACCAAAACTATTCACCCCAATGTCCAAGTCTCTGTAATTCAAGAAAGCACGTCTAGGATTCTTTGACACGAACGGAGTCATGTAACTGAAAAGCCTTCTTATCTGCGTTGTATAATTCTTCTCCAATTCGGGGCTGGACTCGTCCCAATTCACGGAGTACTGAATTTTGTACAGATTGCCAGCACGATGAGGAAAAGGCGCATCGGCCGGAGAAATTTCGTTCATCTTGCCGCCATAAGGATTGAAAACAAATCCGGTTTTGCCCAATTCAGCAACCCTCTTCCACAGCCACTCCAACCCGTCTTTCGAAATCGGAGTCTGAACATAATCCGACTTCCTTATCAGGAAATTCGCGGAATCGAGATCTCGGTCGAGCAAAACTTCCGGTGAAGTCCCGTTGTCGAAATTAGCCCACCACAAAACAGAGTCTATCCAACTCATCTCCATACAATTCTCTTTCTTCAACTCCAAAAGAGGAAACTCCTTGTCCAGTAAGGATACAAGTTGATCAGCATTGCCCAAAAACATGGTTACAATCGTCGCTCTAATCGTCTTCTCCCGCCTCTGAACCCGCGAAGTTATCGGCTGAATCAGCATCCTCATGAAAAGCCCGTCGTCCGTCGCCGGCGCCACCTTCTGCCACTCATAAACAAAGTCGGTTACGCTCTGATTCTGGTCCAAAATCCTCTCCATCCTAAAAACCGTAACGGTTTCCGGCACAGGGACAAGCTTCAACTTGTACGACAATATCACGCCAAAACTCGCGCCACCCCCACCTCGAATCGCCCAAAAAAGATCTTCTCCCATGGCCTTCCTGTCCAGAATGTTTCCATTCACGTCGACGATCTTCGCGTCAAGGACTTGATCGACGGCCAACCCATACTTCCTTATCATTTGTCCGTACCCGCCGCCGGAGACGTGTCCGCCGATGGCGACCGTCGGGCAAACTCCGCCGGGGAATCCCAAAACCTTGCTCTTCTCCCAAATTCTGTAGTACAATTCACCAAGCGTCGCTCCGGATTCGACCCAGACGGACTCGTCAGCGACATCGACGGAGATCGATTGGAGTTGGAACATGTCGAGGATGGCGAAGGGGGAGTCGGAGACGTAGGAAATGCCGGCGTAGTCGTGGCCGCCACTGCGGATTTTGAGCTGCAGGCCGATGGATTTGGCACAGATAACCGCCGCCTGAACGTGCGATTCGTGCGAGGCGGTGACGATGAGTAGGGGCTTGTTGGTTGAGGATGAGTTGAAGCGGGCATTTCTGATGTATGCTCGTAGAACTGAAGTGTATGAAGTGTTTGATTGGGAATAGACTTGGTTTGAGACTTGGGATGATGGGTTTGTGTGGTTTTCTAGGCACTGGAGAAATCTTGTGTACAAAGAATTATTGTCATCAGATGAGGCTGCGGATGAAACAGAGACATGAAGAAGAAGAAGAAGAAGAAGAAGGAGAAAAGCTATGGTTACGGAGGCTATTGTGTTTCTCATCTTTTGCATCTTTTGGTCGAAGTTTGTGCTCTTTGGCTTTCTGTGTTTGTGGGGTTTTTGGGCGGTTTATATATAAAATGGTACCAAGGACGTTAAGGCTGGGAAAAGGACGGGTTTTGACAATTTCCCTTGTTTTCAAACTGATCAACTTTATGACTGGAAAAGTCAGAGCGGCAACTCGTTTATTTTACTTTATTTTATTTTAGTTGAGAATCGGAAATTAGAAAAGAAAGAGTCCGGAGAATGGTAGCTTCTTTGCCTTTGGGCAAGTATAAATATTAGGGTCAAAGAATAAAATAAGTTAAAGATTTGAGATGAATTAATATTAATAAATTAATAGTTTATATAAGTTAATAAATAGGTTAAATTATTGTTTTTGTCTATAACTTGTCTGATTATGAATCATAACTTGAGAAGTTATTGTCTATAATTTATAATTTTTGTTCATAACTTGTCTGATTATGAATCATAACTTGATATGTTATGACCTATTAATTTTTATAACTAAAAATTGACCTATATATTTTCTTAAGCTTTTCATGTGCGCTTATTTTCTACTATTTCCCTAAATACTATTGTATATGTTGAGTTAAGTCAATGGTATACTTGTTGGCAAATTTATTTTATCACAATGTATAGTAACGTTAAATTAGCATTTGATTATTAGTAGTTTATATATTAGTTTTTTCATCCAATGATTATTACATTATCTTTTAAGTTATCTCACTATTAAATAGCTATGACATAAAGTAGGCATAACATATGAAATAGCATTAGCATTAGAGCACAAAATAAAATAGCACATTAAATATGTCTTTTAATATTTAGAAATTTCTATTTGATTGATATTTTAATATCTGATTGAAATTATTTTGAGGTGAAAATGATGCCATTGCCCTTATTAGATGATCGCGTGGGTCGCATATGGGCCAAACAGTTTTCAAAAAACAAAAACAAATTATAAAGTTGCGAGAGTCAATTGTAAAAATTTTCAGTTTAGGGGTCCCATGAAAAAAAAGAATAGTAAATCAATATGACAGTGCAAATCTCGGAAATATGTGCAATAAATCAAGACATATATTATCAAGATCGAGTAAGTTATATTCATATAAGAATGTGAAAATACTAATATACGTTTTTAAATCATTAATCTCAAGTATTTTGAAACATCAATTAATGCCAAATCACTTCAAATATAAGATTTATAGAACAATTTTGAATAAAAAAAGTAAAAAAGTGGAGTTCGGAAGTCATATACCCACATGATTACCACGGGCATAGGTGCAACACGAACTTATATAAACTGAAAATAAAATCACCTCCACGCGAGGTAGGCTGATTGTGTTTAGCGGTTTGCACCCTGGAGTATCGACCTTTACACTCCACTATTGATTAGGTCCTCAAGCAACACAAATATTTAAAACTTTGTTTATTTCACTGATTCGAATTTTCAATTTCAGTTTTACTATAGTTAAAAGTTCTCACAAAAAGTCACATCTAACTTTTTTTATTATAGTTAAAAACTCTCACATAAAGTCATATCTCAACTCAAATTGAAAACTCAAATCGGTAACTAAACGGGTCAATATGATTTAAAGTTCCGTCATCAAATTCACGAGGACTATACTGAAATTTGCTAAACATCCTTAATCATCAAGAAATTGTCCAAACTAAATTATTTAGATACATATATCAATCTAATTCCATAAACGATCATATTTGCAAACTCTTTTAAGCCTTTATAAAACAAGACAATAAAACATTTGGGGTGTGTTTGGTTGGGTGGAAAGGAATAGAATATAATGGAATGAAATTTTAGTTTGATGTTTGGTTGGATTTATAAGAAATGAATGATCATTCAAAAGGAATGGTCATTCACCCATTTTAGGTGAATCATCATTCTTTCCTCATATGAGAGAAATGACCATTCTAAGTTCTTTTTTTAATATTTTTTTCATAATTACCTTTCAATATTATAATATAATTAAAATATATTATATAGTAGTTATATAATATAATATAATATAATATACAATAAAAATATTATAATATAATATAGTCATAATAATGTAATAATAAATTTATAATATAGTTAAAAATTATAATATATTTATTTAATATTCTATAATAATTATTTAACTGTATTGTGTCTTATAATATAATATATAATAATATTACAATATAATATATATAATATGATATAATATAATATAGTTGTAATATTTTAACAAATAATACCATAATTATACTAATAATTCTAAATATATCTAATATTATTATCCATTATAGTGCATTACACACGACTACATGATGTATTAATTATAATATATTTATTGTATATAATATAATAATTATATATTATATTGTAATTATATATATATATTATAGTATAATATAATATAAATAGTTGTATTTTTATTATATTATAATTGAATTATTATTGTTTATTATGTAATCTTATAATATATTTTATAATATTATAATTATATTAATAATTTTAATAATATTATTATATTATATATCATAATTATATAATAATAATTTTATTATATTATATTACATTTTATATATTATATTTTATAATTATATTAACAATTTCAATAATATTGTTATATTATATATCATAATTATATAATATATTATATAATAATAATTTTATTATATTATATTGATAGATAAAATATTAGTGTTATATATAACATAAGGGTAAATTTGCCAATATGAAAATATTTCACTATAACTTTTTGGAGTACAATTCTCATTATTCCTTAATTAATAACGGAGTCTTCTATTATAAATTTTTCTGACATTCATTCGTGACTTGAATCAATAGATTACTATATATCTTATTATTCGGTATTAAGTCAATCAATATATACACTGGGGATGTTATATTAATTTTTTGATTATGGCTAGTTAGGTTGCTAATGGGAAGCTATGCACCGATAGTCCTTAAAAAAAGATTCCTTCTGATATTGCTATGAAATGGTCTTTGGTGATCATTTAAGTGGGAAATAGCCAACAAGCAAGTTCTATGGCATGTTTACTTATCAACATTGAAGAATGAGAGTGGGGAATGAGAGTCAATCTCATGTTTATTTGCTCTTTTTTATCCTGAAATGTGAGTGAGATTAGTGGGCCCCACTCAAATTTGAGATTGAATTGTGACTCCCATTCCTAATATTAATATTAATTTACTATTATACCCTTATTTTACTCATATATACACAATTAAAAATAAAATTTAAAAAAAATAAATGCAACATATATTTATTATTTTATTTGCCTAATATTATAATATTAGCATAATTATTGTTAACTTTAATATAATAAATATGTACTTTATTTTTTAATAAATTAATACTATATTTTATTTTTTAACATTATTTTATTTTATTTTATTTAAATTTATTTTTATATTTTAAATAGTTGTACAATTTATATTTATTATTTTAGTATCCAATTATTACAATAAATATTTTAATTATGATTAATTTTAATATAATAAGTACACAATATATTTTTTAAATTGAAAATATCAAATTGATTTAAAGGGTATATTAGTACTTTTAAACTTTTTCATTCTGATTCTAGGTGTAAGTAAACGTATGAATGAGATTTAGAATGACTTCGATTTCGAATCTTATCACTAAGTAAACAACTTATTCTAATTTCGATTCTTCACTCTGAATCCTTCCCACTCTGAATCTTGCCCATTCTGATTCATGCTCATTCTAATTACGCATAGGTAAACATATCACTAGTTTCTTCTAGCAAGATGACGATACAAATTATTGGACTAGGTCTTTGTGCCATTTTGTGAATGCCAAACCTTAACGAGTCTGATCTGGCAACATCCCGGTTAGAACAAAAAGAAAAGAACCCAAAAAAAAAAAACATCCACCAAAGATACAGGCATAAAAATAATAAGAAAAAAAAAAAACAATAGGGCGTTAATAATAAGAATTCGCTCTTTGGTAGAAGAATACTGTTTTTGTTTTGTTTTGTTTTTTTGTTTTTTTTTTTTTTTAGGGGAGAAAAACACTAATGAAATACGTGATTATTGTATTTTACGTGCAACATGTTGTAAATGTGTACGAAAAAGAACCAACGTCTAGATTCTTGACCTTCTAGGGCTTAACAAAGGTAAAACCGACAAGAGGAAGATTGTGAAATTATATGAAATACATTAGACATTAATATCCCAAATTCGTTCATGTAAAATTAGATAATGATACGAATTATAATTTGAATCATGTGTTTTTACGTGACATTCGAACCATATAAAACACACGTAAAATTCTTACGCTACAATATCCCAAATTCGTTGTATCTGTGCTTACTTTCGGCATTCTGGAAGAAAGGCCCCGCCGGCAAACACGCGCAGGATTTTGAATAAAATATCTCCTTTTACAAGGTCAAAGGTTCAAGAGTTATGAGGTGGAAAATATGTTATATAAGATACCATTAAATAATATCAAGGAATTATGCGAGTGTTTTTATCGATCAAGTTACATACATAGTATTGATACGTATTGTGTGATTTTCAAAACAATGAAAAGTCAGTAATTAGGCAGCTTTTCACTGTATATATGGATAATGGAACAGATTTTGAACGAGTAAAAGACATGCGGACATTTAGTTTAAATTATAGTTTAGAATTATTTTTAATTTATATGTGTGTTTTTTTTTTAAATATTATAATAAATTATGAATTATGATTTGAATTAAAATATAAATTTTTATATCAAATACCACAATAGTAGGTGGCCACATATTGTGGTTATCAATAAGTACTTTTTTCTACATGATCGACATGGACCCGCATTGCAAAAGAAATGGCTTTATGTAAAAGAAGCGGCCCACTTATTATGAATTTCTAACGGGAGAAAGAGGAAAATAGGCTAAAATTTGAGATGAATTAAAATTAATAGGTCAATAGTTTGCATAAGTTAATAAATAGGCCAAATTATTATTTTCGTCCATAATTTGTCTAGTTATGAACCATAACTTGACAAGTTATTATTTATAATTGTCCATAACTTGTCCGGTTATGAACCATAACTTGATAAGTTTGTCAATAACTTATCTGGTTATGAACCATAACTTGACAAGTTATGACCTATTAATTTCTATAATAAAAAATTAACCTATTTACTTTCTTAAGCTTTTCATATTGGCCTATTTTCTACTATTTCTCATTTCTAATTTAGTGACGACCCTAAGGAGTATATCTTCAGCCAGTACAATATTAATATTCCTGACTAAAAGGTTCATATTATTTGATGATGTGGCATGATTAGATTCAATAATGATTTATTTTTTATTTAATCATTTTTACATCATTGATAGATGAGTAGCGGCATGATTTTTCTTTAGTTTTTATATCATTGTCTTTTTTTTTTTTTTTTTTTTGAGGATTTAAATTGAAACGGAGACATAAAATTTACACAGTTATAGCTAAATTTGTTGTTTGGATTTTCAGGAGGCAAATGGATTTAGCTAAAAGCTCAAACCCAACAAAACTGCACCTGACCCCAAGTGATCACCAAAAAGAGTTTCGAGTGCAGATGCCACATGGGTGAAGAGGCAACCGCCAACCGCTAAACCAAGAAGGGTAAATCAGATTGGGAGGTTGCAATTAGTAATTTATTAATTAATTTATGAAATAAATGATTCCTCGTGATAATTTTATTGTGACGAGGTAAATTTTTTGAGAGTTCTTGTTAACAAATTTTCACCATCAACAATTAGTATTCGAAGGCGGGTTTGAACCTCTAATTGATCGAAAAATCCAGCAAAAATGAAAAACGCATTGAAAAGCAAGACAATAACAATGGTGGGAAAATGCATCAGAATCAACACGTCTATGGAAGGGGACCATCTAAGGTCACTAGATCAGTTGATGGCGATAGAAGACCATCCCGCACTATGGCACTTGTACAACAATGTGGGTCGTGACGGAGATGGTTAATAACATGGCCATCGCCTTGGATGGATTGGAGAGAAGAAATGCACAAAATAATGACTGATAAGGTAATGAATCGACAGACCATGTGAAGGCCGACAGCCGAGAATCAACGTTATCATAATTTCCATGAGATACAATCAGTCGAGGCATACACGAACAAATAGTTCCATGAGATACATGAATTCTAATTTCCAATTCGAGAAAATCAATATTTTAGAGGACATTTATGTAATTACATTATTTCAGGTGTGTTTTGAACGATTTTACATAATTTAAGGCATGAAATCAATCTTTTTAAAATCCGTAACACGTTGAAACAAAAAAAAAAAAATCGGATAGTAGTTATGAAATTATTTCAAAAAAAAATTAAAATTTTTATAATTTTCCCGCCACATTGCACAATTTTTATAAATAAAATTAAAAATAAAGAAAAATACTTGATGACACCAACAATAATATTAAACACTACAATTTATAGATGGATTTTATGGGTCACGTACTATAAAATTCACTTTATATTAGTGTGTGATGTCGAGCACCATTTCTATCTCTTATGTTGAAAAACAAAAGGCAAAGAACTACAACTAACTTAAAGTTAAGAATGCACGAATGATTTCCCATGTAAAAATATAGGAGCAAATTTTTTTTTTTTTTTTCACTCCACGTTTAGTTGTGCATTAAGTCAATGTAGTTGCTATATAGTTTATTAAAAAAAGAAAAACCTTATGCCTTGTTTGGTAAAGTCGGGATACTCTGTTCACTCTTGAAGAAGTTCTCCGGATCAACCGCAGTCTTCACCTTCACCAATCTATCAAAATTTGCAGCACCAAAGTATCTGACCCCATACACCTTCCCTTCTTCATAGCTATTTGGCCCAAAGTGATTCACACCAATGTCAATGTCCCGATAATTCAAGAAAGCACTTCTTGGATTTTTCGACACAAATGGAGTCATGTAACTGAAAAGCCTTCTTATCTGCGTAGTACAATTCTTGTCGGCTTCAGGCCCTGGTTCTCTCCAACTGATCGAGTACTGAATCTTGAACAGATTCCCGGCTCGATGCGGAAACGGCGTCGCGGATTCAGGGACCTGATTCATTCTACCTCCGTAAGGATTGAACACCAATCCAACTTTGCCCAATTCCATCATCTTCTTCCAAATCCATTCCAACCCATCTTTGGAAATCGGATTCTCAACGTAATCCGATTTCCTCGTACCAAAAATCGCCGAGTTCGGATCCCGGTCGAGCAATGCGTCAGGGGATGTTCCATTGTCGAAATTTGCCCACCACAGAACAGAGTCGATCCAACTCAGCTCCGTGCAGTTCTCCTTTTTCAATCCCAAAAGCGGGAAGTCTTTCGCCAAAAACGACACCAATTCGTCTGCTTTTCCTAGATAGAGGGCATTGATCGTCACTCTCACCGTCTTCTGACCTTTGCTTGCTTTGGAATTAACCGGTTGAATAAGCATTCTCATAAAGAGCCCGTCGTTCGTCGTCGGTGCGGCTTGTTGCCACTGGTAAACGAAGTCGGTCATCTTGTCGTTCACGTCCTCTAAAGTCCTCTGTGCCTTGAAAACGGTCACAATATCCGGCACGGGAACGAGCTTCAATTTGTAGGCCAAAATGACACCGAAACTCGCTCCACCACCTCCTCTAATTGCCCAAAAAAGATCTTCCCCCATTGCTTTTCTATCAAGAACATTCCCTTTCGCGTCAACGATCTTTGCGTCGACGACATGATCCACAGCTAAACCGTACTTTCTTATCATGTTCCCGTACCCGCCGCCACTAAGATGCCCTCCTGCGCCGACAGTTGGACAAACTCCGGCAGGGAAGCCTAGGGCCTTGCTCTTCTTCCAAATGTTGTGGTAGAGTTCTCCAAGAGTCGCACCGGTCTGAATCCAAGCCGACTGGTCGGCTAGGTCGACCGTGACCGAACGGAGATTGAACATGTCAATCATGACAAAAGGGACATCGGAGGTGTAGGAGACTCCGGCATAGTCGTGCCCGCCACTTCGTGTTTTTATCCGCAGGCCTAGGGTTTTTGCGCATAATACCGTCGCCGAAATGTGGCTTTCGGTCGTCGGAGTAACAATAAGGAGAGGCTTATTGGTAGATGTGGTGTTGAACCTGGCATTTCGGATGTAGGCTCGGAGAACCGAGGTGTAAGAAGGGTTAGTTTGGGAATAAATTATGCTTGAGAGTTGAGATGGTAGGGCTTTTGTGTTTCTTTGCATACATTGGAGGAATGTGTCGTATGTTGAATCCGAAGCGGCGGCGGCGAATGAAGAAGAAGCCGAGACATGAAGAAGAAGGGAAAGAAAAGCTAAGGGAATCATCTTTTGGGCAAGAGAGGGATGAGAAGAGGAAGGTGAGGACTTTGTTTTCTCTCATTTGATTACATATTTATTCCCTTTGTTTTTTCGGTTTTTTTAGTAAAGTTTTGTTACAGTAGATTTACATGTTCTATAAACAGTAAATGCCTGTGTTTCCTTTTCTTTTTTGGCTTGATATTAAACTCTAGAAGGAAAGGAAACGTTGTTAAGCCTTTCATTTAAAACCGCCTTTGGAAAAGTCTAATTCTAATGGCAAGAAAAGTGTAAAAAAAGGAAAGAAGGATTTCTAAAAAAAAAACAAAAAAAAAGGCCGTAATTTTTAGTAGATTGGGGAAGTCAGCGGTAATTATGTTGGAAAAATATTTTTCGCATTGCGTACATCGCGCGAAAATCACGGGGAATGATATTCTTACGTCCTTATCTTAATGATTGTTCTAACTTCTAGACGGGTAATTAATTGGTTGATTATTATTTTAGTAAATATTTATTTCATTATTTTGATTCTGTCCATTTTCGCTTCACCTAATTAATTATATAATAAAAGAAAGCAAATCTCATAATATTAGCTCTGTTTTTTTTTTTTAGGTTCATAATATTAGGTGTTCGACAATAACTCTTTGTCATGAATTGGGCTGACGTGTAAGTTTTGATTCTTAGGCATCGTTTATTTTACGGATTCGAGTTTTTAATTCGAGCTGAGATGTGATATTTTTTTAGATCTTTTCACTGTAGTAGAAAAAGTTAGATGTGATATTTTTTCAGAGATTTTTATTATACAAATTTAGAATTGAAAACTCAAATCGGTAAAATGAATGAGGCCTTAATAACAAGCCGCTGCTGCTAGAGACAGAAAATGCATCATAACAATTACATCACATTCATAAAATTCAGAAAACTCCCTTCTTAGAAAGAAAAGAACCCCTTCTCTGGTTCTCCGTTCACTTCAAATTTCTGGCGATCAAGTGGAGACCTAGTCCTTCTGTGGACCCCCTTTTTGCAGCGGGAGTTCCGCAGTTTCCGGAATTGATTGACAATCGGAATATGGATTACGATGAAGATGATCCACTAGAGATTAATGGCCGCAAACGTAAAAGGTTGCTAGAGCTTACTGAGGATTTCTATGCTGGTATGTGGAAAGAAGATGAGTGATGGTGATTTCATTACCGAGGACTAGTTATGTCTATGGACTATCCTTTGATAGAGAAACATGATTAAAATTCTATTAAAATTAGAGTTATTTTAAAGTTACTAGTATTATCTAAGATAAATAGTATTAGGATAGTTTGATTACTAATAGGATTTATATGCCTATAAATAGGCTTTTCTATGTTCATTATTTTCAGACTTGATTAGTGATATTAAATATTCATATTCTCTTCTTATTGTTTTCTTCTTCTCTCTAATTACTACTTCTAAATTCTTTTCTATCCCATTATTCAATCTCTTCTTCTTCCATTCCTCCCCCTTACTCTTCCTTTCCATCAGTCCTACATCACCTTGTATGGCCAAAAAAATGACTTCTGTTTGTGTTTGGTTTTTTTCTTTCTTATGTTGCTTTTATGCCAAGTTTGACACATAAAACTCTGACCTTATTGGCTTGCTTTAAATGCTCTTTGATAATCTTTAACTTTCCTCACCAATATATATATATATATATATATATATTGCATTACATTCACGTGTGCACCTTAAAGAGAACTTGTACTTTTTATAATTTATTGAATAAAAGTTTTCACAAGCTCGGCAATACTAAAATATATGATGTGGTGGAGTTTAATATCATTTTATTCGACCTAGAGTTTCTTTATCAATGCAATTAAGAAATTAGCATAATCTAAAAATCCTCGATGAAAAGGCGAGAATTAATCTAATGATTAAGAACTAATTCTTCTGTTGATGTTAACAATATCTTCGGTTTATTTGACAAGACTATAATAACATTATTATTTACCAATATGTCATAATTGCGAACCATTATAAGTATACACTAAAGATAACCTTTTTTTTTTCTGATGGTAAATGTTGAAACTTGAAAGTGAGAAACAAAACATATGAATGAATTTTTCTCGGCCATTTTATGGGTTTGGACTTTTTCCATGGTCAAATAATAAAGGCAGAAGTTGTGAGGTGCTGCTTGATTTATAAAGCTGTGAATTGATGCGCAAGATGCCCCACTCACGGGTGCCAAAACAAGTGGCTCCAATATGCCCCCAGAAATTAACCACCGGTGACTTCTTAACCAAACATTTCTAATACATAGTCAGATTTATTTGGTAAATTATAAAAAAATAAAATAAAAAAGTACATTAGCAACAAAATATATATATATATATATATACCAAAAAATTTTATGTTTTTTTTTTTAAATCTATATTAAAAACCGCGTGTTTTATATTTTTTTTTTTTATTAACTACATTGATAGAAAGATTCTACTTCAAAAAGTCAACAAAAGTAATAAGAAAGAAAGCTAAAAGGACTATAAAGTGATTGAATTTCTATTGGGTAAATAACTACTCTAATGCCTATGTTTCTTTACTAATTATGTATACTTGTCAGCCAAAATTAAATAAATATCCACTTGTAGCCGTGTTATTTGTTAGCTGGGGAGCTCCGCAGTAACTCTGAAAATCAAGATGCACATGGGGAGCTGAGAAGTTCATGTAGCCGGCAAATAAGATTACAACGAGGTTACACCCGAAATCCACGCACGTTATAAAAGCACAACACAAGACGACAAACAAGCGAGAACATGGGTTGGGCATGGCGAGTTGATGTTACAGAGAAAAGCAGAAAAGACTACTAAAAAAAAGAAGAAAAAAAAAAGAAAAAATTCTTTAATAGAATTAGAAAAAAAAAATTGTATTTTTTAATTATTAAATTTACATAAAAATTATTTATTTTATATTTTTTTTTTAATTAATGTAATTTAATTTATATAATAATTAGAAACTAACTTTATCAATAAATCGGTAAAAATCTCTAAAAAAAAATAAAAGAGAAAAGATAAAATTAAGGGTCTGTTTATTCGCTGATTCGAGTTAAGATGTGATTTTTTATGAGAGTTTTTACTGTAACAAAAAAATTAAATGTGATTATTTCTGAGAATTTTTTACTGTAGTATAATTTAAATTTTAAACTCAAATCAGTGAAGTAAATAGGACCTAAATGTTTTTAGATGCACTTTTTGACGGCCATGCAAGTGGACCATTATATTACAACTAATATTAACCTTCATATTCTATTATCACCCTCAATTTGGCCCTGGACATTATTAATATCGTAAATACAACATCAACAATATATCATATTTAACAGTCTTTTAAATTTTGAAAATATTTTTTCTCATTTAAAAATGGTTTATTTCATCCGTGAGGTATGCAAGTGGTTCAAACACCATCTGAATTAATATAATTTTATAGATGCACTCTAAACCATTAATTTGTGTGAAGAACTTGCTCTAACCTTTTAAAATATATGGGCAAGTTGATATAATATTAAAAATTTATGAGACAAGCTCACTTAAAGTATTAGTATGGGGGCATTTATAAAATGAATAATACTATGGATAACAACTCTAATTTTGAATTTTGTACCAATCCGCTATTTGACAATTTTTCTTAAGAGTAGGTGCAACATATTATTATTAGTTGATATGACAATTTTTTTAAAAAAATTACCCATAAAAAAAAAAGACAACTTATAAGTTAATGCAAAGTATTTATAAAAAATATAAATCATTTTAATTCAAAAAAGATATTTTGTAGGAGCTTGTGTTGTATTTTTTTTTTAATTAGATTCCTTTTGGATTCCATCATTAGCATTTCTACTCTCTCAATTTTGAGAAAAGGAAATCATAAGCAAGAAGGGTTGAAAGTATAATTAAAATCAAGAGAAACTTCACTAGTAGTCACACAACTGTTGAGTATGAGAGGAGTCATAATGAGAAAGATCGATGGTCGAGAAAGCTATGAAGAATTCTGTAGATTTGTTATTGCCAAATAATATATATATATATATATATATAAACATTTAATGATTCTCTTATAAATATGAGTCTAGTTCTGAATATTTTTAGGAAAATTTTAAGAAGCCATATATTCTGTTCCGTTAAATTGTTTTCTGAAATATTTTTTCCTAACCGAATCATATGTTTCAAATTATCCATTCCAAACATTTAGCCAACAAAAAAAAAAACCCAAAAAAAAACAAAACACCAAAAAAAAACAAAACAACCAACAACCCCCAAAAAAAACAAAAAAACACAAACAAAAAAAAAAAAAAAAAAAAAAACAACAAACCAACCAAAAACACAAAAAAAAAAAAAAACAAAAAAAAAAAAAAAAAAAACAACAACCCCCAAACCAAAAACAAAAAAAAAAAAAAAAAACAAAAACCAAGCTTTGAAAAACTTAAAAAGACAACTCAATTTCAATTTATTTAATTCATCTTTTAATTTAATTTTATTCAATTTTACTCATTTTATTCAAGTTATAACTTCAACTCAATTATAACTCAAATTAACTCAAAAACTACACTCAATTACACTCCAAAAAAAAAAAAAAAGATCTATATTAGAGGACTATTGAAGTGAAAAAAAAAAAGGAATATAAACTTATACATGGATGGCATTTTATGGCTTTGGAACTTCATTATGACAAATATCCATATATTAGAGGAATAATAAAGTGAAAAAACTAGAATAAGAATTGCACTTGAATAGCATTTTACGGCCCCCAAACTAAACTAAAACAAAAATTTAGTTATTATAAGACTATTTAATTAAAAAATTAGAGTCAAATTTATAATTGGATAGCATTTTAAACCTCTTATTATTAATTGATAGAGTAATCTTTTAAATATCTGTCAACAAAAAACGACAACTCATTGGTTTGATCAAAATGTTGAGAGCAGAGTTGATGTTTATAGCATTATTCTTATAAAATTATATGTACGCCCGTTCACTTCACCAATTCGAGTTCATAATTTGAGTTTTGTTACAGTAAAAAGTTCTCAGAAACAGTCACGTCTAACTTTTTGCTACAATAAAAAACTCTCACATAAAATTATATCTCAACTCGAATCATCTAAATAAACAAGCCTATAATGTCGAATCACCATTTTGTTAATATTATAAACTGAGAGAGTATTTTGAACTATAGTGCATAGTTCAAGGGGTGAATGAATCTTTGGGTATTTTACATATTGACCTCAAAATTTGTATGGCTTTAACAATTTTTTTAAAAACTTTTATTTTTGACAAGTTACCCCTTCAACTTCTAAAATTATTGTAATATGTCTTATTTTAACAATAATTGTGTTAAATTAATGTCAAAAACATATGTTCAATGAAAAATTTTAACATCTCAATTTAAACGTAACACAAATATTTTAACTTATCAATTTTTAATCTCTTAAATTTAATAAAAAAATTTAATAAATTTAATAAAATGTGACACATTATAACAAATTTATAAGATCAGAGTGTTGCTTACTAAAATTGAAAGTTTAAGAGACAAATAACGGTAATAGATAACAGTAAAGATAACCATTACAACCAACAGAAGCTCCATTTGTCTTCACTCTTCACAGCCCACAAATCAGAATATATCAGAGTAGAGAACATGATAATTTAACAAAAAAGTTTCAGATCTTTAGTTTTACTTTCCTCCTGCCACTAATATATATAGATGAATTGTGTCTAATCAGGCACTTAGAAAGTTCCTCGGTCTGAATATATAATTTTATATAAATTGTATATATTTACATGTAAATTGTATATATTTAAGTGTAAAATCGTGAATATTTAACATGAAATATAATAAATCAGTCAATATGTATATTTTCATGCTACGTGTTTATTAATTGTTATAAAAAATACATATTTTGAGGATTAATATACATATACATATTTTCATGTTATGTATTTACTAATCACTATAAAAAATACATATTTTGAAGATTAATATACTTTTTTGTTTCTTATAACTTAACATACATAATTTTTTGACATTAGTTTTTGTTTCTTATACACGATTTACATAAAAACAAACTTACTTTCACATAGCAGCTTTAGCATTGTGCCATTTTACCTGTCTCAGCCACAAGAGGTGGAATACTTTGTTCATATCGGAAAAAGTTACCTGGATCTACCTTAGTCTTAACTTCCACCAACCGATCAAAATTCCCATTGAAGTACTTGGTCCCCCAGACGCTAGCCTCTGAGTAGCTTGCATTATATCCAATTCCATTAGTACCTAAATCAACATCTCTGTAATTCAGATAAGAACACCTCGGAGATTTTGACACATGAGGAGTCATGTACTGGTAAAGTTTTCTAATCCGGTCAAGATTTTGCTCCAAAGTCTCAACACCTTCCTCTTTCCACTGCACTGAGTATTGGATTTTGTACTTGTTCCCTGCTCTATGTGGAAATGCAGTTGCAAGCTCGGATATTTCACTCATTTTCCCACCATAAGGATTCCATGTGAGCACTGGCTTTTTCAGCTCCATCATTTTTCTCCATATTCCTTCAAGTGCCTCCCTCTGAATTGGTTCTTGCACGTAATCCGATTTTTTCTTGAGGAATTTGTCTGATTTTGGTACCCTTTGTAACAAAACATCAATTGGAGTTCCAATTGGGTAGTTATACCAATAGAGAACGGATTCAATCCAACTCATTTCAAAATAGTCCTCTTTCCTCAAACCCAATTTGGGCAAACTTTCATCCATGAAAAGACCAAGCGTTGTAGCATTCCCAAGAAACAAACAAACAAATTTAGCTTTGACAGTCTTCTGAGTCTTCCTATTCACCGGCATCAAAACCACTCTAACGAAAACACCTTCATCGAGTTTATCCGCAACATCTTGCCATTGCAGAACAGCGTCCAAACCGCCTTGTTCCCAAGTCCTTTCGACTCTAAAGACCGTAACAATCTCTGGTACAGAAACCAGCTTAATTTTCCAAGAAACAATAACTCCGAAACTAGCCCCACCCCCACCTCTGATTGCCCAAAAAAGATCTTCACCCATTGATTCTCTGTCCAAAACATTACCATTAACATCAACTATTTTTGCATCAATCACATTATCCGTAGACAACCCATATTTTCTCATCATATTACCATACCCTCCACCACTAAAATGCCCTCCAACCCCAACAGTCGGACAAACCCCAGCTGGGAAGCCATGGATTTTGCTCTTCTCCGCGATTCTGTAAAAAAGCTCGCCTAGAGTTGCACCTGACTCAACCCAAGCGTTTTCTTCCTCAATATTCACTTCTATGGCTCGGAGATTGAACATGTCGATTATGATGAACGGGACGTCGGAGATGTACGAGAGGCCATCGAAGTCGTGGCCGCCGCTGCGGATTCTGAGTTGAAGGCCGTGAATTTTGCAGCATATGATTGTGGCTTGGATGTGAGAGACGTGTGTTGGAGCTATAATGAAGAGTGGTTTTGGGGTTGTTGGGGATGTGAATCTGAGGTTTCTGATGTGTGAGTTAAGCAGTGATGAGTATGAAGAGTTGTTGGGGAAGTATGTGAGTGAGGAGATTGGTGGGGTGGTCTGTTGGGAGTGGGAAGAAAGGCAGTAGAGGAGAGTTTCTTGGGTTTGATCTGAAATTCCCATTGAGATTTGGAGAAGAAAGGTTGAGAAGATTGTGAGGATTGCGGGGATTGGGATCTTCATTTGATATTAGATAGCTGGGATTTTGTTTTTCTTTTCTGATTTCCAAGAATAAATGGGAGTTTTTCTTCTTCACTCGGTATTAGAGGGACCGAAAATTAATCGCTAAGGAAATGACTTGGAAGTTGCTACTTTCTATTCCTATCTTGAATAGCAAGTTCCCATCTTGACATTTGCTTTTAATAATTTTTTTTTTCTTTTGATAGAACATTAGCTTTTAATAATTGAAGAAAGAAAGATTTGATAAATAATAATGATTATAATTGAAAAAAAAAAAAGAAGAAATTAGGAAGTAGGATAAACTAGGATAAAATTCAGGTGATAAGAAAAAGAAGTTGGAGTGTTAGGGTTCGTTTAGTTCGTTAATTTGAGTTTTTAATTTGAGTTGAGATGTAACGTTATGTGAGAATTTTTTACTTTAGTAAAAATGTTAAATGTGATTTTTTTAGAGCTTTTTACTGTAATAAAACTCAAATTTTAAACTTCAATCGGTGAAATGAACGGAGTCTTAATGAAATGCACTAGGTGGCATGTTCTTGGTCAAGTAGCGGAGAGGAGTACAAGAAGTAAAAAGAACTAACTTTTTTAAATTAAGCGTGTGTTTAGAAAAAAGATTCATATTATGGTTCGAATCATAATTCGTGACTTATTATAATATTTTTTTTTTATAAAAAATACATGTAAAATAAAAATAATTATGAATCATAATTACGTCCCACAAACATAACATATGTATGATGTATCCTCCCAAAAAACAAAATGTTAATGAAAAACCATTCTGTTAGAATTTTAAACACAAATGATACGTGTCATCTAAGTAGTAGTGCTTTCTAGACGTTTGTTGTGCAATTATTATATAGCAGACCATAATTGTATTTTTTTGAAAATAAAAATAAAAATAAAAATCCTCATTTACATTTTACCCATATATATATATATATATATATATATATATATATATATATATATATATATTTCGTGTATCCCCCTCTTAGGGCCGAACAAACCAAGAGCCCGTCCAAACAAACCAAGAAATCCAAAAAGATCTATCTGGATAGAGTCTGAGTGACTGGGCCTCACCGACTATTGGTAAGACCACTCTTATAAACCCCCACTCCGTTTTTGTTCATTAAGTTCATTTCTTAAGATGTATAGAAGTACTTCAAAAACAAGTTTGTAGCAATCAATACATGAGAAAAGGAGATAAATATCCCTTTAAATAGGCAAACTTTAATGTTTAACCCCGAAATATTAACCCCTTGATTTCTACAATTTTAGACTGAAATCGATCACAGATCCAACATATGGATTATCGAAATTACCCAATGGTCAAAAAGGTAATCTATATGTTTACCACTAGTAAATTACCAGATGATGGCGGAAGGGAGTTTCTGATCTCTATTCACTAGTCAAGGAACACGGTCACTTGTGGCCAGACATAATCCGCCAGATTATGCTTCATAATATGTCGACCAATGATCATAATCTGTAAGATTATATTTCATAATCTACTGGATTGTTTTTATATTTTCAATCCAAAAATAAAAGTATATTTTTGACTTCGGTGTCAGTGTGAAAGTCATCAATCTCTTGAGGCAAAATGATAAAGACAAGATAAGCTGTGCAGTCCTACATTGCTACAAAACAGACAATATCATACTAAATAAAGGTGTGAATCGTTACAGTTAGTGAGTAGAGAGAATATGTTAGATAACTTCATAATCTGCCAATTTATTTTTTTATTTTCAACTCAAAAATGATTTACCGACTTTGATCTCCGACATCGATCGCCGGTCACTAAAGAGTAATCTGCTAATCATTATCTGCAAAATTATTTGCTTTTTTTCAACTTAAATATGACCAGTGCAGTTACCTCCAATTTCCGGTGCCAGCCCCTGAAGAATAATCTGATAGATTATCCTTAATAATCTATCAAAATATTTCCAAATTATTATACACAATATCCAATTACAGAGAATTACATCATCTCAGTCCAAAAAAAAAAAAAAGAAGAAGTTATCACAATCTTTTTAACACAACCAGATCTGTTACAGATGGGAGAACCGGTTCGTCGCCGAACACCTATTCATTGCCGGATCACGATATATGGTTAGGTTGCCTTTGGACTAAATAAATTACAAGTTGTTGGAAGTTTTAATTAACTTTGCGGATTCCTTTTGGAGTTATAAATTCAATAAACGATATAATATATATAAATTCATATATATTATTTATTTGAATATGTTTGCTTTTATTTTATTGATTTGAAAATAAGTAGACGGTATTCCTTCTAGGCTATATAGCTCATCCTTTTTCTCCCCTGTGGTGTGCAATTTAGTTAGTCTGATTGAGTAGTTAGGCATATGATAGGCTCGTCACAGATTACTTGGGTAATTCTTCTGGAGAGATTATGGAGTCGCGTTAGCCATTCTAACTAGAGAAAATTTGTCAACTCTGAATGTATTGTTTTAAGTTTTTTTATACTTTATTCTTAATTAATACCCTTTTAATTAATATAGTTCTTTGATTAAAGGAGATTAATCAATTATAAAAGGTCAAAATCCAAGAACCATGCATTCTAGGAATATTTATCTCTTTTTTCCTTTTAATTACTTGGATGTGTATTAAAATTTTAATTTCAGACCAAAGATTTATATAAAAATAATTACACTGAAGTTCTAAGGGAAATATTAATTATTACACAACATTATCCAAATGCCTATTTGAGATTTATAAAGCATATATATTACTGGCTATATTCTTGTAGGTTATTTTAAGGCATGCTCTTTATATGGTTAGTTTTTATTTCATGTAATATGTTTTTTCCTCATAACATTCCACACATTAGGGGAAAAAATAATAAAAAAATAAAAAAACTAGAGACATTTTCTTAAAATTTCTCATTTGTATAGGAACCCGGCATTTTAGAAATGTGTCGATTTGCACTGATCTCACAGTTTTAGGTCGTGACACTTGTAACCGTAATTTGAAGTCAATAAAATCTTTCTATTTATTTGGTTAATTAGCACCGTGATTTTTCCATAAGGATTTTTTTTTTCTACGTTAAATAACCCTATCATTGTATTAATCTCCATTAATGATTGTATATTTTTTTCCACAGTAAATCAACATTGTTTTTATACGAACGGAAAAGTTTCAACTGTACGTCTTGTCGAGTCCACAGGATTTATAAGTAAATTTAGCTGCAAAGTTTAATTTCTGACCCTTTAAGACAGTAATATAATATAATTAATACAAGGTGACAAGCAACTAGAAATTATTATTATTATTATATATGTATATATATATTTTTTAAAAAGGGAAAAAACTACAAATTCTTATTCGATTAGTCTAACCAATACCTTCAAGAAATTCTAATACGCAATTAGGTCCATGCTTCCATCATTCTTCATTTCCGTCTCGGAAGTGGTGGAATGCTTTGTTTATTCTTGAAGAAATTATCAGGGTCGATGATGGTTTTCGCCTTCACCAGTCTATCAAAATTATCCTTGAAGAACTTTTTCCCATAAACTCTCGCGGTTTCATAGTCCGTCTTATTATCTGGATTTTCACCAATATCGAAGTCCCTATAGTTGAGGAAGGCCTCTCTAGGATTCTCCGAAACAAAAGGGGTCATCTTCTCGTACAACTCTCTTGCAAGATCCAAGTACTCATTTGCAATGTCTCTACCTTCTTTAAACCAATAAACATAGTACTGAATCAAAAACAAATTCCCTGCCCTATGGGGGAAAGGAGTTTCAAATTCGGAAATCTCGCTCATTCTTCCTCCATAAGGATTCCATTTCATCCAAACTTGACCAATCTTCAACATCATTTCCCAAATGGATTCCAAATCTTTCTTTGGAATAGGCTCCTTCACGTAATCCGACTTGATCTTGTAAAACTGAGTAGCCCCATTAAGCCTTTTCAACAAAACGTCTAATGAAGTCCCAACTGGGTAATTGCTCCAGAAGACAGTGGAATCCACCCAACTCATTTCAAAGCATTCCTTTTCTTTCAAACCCAATTCAGGAAAACGATTTTCCAACAAGGAAACAAGCTCTTTTTTGGATCCCAAAAACATGCCAATAAAGGAGACCCCCACTGTTTTAGTCCCCTCTTCACTACCATTAATCACCCCAGCCATTGCCCTAATGAAAACCTCTTTAGGAAGATTTGGAGCAACATATTGCCAACGATACATAGCCTCTAAACCAACTTCTTTTCCGTTCCTTTCAACGTTGAAAACCGTCACTTTTTCGGGTACTCTATTGAGCCTTATTTTCCATGAAAGAATAACGCCAAAGCTTCCTCCGCCGCCTCCTCTAATAGCCCAAAACACGTCTTCTCCCATGCCTTTTCTGTCCAGTATTCTACCATTCACGTCCATTATTTTAGCGTCCAAGACATTATCACTTGATAATCCAAACTTTCTCATCATATTTCCGTACCCTCCGCCGCTGATGTGCCCACCGGTGCATACCCCGGCGCAGACCGAGGCTGCGAACCCGTGAACTTTGCTGGTATTGGCGATCTTGTAGTAGAGCTCGCCAAGGCTCGCGCCGGCCTCAACCCATGCCGTCTCGTCGGACATTTTGATCTCGATGTTGCGGAAGTTGAGCATGTCGAGGATGACGAACGGGACGCCAGAGACCGAAGCGATGCCCTCGAAGTCATGGCCTCCGCTGCGGATTCTTATTTGTAGGTCATGTCGTTTCGCGCAGAGGATTGTCGTTCGGACGTGGGGTATGCTAGTGGCTTCTATAATGGCTAAAGGTTTGGGGGTTTCTCGGATTGAATATCTGCGGTTGTCGATTCGTGAGACTAACGTGGACGAGAAAGAGGAGTTCTTGTATGTGAAAACGATTGCAGAGGTTGTGGTGGAAAATTGGGAAATGTTTTGGAAGCATTGGATAAAGTTATAGAGGATTGAATCTGAAGAAGCTGTTGTGGACGGAAATGAGTGGAAAAGAAATAAGAGAGGAAGAACAAATACTGGGGATCGAATGCGTGAAGCCATTGTTTTTTGATATATTAATCTTGATTGATATTATATCGATTACCTTTTTGTTTTCTTCTTCGTCGGGATTGTGAGGTTTTGGTGAATGTATTCAGAATTTATAGGGAAGTAAAGTCAGGTGATCTTGAAGATTATTACATTGCTAGGTGCCTAGGAATAGACAAGTTATGGCGTAAGCGTCATGTAAATAAATGAAAATTTGTGTTTCCAAATTAAACGCCATGTAAATAAATGAAAAAAAGGAAAATTTCCCATTGGTACCCTGTCTTTTAACATAATTTTTTTAGTACCTTGTGTTTTTAATCATTTTGAATTAGTATCTCAACATTTTAGAAAATTAACTTTTAGTATCTTATGATATTTTTTAGAATGTAAAATGGCAAAGTTATTCTTCTCATTAATAAACTAAAAAACTAATAATAAATTTAAAAAAAAATTCTGAAAAATATTTTAAACATTTAAAAATAAAAAATAAAAATAATGTTTTAAATTAAAAATAATTTTTTAGAGTTTTTTGTAAATTTATTAGTTTTTGGTAAAGTAATGAGAATCATAAATTTGACATTTTACATCTTAAAAAATGACCTCAAGGTATTAAAAAATAATTTTAAAACGTCAATGTATCAATTTAAAATTACTAAAAACACAATATACTAAAAGACAATTATGTTAAAACATAAGGTACAAATATGAAATTTTCCCTATAAAAAATTATGTTTCCAAATTAAGCGCGATATAGAAGATCTTGCTGATTTGGATGTGATTTTCATGCTGAAACCGCGTATATGTTATTTTCCTGATACGTCTGCTATGATCATTTGAGTAGGATTCTTAAGTGATTACTGATTAATTAATTGCTTTGTTTATTAAATCGAAGGGATTACGTAATTTAATATATATATATATATATATATATTGAATTCTTCATGGTCAAGAGTCAAAATGAAGAGGAGCCTTTATATATTATCCTCGAGAAATAATTTGTCAATTAGTTGATTGGAATGAGAATAATCTTATGATTATTTTTTCTTTTTTAGTGATGAGTCATGACCGCAGAATCATTACTTCACATGCGTTTTGTTCTTTTGATTAAATATGAATGACGGAACTAAGACCACAAATTGCAAGGATTTTCGGTGAAGAGTTACCATCACATGGACTTTGAACATGGACTGTTTTGTTCTTTTTTGATTTAGTACTGGAGTCGAACATGGACTTTGAAGAGTTACCATCACAAAAATTTCTTGAATGTGGAAACCAAAAAAGAAAAAAAAAAAAAAAAATCCATGGGTTGTTTTAGGTCTAGCTTCTATTTTCGGTGTGTTGTTGGTCGTGCGGTTTAGACATTTAATCCTTGATATAATTGGACCAAGCAAATAACATAGCAAATTTGTTACTCATCATGTGACAATAAAACACAATCATGAAACAATTTACTAGTTTCCATATCTAAGTGACCGGTTTCTTTTTTACATTGTAAAATATATGTCTACTCTAGGGGGCGCTTGGTATGCAAGAATCAGTAAGAATCATATTCGTAGAAAAGTAATGGAGGGTAATATGATTCCTAAGAATAATACATTACTGTGTTTGGTTCCATATAGGAATCTTTTTCAAATTCTTAAAAATATTATATTATTGTATTTGGTTGTTCCATAGAAAAATATCCATAATAATAATAAATAATAAAATAATAATAATACTAATAATATATAATAATAATAATATGATTATTCTATGTATTAAATAATAATAATAATAATAATAATAATAATAATAATAATAATAATAATAATAATAATAATAATAATAAGATTCCCATGATTTTGAGATTCCTGAGAATTTAAATAACACCATGTTGGGTGGTATTCAAATAATAATAATAATAATAATAATAATAATAATAATAATAATAATAATAATAAGATTCCCATGATTTTGAGATTCCTGAGAATTTGAATAACATCATGTTGGGTGATATTCAAATTACCTTAAAATGAGGGAAAGTGAATCCCATGGTAATCACTTTCTTGGGAATCTAAAAATTATAATTCTTGTACCAAACATGGTAATATTGCAGATTTCATTTCTCATCCTTAAGATTATTGCATACCAAACCCCTAGGTTTTATCTTACAAAGAAAATAATCATTCAAGTAGTGGGCAAAACCTACAGTGTCAAGAATATGTGGTAGACATTTCTCATCCTTTATGGTATTGTGGTTGTGCATAGGAAGTATGGCAATCTAGTGCGTTGTGGCCGTTACTCCGGGCTTTCTCTGGTGGCCTTTTGAGGAGTACTTTTATATGTTTTTGGCAAATGAAGGCAACGGTGATAATGTAGTACATGGTTGCATGGAATCGGCTTGACAGGAACAAACTTATTTTTGAAGGAGCTTTGGTGAGCAGTGAAGATATTCAGGGTTGCTTCTCTCCGCACATTGTGGAATGCTTAGCAGTGTGGGAAGGGGCTAATCTCTCTCTAATTGCGGCTATCAAAAAGTGGACTATTGATTCGGATGCTTCCAAATGCAATTTGTATTGTTCGTTCACTAATGACACGAGCTCCTAAATCATATGTTATATCACATACTTGAGAAGCTATCTTCCAAGTTCTTAGTGGTGATGTTTGCTACATTTCTCGTTTAGAAAACTTGGTAATTCACTGTTTGGATAATTTTGTTTTTTCTTGTCCAATTAATCTCGTTGACTTGCATTCAAAATCATTCTCAATTTACGTTTATTTTTTATGAGAGAAAATACTGTAGCGAATCACAAATTATGATCTGAACCATGACAATAATCCTTACTCCAAATGCAGCGTAGAAAAAGTTGCACCAAACTGCACGGTGTCACTAGTGTAATTAGAATATTTAACCATGCAGATGTGGGGTGCAGTTTGAGCGGTTTTCCTGGTTGAACGCTTATTTTGCTATCCGTCAATCAGTTCTTTCAGATCCGAAGATTTATAAAAAGAGAACCAAAAGTTAAATATATAGATAGAAAAAGAAAGTGGTCAAATTAATCAATTTAGGAAAGAGTTATACACATACTTACGTAAAGAAAAAACAAATCAAGATAAAGCAATATTTTGAGCACCGCAAGGCGACTGTAATTCAAATATAACAAATTTTATTATTCAAATATAACAAATTTTATTTAATATTCATTACGACACGTATATATATATATATATATATATATATATATGAATTCGTTAACAACGAAAACTTACTAGATTTACAATACTTTCTCCCCTACTAGGCTATCCTTCCAGGGAGCAAATAATTGTATACAAAAAAATAAAAGCTATATATATACTAAATAGTCTAAGTGCGTTAAGAGACGCTATTTAATTTTGTCCAGCAACTGTGATATCATCAGACATGCTTATAGGTTCACGAATGCTTTGGCCAATTAAAAATAGGGTATTAACACCGCGACATAATTGGCTAAATAAATAAACCAAATCACTAATTACGTGGGAGAGTGGGAATGCTTTGTTCATTCCTAAAGAAATTTTGAGGATCAACTTTCGTCTTAATCTTGACCAACCTGTTGAAATTGCCCAAAAAGTACTTAATCCCATAAGCCCTTCCTTCGTAGTAGCTTTCTCTTCCATTATGGTTGATTCCCAAATCTAGATCCTTGTAGTTGTAAAATGCCTCTCTCGGATTCTTTGACACAAAAGGGGTCATGTACTCGTGAAGCTTCCTCGTCAAACCAATGTAGTAATTTGCAGCCTCAGTTCCTTGCTCATTCCAGTTCACCGCGTACTGGATCTTCGCCAAGTTCCCCTTCCGGTGAGGAAACGGCGAAGCGGTCGACGCAATCTCAGCCATTCTTCCGCCGTAAGGATTAAAAGTCAACGTCAATGGAGCTTCTAACGTGGCCATTCTGTCCCAAATCCACTCCAAACCCTCCTTCGAAATCGGCTTCTTCACGTAGTCAGATTTCCGCTTCAAGCTGTTTACCGGCGGCGTTCGAGACAGTAAAACATCCTCCGAAGTCCCAATAGCATAGTTCGTCCAGAACAGAACAGATTGAATCCAGCTCGTTTCGTTAACCTCCGATCTTTTCAAGTCCAGTTCTGGGAAACTCGCGTTCATCACTGAGAAAAGCCTTTCGGCGTCTCCTAGGAACAAGGCTAAAAACGTCGCCCTTCCCGTCTTCTTTCCAGTTTGTGTGTCGTTCACAACATCCATGATAAACCTTATGAAGAGGTCTCCGTCTAACTTATCAGCAACTTGCTGCCAACGAGATCCGATATACGACGCGTTTTGTTCCAAGGTTCTTGTAACCCTGAAAACGGTGACTTTCTCTGGGACACGGACAAGTTTAATCTTGTACGACAAAATGACACCGAAACTGGATCCTCCACCTCCACTTATGGCCCAAAACAAATCTTCCCCCATGCCTTTTCTGTCAAGAAGCTGACCATTAACATCAACTATCAAAGCGTCGTCTATGTTGTCAACAGTGAGACCATATTTTCTCATCATGTTTCCATAGCCAGCTCCACTTATATGTCCTCCTACGCCGACAGTTGGACAAACACCGGCGGGGTAGCCGTGGACTTTGCTCTTCTCTGCGATTCGATAGTAGACTTCACCAAGAGTTGCACCAGTCTGAATCCATGCGGTCTCTTTCTCGATATCGATTTCGATTGCTCGAAGATTGAGCATGTCGAGGATGAAGAACGGGACTTCGGCAACGTAGGAAACGCCCTCGTAGTCGTGGCCTCCGCTTCTTATCTTCATCTGCAAGTTGTGCCGGCGGGCGCATAGTATTGAGGCTTGTATGTGCGAGACATGCAAGGCGGTGAGGATGAGAAAAGGCTTTCGGGTTGTGGAAGTGTTGAATCGGCTGTTTCGGATGTAAGCTTGGAGAACAGATGAGAATGAAGAGTTGTTGGGAGTATAGATCGCTGAGGAAATTGGGTGGGAGGGATCAGAGTTGTTTAGAAGGCATGGAATGAAGTCTTCAGGGGCTGAAGTGCTTCCTGAAGCTGACAAAGAAAGCCAACAAAGTAGAAGAAATGTGGAGAACAAAAAGTTTGTTAACCTGAAAGTGGCCATTTTTGCTTAAAATTAAAAGGTTTTGTGTGTGATATGTTTGATTTAAGTTTGATCGTGCTTTCTATGGTATGTTTTGTGTGAGAATTTATAGGCATGCCGGCATATGTTTTGGTGATCAGAAAAGTCAAATCTTGTGCATTAGAAGGTTGTACAAGTCACCTCCTTCTATTGACAAAAACTTAAGATATTATTCAATGCGTATGTATTTGAGAAGGTCCTCTGACAATATCAATTGTTTTTGTTAATGTCAAATTCTCCGCTGACTGCATTATTATATTAATTATTAATTCCGTAAGATAGTATATATACTCAATTTATTGTGACATAAAAATTATATCTTGAATTTTGTCCTGACGACTTGTTGAACTCAAAAGGTGCATAAAGCATCTATATACGTGTGTGAATATATATATATATATATATGTGTGTGTGTGTGTGTGTGTGTGTGTGTGTGTGTCCACGACAATAAAAAGAGAAAAAAAATGCCAGTATTACCATAATTTCTGTCGTGCGTTCTACACTCTATAACAATTGTATGTACTTATCTTACCTAACCTGTCATGCCTAATTATCGTTGCATTTTACGTTTAGTGATCATCTTGCCGTTTTGACGTGTGTTTGGGATTGAATTTACAATTTCTAAAAGCACTTTCTACAAAAATCTATGCAACTTAGTATTTGGCTAAAAGGTTGAAGAGCATTTTGCATAAAAACCAATACACTTTTTAAGTTATTTGAAGAATTTAAAACTTGTAGCTTTTAGAACTTCTACTTGTACTTTTGCTTTCTATTTTTGCGTTAAGCAAAAAAAGTACGTGATTCTCTTAAAAATACAACAATCAAAAACTCACCTCAGTGAATGCTTTTCCTTAAACTTCCTTATAGTGGATATTAGAGTTTTCCTATATAATAGGAGAGCCAAAAAAGAGTTAAGAAGCTATTAATGAAACATTACTAGTTGTTATGTATCCTCCTTTTTCCAGAAAAACCATTTTGCAATACCATTTCTATAACATATGCTGATATTATAAAAATTTCATGCATATGTTGATATTTTAAAAAATGTCATGACGCCGACATCTTAAAATTAGAGATGTCAAAGCGGGTAAAATTTCCGGGGCTGGTATGAGCACCATACACGAAGAAGTAGCCCTGACACAATATGATTATTAAGGACTCGTTCACTTTGCGGATTCGAGTTTTAAATTTGAGCTGAGATGTGATATTTTTTGAGAACTTTTTACTGTAATAGAAAACGTAAGATGTGACATTTTTTGAGAGTTTTTAATTGTAAAAACTTAAAACTAAAAACTCAAATAGGTGAAATGAATGAAACTTAAATAAAACCTAAATGAGCTAGTTA
This sequence comes from Morus indica, assembly GCA_029231665.1. Classification (NCBI taxonomy): domain Eukaryota; kingdom Viridiplantae; phylum Streptophyta; class Magnoliopsida; order Rosales; family Moraceae; genus Morus; species Morus indica. The sequence goes on from JACAGA010000031.1 coordinate 2,165,995, forward strand.
TATGAGCCTAGTTATCACATTTATCAAATGGGCCTTAATGATATTTTTAACCAAAAAACACACTAAAAGCACTACTTTTAAGGGTTACGTAAGGGCACGAGCACAAGCATGACAAGCAACACAACATTTATACCCTTTATTAAAATTATTGAACTTATCCTTAAGAGTAAATTATTAAAAAAATTACTGAATTTATCCTTAAGAGTATATGAATCTTGATTTTTATCTTTTCTTCGTGATTAATACATTTTTAACTAATATAGTTATTTGAGTAAAAAGATATTAATCAATTATAGTAAGAAAAATTTAAACTTATACACTCTAAAAAGATATTTACCTTATTTTTTAATAAATAAACACACAACTCGATGCAATATTATTAATATATAGATTTGTAAAACATATATAGTATATTACTAGTCCAATGACACTATATCATTGTCAGTCAATCGCAATGAGTTTCAGTGGAACAAGTTTCAAGCAACCATTTATTGTAAGAAATCCTTTGATATATATTGATTAGTGCAAAACAAATAAGAAAGTGATCGTGTTTTCCTGTTTCATTGTATGAATTTCATCCTTATAAAGTATGACTCATTTAATTGTATCACCCCGGTAAAATCTTCAGTAGTTGAACTCATGGAGTCGATAGCAATTAATCGCATGGATCAAATTAAGGATAATTTTTTTGGTACATAGTCGCGCAACCAAAAAAAAAAAAAAAAGGGAAAAGCGGAAGTTTTACCTGGAAATTAACTAATTTCAGGAAATAGATCAATCTTAGGAATTTTGATTTAGTTGGTAATTTTTTCAGAAACAAAACCAACTTACTCTAATCTATGTAGATATTTATTAACAATTCTCATTCATTTTATCGATTCGAATTATAATTCAAGTTCTTACTACAGTATTTTATTTCACAAAAAACTACATCAAACTTTTTCTGTTACAGTGTTTACTTTCACATAAAGTCATATATCTGTTCAAATTAAAAATTTAAATTAACGAAATAAACAAGTTAGTTTCAGTGCTACTTAATATGCAACTTACTAGTTACTACTCGCTTTACGGCCCGTAACATGCAAATTGAATAGTTTCTAAGGCGCTAATAAGGCTCTCCTATTGAAATTAAAAGTCGACGTCTTTTTCAGCATACAGAAGATCAATTAGGGATAAAAGCTTTAATAAATATATGAACATAGCATTTCTAGGTGACGCTTACGCAAATCAGGCGAAATCCATGTGATTTAAGGCATGACTATGCTAGCAGCGGTGCAACCTCGGACAACATGACTTGTGATCATGTGTTATATGTTGTTTTTTGTATCTTTGTTTAATTTGGTGGATTTTGTGATTTCTATGCATTTTAGTATGAAATTCCGATAGATCACGTGCCATGTGTAATTATATTTGATCTTAGATGAGCATTAACAATTGTACTTTGATTGTCATAAAAACAAAAATTTGAGAAATTTCAATTGTTGAAATTAGATTACTAATGATATATATTGTCACAAACTTAGAAGTTCGGTCTTGAATTTCTCAATACAAAATTTACGATTCTCTACCCCATCAAACTCAAAACGCTTTGCCATCGTCACACTAAGGACTCCCTCGCATATCCAAACCGCCGTCTGCTCCATTTTACCACTCCAGTTTGAACGTGTTAATTTTTCACCACTTGCTTAATTCGATTAATTCTAATTCAATCTTATTTATTATTAGATGTGATCACTTTTGGTGTTCCATAGCATTATGTGTCTTATTTGACCATTTTTGCGTTAAATGAATATCTTGTTACATCATTCATTTTTTATATATTAGGTGAAAATACAGTCCTACAATCATGGATAAGCCCTATAAATTTATTTTGGTTTATTGTATGAGAAGAAATATGAGAGTATATAATATAAAATTTGATCATACACAAATCGAATTAGACATGATTGGGCCAGGCTAGTCTGGGAAAATTTATAACGCAGTTATCATGGAAACTGAAAAGGGTATTAAATATAATATTGTTTTTTTGGGTTCTTTTGTCAGCATATTAAATACAATATTGTTGATGATCAGATCTATGGGAACAAGGAGCTCAGATGAAAACAAAAAACAAATCTTTGATCTCGCCGCAACTGGAAAACGTGCCGCCACGTTGAAACGCGCCATTTGTAACACTTTGGATGTTACCTTCTCTGTGGCCCACTTTTACATGGAGGGTAGTACTTATCTAGATTTATGTTGGTGGGATTCTAGAGCGTCTTCTGCACCAACATTGGACTTTCTATTCAGACTTTTTTACGTAATCTTTTAGCGTTGAATTGTTCATTGTAAATGATGTGTGAACAACGTACACACTTCATTAATGATTCAGTTTATAATAATTAAATTCATTTTTTCAAAAGGCCAAAAAACAAAATTCTACTTTCGTATGTTAACTGGTGAACGTGTCGAGGGCTCGGTATCTTTTTCTTCTCTTTTTTTTTTTTTTAATCAAAAGAGGTGTCAGAGTAAATTTGGTGACGATTATCTATCAGAGTAATGTTATTTATTGATAGCGGTGATACACTCATTAATAAAAAAAAAAAAATGAATCTTATAGTAAGTAACAGTGTTAGAATTTATTGATAAGAAGTGAAAATTTTCTTTTATTAAGATTATACTAATAAGTAAATATAACAATTTTTATTTATTAAATATAGGGAATTATTAATTTAAGAGGGTTAAATTTAATTTATACACATATTTATTACATTAAAATTAAAACCATTATGTTAAAAAAAAAAAAACTTGAGGGGTCATTTGTCTCTGTTATTAAATATAGTTCATATTTTATTAGTAGTGGTATTTCACATCGATAATACTCTTAATATTTTTCTTATCTATCGTGTTAAATGAAAACACAGTATACTAATTTCTAACAAGACCCTTTCTTTCTTTCTTTCTTTCTTTCTTTTTCATTAAGCAATTAAGCCTCCGCGCTTTCCTAATTAATGCAGTCCATTCAAACACTTTCAGATATTAATGTCCACGCCTATATATGTTGAATTTGCATGTTGTCGCTGCTCCTTTAAAGGATACATATGTTGAATCAGTACCCGAGTTTAGTAATTACAAGGTGGGGTTGAATCCAATTTTTCTTTTATCAAGATTATACTAATATGTGTATATATAACAATTTTTATTTATCAAATATAGAGAATTATTAATTTAAGAGGATCAAATCTAATTTATATACATACTTTTATATTAAAATTAAAACTATTACGTTAAAAAAAAAAAAAAAAAAACTTGAGGGGGCCATTCGTCTCCGTTATTAAATGTAGTTCACATTTGATTAATAGTGATGTTTAACATTAATGGTACTCTTAAATATTTTTCTTATCCATCGTGCTAAATGAAAACGCAATATACTAATTCTTTCTTTCTTTCTTCTTCATTAAGCAATTGAGCCTCCGCGCTTTCCTAATTAATGGAGTGCATTCAAACACTTTTAGAGATTAATGTCCACGACTATATATGTTGAATTTGCATCTTGTCGCTGCTCCTTCAAAAGATATATACGTTGAATCAGTATCTCTGTTTAGTAATTATATAAAGTGGGGTTGAATCCAATTTTTCGTTTTTCATAGAGCCAATGACCAATATAGGCAGCTGCAATATACTAGTGTAGAAGTACAGAATCTGTTAATACAGTTACTTGTTGGTCAGAATATCAATTGTATTATATAAATATGGTATAACATGAATTCATATAACAAAAAAAAATATGACATGAATTCATATATATATATATATATATATATGCTAAGAGTAATACATTAAAAAGTATATATAAATGTGGAGGATATGTAATATAACGAATACTTTCTAACAGCACTATATAGAATGACATGCATTGGAGTGAAGAACTAAAGACGACAATTGGTGTTTTATCGTTCCATTGTAAAAATTACGTACTTGATCAAATCTTAGACATTATAAACAACGTGGAAATGCCTTGTAAATTGGAAATTATCCTTCCCAAAAAAATCAAATTATTAGTCAGAATTTACGAATAAGAAAGATGCCGAAAATTTTCTTATAATTGGCCACCTCCGTGTCATCCTAAAAGTATAAAACAACGGCTACACAATTTAAGCACACGTGTGAAAACCCAATTCCACGTTAATTATTTGTTTCAAAGTCAAATATATAAAACAAAGTATATATACGTCACTGAAATAGCAATAATAATAGTAGATTATTTGTGTGGATAATTTGTGGTATTGAGGTATTCTTAATGTCATTTTTCAATAAAATAAATAATAAAACAGTATATGTTAGAAAATAATAATAATAATAATAATAATAATAATAATAATAATAATAATAATAAGTGAGCAATTCTTGCCTACCCGGCCGTTAACTGAAAATGAGTTTTCTCAATTTGTTTAGAAAGATTTGGATTTGTTTCAGCTTAAATTATTAAATCCCACTGAGGAAATAAGAAATAGAAAGATTTGGAAACTGGCGTCATGCATGATGACACAAAATTCTCTAATAGTAATTTGTCTACGATTTAAGTTTGTCAAAAGTCATTTAAAAAAAAAGTTTATTTATGAAATGTTTTTAAATTAATTATTTTCTCAATAACTTCTGATTTCTTAAGCAATATTATGTGTGTGTATAATATATATATATATATATATATATTATACACACACACACACACACACACACACACAGAGACACAGAGCAAGATGTGACAAAATTGATAACCATTGGAAAACTAATTTTATACAGAAAACCACGGTTCAATGATATGGAGAGCTTATCCAAGTATTTTCCGTATAAATGATGAAGGATAAGTTATCAACAAGTATATTTTCTTCAAAAAAAAAAAAAAAAAAAAAAAACAAAAACAAACAAAAAAACAAAAAAAAAACTTAATACGTTTGACAACCATCACTGAAACAACAAATTGTCAAACTTCTAAGCCTTCTTAGTAATGATCACTCGTAATGTTAAACACGTGATGATTTGTGTTGAAAATTAGACACAGTGTCTAAGACATGGCATAAAGCGAAATGATCACGTGTTACCTATTAGAAGCGTATGCGTACCGCTAAGCCGTCGAAAACTTGTTGTAAAACGGGCTTAAGAATAATAGGAATATCCTCCTACATAGTGAATGTTTAGTTCACAAATTTAAAATTATAATTTAAAATTATCTTTAATTTGTGTGTGTTTTTTATAAAAAAAATATTATAACGAATTACAAATTATAACACAAATTTTCATACTAAATACATAATTAGTCTCTCCATACAAAGACAAAATGTCCCACTCAACCCCTTAACCAACTTATACCCCCCAACACTTATATAAACTTAATGGGCAAACATTATAGTGGGCTTATTGGGCTTGATAAATTATTCTAGAGAGGTTTTTTGACCCAATGAGTTGACAAAATATTGATGAAAAGTATTGATGAGAAGAGGGAGTTTATAGGCTTAAAATTAGTCAATAAATTAAATGTTTATTATATTATAAACTGATATTTAACATACATATATTTGTTAATTCACGTTAACACAGTTGTCCATAAAATATTTTATTTCATAATAGAGTGGATTATTATGATTATATAAGTCTACAAGCCCTTACGAGATTTTTTTTTTTTTTTTGTTTTTATTTTTCTCATTGGGTAGCCTCACTGAATTTGAATACAATAAAAACTTCCACATGTACGATCAACCCAGAAAGCTCACACGTAATTAAATTTAAAATAGAGGTATAAGGTCTCATTTATCTTAGAACAATTTAGAGAGAAAATTTAATTGCTTACATATAGTGACTTCAAGTTATAACATTTATAACTAGCTTGCTCATATTATAAATAGAGGTATAAGGTCTAACCAATCTTAGAACAATTTAGAGAGAAAAATTAGTCAATATAATGTTTAAGTTACCAGAGCTTTTGAGTGGTTAGAAGGAGATACGGATGTAGAAGAAATTTTTTAGCTTGTGCCATAAACACGACAGTCTATAGTACGAGAGTAGCATAAAAGATCAAATGGTTGTGATTCTTCAAGAAATAAAAGTTCTGTCAAATGTGTTATTTACGCATTTACGAAGGGAATAATAACTTATTTTTCATAGCAACATGAGTTAGTTTCCTAGAATTAAATAAATATTTTTAAATTCTGTCGCACTATTTTCAATGGATTTTTCAACAATCCAGTAGACGTTGAAACCAATAGAATTTCTAGGTGACGCTTACGCAACTAAGGCGAAATCCATTTGATTTAAGGCATGACTATGCTGCTAGCAGCAGTGCAACCTCGGACAACATGACTTGTGATCATGTGTTATATGTTGTTTTTTGTATCTTTGTTTAATTGGTGGATTTTGTGATTTCTATGCATTTTAGTATGAAATTCCGATAGATCACATGCCATGTGTAATTATATTTGATGTTAGATGAGCATTAACAATTGTACTTTGATTGTTGTAAAAATAAAAATTTGAGAAATTTTTATTGTTGAAATTAGATTGTTGATGATATATATTGTCACAAACTTAGAAGTTCGGTCTTGAATTTCTCAATACAAAATCCACGATTCTCTACCCCATTAAACCCAAAACGCTTTGTCATCGTCACACTAAGGACTCCCTCCCATGTCTAAACTGCCGTCCGCTGCGCCAAAAAACACAGCATCGAGATAGAACCCGAGGCGGCGGCCACGACTATGAGGGCCTTTCCTACGTTTCTTACAACCCCCCCCCCCCCCCCCCCCCCCCCCCCCCCCCTTTCGTGATAATCGATCTCATCAACCTTCGATCAATTAACGTAAATGTAGAAGAGAAAACGGCTTGGGTTCAAGCTGGAGCAACGATCGGCGAAGTATACTACAGAATCGCCAAGAAAAGCATAACTCTCGGCTTTCCTTCAGCCATTGCCCACACTATTGGTGTCAGAGGACTCTTTAGTGGAGGAGGTTATGGTACAATGATACGTAAAATATGGCCTTTTGGCTGATCATATTATTGACGCACAGTTAGTTGATGCTGACGCAAGAGCTCTTGACAAAGAATCCATGGGAAAAGATCTATTTTGGGCCACACGAGGCGGTGGAGGAGCGAGCTTCAGAGTTGTTCTCGCATGGAAAATCCGGCTTGATCCTGTTCCATCGACCATCACGGTCTTCACAGTCAATAGGAACAAAACGCTACGAGACTTGTTCACCAATGACAGTACGTTGCCGATAAATTTGATGAAGATCTTTTTATTCTCATTAGATTTCAAGATGTGATGAGCTCTAGTAATAACAAAACAATACAAGCTACTTTTATTTCCTTGTTCCTCGGTGGAGTGAAGGCTCCTGTTTTTTATGCAAAAGAGCTTCACTGAGTTGGGTTTGGTGAGAGAAGATTGCACCAAAACAAGTTGGATTGAATCGGCTCTGTATTTCGCCGGATTCCCAATAGGATTGTCTCTGATGGTTTTGCTTTAGAGGACGCTACAAATGAGATTGCCCTTTAAAGGAAAATCCGACTATGTGAAAGAGTCGATTCCGGTGAAAGGATTGGAAGGAATATGGGAAAGGTTGTATGAAGAAGACGTGGGAAGGGGTTTGATGCAAATGACTCCTTACGGAGGGAAAATGAAAGAGATTTCAGAATCTCAAATTCCTTTCCCTCACCGAGCTGGAAATATCTACAAGATTCTATATATTTTGGGATTTAGCGGATCAAATCAAGAATGAAATGTTGTTGCGCAAACTACACATATTGATCGGATAAGAAGGCTTCATAATTACACGGCCGAATATGTGTCAAAGAACCCAAGAGGTACATATGTCAATTATAGGGACCTTGATATTTGGAGGAATAGCAATAATGGCACCACAAGCTACGTACGCGCAAGCAAGTGTTTGGGGTAATAAGTATTTCAAGAATAATTTGAACAGATTGGTTCGTGTTAAGACTAGAGTTGATCCGACTAATTTCTTCAAGCATTCCACCTCTAATTCCACTTCAGGAGTTGGGGGCTTGATGATTAGATAACATCCCAATCTTTTCACTATTTTCCCTTTGTTATAAGAGTTAAATTGGGATACATAAATATCATTAAATAAATAGTACCCTTACTATAGGAGTTGAAATATATACACGAGGTACGCCATACCTCCAAATAGATACTATAAAATATATCAATAACTACAATTAAGATGACCAACTAGAAGAATTCTTGCCAGCCTTTGTCTAAATTACATTGCAATCTATTTGCTATTTATATAGGAGAAAGTTGACAAAAAGCTTGATTTTTTTTTTTTTTTTGAATTTCTCAAAATGGGCAATGCCCATAATGCGATATTTGCAGGATAGTGAATCTAATCAAATAAAAAAAGATAAATGGAATAACAATGATACCTTATCTTCAACCAAGCAATTTAATGGTCCACGTCACCCAATTATTTTTTAATTTTAAATGGAATGATCAAGATTTATACACATGGTTTATGCATTCTCCCACACCTCATATCACACCTCACACTTTAAACTTGTTTGCTTAAAATATATATATATATATATATATTGTTTGTTTAGATTGTTGAAGTTTAATACTATTATTTAACTTGTCATAGTAATGCATCAATATATGAGTAACATATTATGTTAATATATTGAAAAAGTACATTTGTTAATTGTTTTTTATTAATTGGCAATAATTTATTAGCACTAATTAGACTTTAATTAGTATCCAATTAGTAGAGTTAATATTATTTTACTCTCTATTTATTTTCTCCTTTTTTAACGTTATGTGTTTAGACTTTTAGTTTAAAGCCGGACATTTCCAATCCAATTTGATGCCACTAAAATAATAGCAGGAATAATATTAATACCTCAAATTTTTAGAACTAAACTGTGGGGCTTCACCAAATAGAAGAAACCCCTTTAAAAAATTTGAGTATGTCGCTTAATGTGGCATGCACACGGTATTCTTTAGTAAAAGGCGAAAGAATAGTTCGCTCTGTGCTTACCACGCGACTCCTTGATTTGTGCTGCACATGAAGTGCCGTATTCATAGTCTAACTCTTCCGCTTCTCCTTTATGTCCTTTCTATGTGGGACAATTCAACTAACATCTTATTCGCCTTCTTATATAATGGTTTGTGTCTGTATTGTACACCCTATATTGTATATATATGTGTTGGATCTTATATTCTGCAATTGATCAAGTGCTGAATTTTGGTCCTACTTTTGAAATATCATATGCTAAGTTCTAATGCAAACCATCGCAATAATTTTTACTGTGGACGGTTTTCTGTCTTACTTGCGCTGGAGAGAGAAAAGAGACGGTGCAATTGCCTCATGTTCATAATGAATATGCTAAACATATGAACAATAACAAATCGAGTAGATATATAAGAAAAGAGGCTTGTTTTAAGTTTTACACTTAATTGCTTGGCTACTTTTTAAGAAAAAATAAATAAATTAATTAAAAAAAATAAAAATTAATCTTATATTTAGAGAGTTTTCTCATTAAAAAATTTTTGCCCTTAGATGAGCATTAACAATTGTTCTTTGATTGTCGTAAAAACAAAAATTTGAGAAATTTTTATTGTTGAAATTAGATTGCTGATGATATATATTGTCACAAACTTAGAAGTTCGGTCTTGAATTTCTCAATACAAAATCCACGATTGTCTACCTCATCAAACCCAAAACGGTTTGTCATTGTCACACAAAGGACTCCCTCCCATGTCCAAATTGCCGTCTGCTATGCCAAAAGACACAACATCAAGATTAGAACCTGAGGCGGCAGCCACGACTATGAGGGCCTTTCTTGGGTTCAAGCTGGAGCAACGATCGGCGAAGTATACTACAGAATCACCAAGAAAAGCGCGACTCTCTGCTTTCCTTCAGCCATTGCCCACACTGTTGGTGTCAGAGGACTCTTTAGTGGAGGAGGTTATGGTACAATGATACGTAAGTATGGCCTTTCGACTGATCATATTATTGACGCACAGAGTTAGTTGATGCTGACGCAAGAGCTCTTGACAAAGAATCCATGGGAAAATATCTATTATGGGCCACACGAGGCGGCGGAGGAGCGAGCTTCGGAGTTGTTCTCGCATGGAAAATCTGGTTTGTTCTTGTTCCATCGACTGCCACGGTCTTCACAGTCAATAGGAACAAAATGCTATGAGACTTGTTCATCGATGACAGTACGTTGCCGACAAATTTGATGAAGATCTTTTTATTCTCATTAGATTGCAAGCTGTGATGAGCTCTAGTAATAACAAAACAATACAGCAAGCTACTTTTATTTCATTGTTCCTCGGAGGAGTAAAGGCTTCTATTTTTTTATGCAAAAGAGCTTCCCTGAGTTGGGTTTGGTGAGAGAAGATTGCACCGAAACAAGTTGGATTGAATCGGCTCTGTATTTCGCCAGATTTCCAATAGGATCGTCTCTGGTGGTTTTGCTTCAGAGGATGCCACAAAGGAAATTGCCCTTTAAAGGAAAATCCGACTATGTGAAAGAGCCGATTCCGGTGAAAGGATTGGAAGGAATATGGGAAAGGTTGTATGAAGAAGATGTGGGAAGGGCTTTGATGCAAATGACTCCTTACGGAGGGAAAATGAAAGAGATTTCTGAATCTCAAATTCCTTTCCCTCACCGAGCTGGAAATATCTACAAGATTCTATATATTTTGGGATTTAGCGGAGCAGATCAAGAAGGAAATGTTGTTGCGCAAACTACACATATTTATCAGATAAGAAGGCTTCATAGTTACATGGCTGAATATGTGTCAAAGAACCCAAGAGGTGCATATGTCAATTATAGGGACCTTGATATTTGGAGGAATAGCAACAATGGCACCACAAGCTACATACGCGCAAGCAAGTGTTTGGGGTATTAAGTATTTCAAGAATAATTTGAACAGATTGGTTCGTGTTAAGATTATAGTTGATCCGATTAATTTCTTTAGGAATGAACAAAGCATTCTGCCTTTAATTCCACTTCGGAAGTTGGGGGCTTGATGATTAGATAACATCCCAATCTTTTCACTATTTTCCCTTTGTTATTAGAGTTTAATTCAAGCTAGAAGAAGTGGGAAACATAAATATCATTAAATAAATAGTACCCTTTTACTATAGGAGTTGAAATATATACACGAGGTACGTCACACCTCCAAATAGATACAATAAAAATATATCAATAACTACAATTAAGATGACCAACTAGAAGAATTCTTGCCAGCCTTTGTCTAAATTACATTGCAAGCTATTAGCTATATATATCGGAGAAAGTTGACAAAAAGCTTGATTTTTTTTTTTTTTTTTTTTTTTTTGAATTTCTCAAAATGGGCAATGCCCATAATGCGATATTTGCAGGATAGTGAATCTAATCAAATAAAAAAAAAGATAAATGGAATAACAATGATATCTTATCTTCAACCAAGCAATCTAATGGTCCACGTCACCCAATTATTTTTTAATTTCAAATGGAATGATCAAGATTTATACACATGGTTTATGCATTCTCCCACACCTCATATCACACCTCACACTTTAAACTTGTTTGCTTAATATATATATATATATATATTTACTGTTTGTTTAGATTGTTGAAGTTTAATACTATTATTTAACTTGTCATAGTAATGCATCAATATATGAGTAACATATTATGTTAATATATTGAAAAAGTACATTTGTTAATTGTTTTTTATTAATTGGCAATAATTTATTAACACTAATTAGACTTTAATTAGTATCCAATTAGTAGAGTTAATATTATTTTACTCTCTATTTATTTCAATCCAATTTGATGCCACTAAAATAATAGCAGGAATAATATTAATACCTCAAAATTTTAGAACTAAACTGTGGGGCTTCACCAAACAGAAGAAACCCCTTTAAAAAATTTGAGTATGTCGCTTAATGTGGCATGCACACGGTATTCTTTAGTAAAAGGCGAAAGAATAGTTCGCTCTGTGCTTACCACGCGACTCCTTGATTTGTGCTGCACATGAAGTGCCGTATTCATAGTCTAACTCTTCCGCTTCTCCTTTATGTCCTTTCTATGTGGGACAAATCAACTAACATCTTATTCGCCTTCTTATATAATGGTTTGTGTCTGTATTGTACACCCTATATTGTATATATATGTGTTGGATCTTATATTCTGCAATTGATCAAGTGCTGAATTTTGGTCCTACTTTTGAATTATCATATGCTAAGTTCTAATGCAAACCATCGCAATAATATTTACTGTGGACGGTTTTCTGTCTGAATTGCGCATGTTCATAATGAATATGCTAAACATATGGACAAGAACAAATCGAGTAGATATATAAGAAGAGAGGCTTGTTTTTAGTTTTACACTTAATTGCTTGGCTACTTCTTAACAAAATAAATAAAATAAATAAAAAATAAAAATAAAAATTAATCTTATGTTTAGAGAGTTTTCTCATTAAAAACTTTTTCACTAATTTACCCATTGACATAATTTTTATTGAAATATATTCCAAATTCAATATTTCTTCTTGCTATACTTTAAAATGTCATTTTTCCTGAAATGCACCCCAAGTATAATTTTTTTTATTTATTAATTCACTCTTTTTGTATCAAATGCTTTCTTGTTTGTTTCTTCTTCTTCTTCTTCTTCTTCTTCTTTTATTTTCTCAAATAAATTCAATTTGTAAATCTTTAAATACTCTTTACTGCGTGCGCTCACATATATATAGGGAAAAGATGCGTTTGTATTTTTAACTTTGATTTTAACCATCATCATACATAATATGAAATTTTAAAATAATTATAATTTTTTTGTTAAAATAATTCTTTTATGAAAAACAAAAGCATCCAAATTGTAAAGTAAAAAAAAAAAAAAATACAAATGAGACGTGCCTTAGGAACGTCTTCATGCTAGTATAACTATAAAAATCATGGTATAATTAATTCTACGAATGGTAAAAAAATAAATATATATCTATCATGCTATGAAAAGGAAAGGGACCTTTCAGAGTGTATGGGTCTAGATTTTTACCTCTTAATCTTAATTTATATTTTTTTAGTCATATAATTATATTAGTCAAAAAGATATTTATTTATAAGAGTACTAAGGGGTAAAAATTTATACTCATGCACTTTAAAAGTAAGTTCAGTAATTTTCTCAAATAATAATTATACTACAAAATGAATGTCTTAATCACACACATATAGATTGTTTTATTAAATAAATGATGAGAAGAAGCAACTAACATCAAGGTAAAACAAGACATCCCAATTATGTTGGGACCCTTGAAGCCCGTATCACATATGGTATTATTTGCTTTCGTCCGCAATTCAAAAATCTCCTAGAGTTTTGTGTTTTAAATACATACGTTTTTGACAAAGATTTATATATGTCTATATTCATATGTGCACCGTGTGTGTTTATATATTTATACATGTCTATATGTGTATAAATATATATATATATATATGTGTATATATACACACATACTTTATTGTCGAATACTTCAATACGATTGTATTGAAATAAGTTGGATTTTAGTAAACTATTATATGTTATTGTCTGTCTTATTTTAATTTCTAATTTGTAACGAGTTTATGGTGACAGTGGAAAATTGGTTACAAGTCTTAAACTCAAAAGACCAATCTGTAAATCCGTGAAATTCAATCTATAGACATACAATGCAATTAATTAAATTGGATTGGATTGGTTAAAAGAATGTTAGATGATAACAGATGGAGATTTTTCCAGTCTATTATAAGTTATGGAAGGCCTCTAATCTGTGAAATAATGACAAATTAATGTCGCTCTCAAAATTATATTGGGTGTCCCCAGTGTTACTTTTACAAAGGCCTAGCACGTGAAGCAAATAGTGGATTTAAATTATTGAACTTCTATAATGTTTCTATAATGTTTTAAATTATATGCAATTTATTTCTATAATGTTTTATAGGTCTTAAATTCCTCCTTCAGCCAAAAAAAAAAAAAAGGAAAACTGTTGCTGCCGACACAAAATGACTAGTTGCTCGTAAAGCTTTCCAGAAAGTGTTACAAAGAAAGCTTTCATAATTGTGCTTATATATATATATATATATATATATATATGTGCATGTAATAGTCAGAGTCAAGGTTTAAAAACTTGACATTTCTATTTTTTACGATATTTTGGTGAAATTTCTCTATTTTAGAAGTACTGATGTGAAAAGAGACGATATCTTTTGCGTAAAAAAACTTAGAATTGATATTTGTTTTTAACATTCATATTTATCATATACTTAGTATTTTAATTGAGAATTTTATCTATTTTATGTATTATTAGCTATATAGAGTTTCCAAAGTCACATTTAAAAATAAAGTGTTTTAAAATTTATTTCCATACGCCAATTACCACCTATATTAATAAGGGATTTATCACGTAGGTTTTTTTTTTCTTTTTTGGATAAAATTTATGACGTAGGTTTCGGTTCCGTATCAAGAGAAGGTTTTGCATGATAATAATTAGTCCATATTTTTGTTTACATTTGTGTGGATAAATCGATGAAAAACGAAAAGTATGGATTATATACAGTTTTTAAATTTATATTAAAATAAAATGCAATCATATGGTGATTTTATTAAGTCATTTCATAAATATATATATTTAAATTTTAGTTGAATTTTAAATCCTACTAATGGTAAACCTTAGGTGAACGAGAAATGATAGCAACAACATTTTCAGCAAACGCATATAATAAAAGACGGTAATTCTGCATATATTTAGATGTTGTCATTAGATATTGTTGAGTATATTAAATATGAGTTTGGCTATAATTTTATAATATAATAAAATTATGATAAAACCCGTGGCCAACTTTTGTTCTTCATGTTTCGTAATGTCATTGGTGGCTCTGCGTTTTGGGCTCACACGGCTGACGACTAAGAATGCCTTTAAAACAGTTTTTAGAATATTCGAACTTGTTGAGTCCTTTGATCAATTCAGCGTCATTTTGGTTTCTAGACAAGTTTCGCTGTAATCAATGGCTTCTCATTGGTTAGACGAACATCTTTTCTTATGAATACAATGATTTGAAGTTTTACTTGCATCAAATAAGTTGTCTAATTTCTCACATGGTCGGTTGCTGAACAGTGACAAAATTTGAACTGGTTTTTTTATAAGTCTTTCAAATCTGTAGTGTGGTGTCAGGGCCTGATCTTTTTTAGTATAATTTGAGTGTAGTTTTTGAGTTGAATTTGAGTTATAACTTGAGTTGAAATTGTAACTTGAATAAAGTTGAGTAAAGTTGAACAAAGTTAGAACTTAAAAGAACATGAACTTGAATAAAGTTAGAACTCGAGTTGTTTTTTTTTTTTTTTAATTTTTTAGACAAAAAAACAGGCCCTTAGTTCCTATGTAATTTTCGAGTAGTGACTTATGAGATTTTATACTTATTATAATCAAGTTTTAATCGCACAATAATTGATGCTTTTTATAAAAATATTTATTTTCAATGTGAAATACGTACACTCTCTTCACTTGTTGTCCAAATTAAGTCCTTAAAAAATAGAATATTATTTTCCATTTTAAACTCTTCAGTTTTGTTCTTTTCTTTGTTATTTTGTTGAATAAACACACACTCTCCTGATTGATCAGATAAATTAAATAGGATCTTTACTACATCTATTTTTGAGGTATAAATCAAGTTGTATATCTGGATATTTTAAGTTGGAAACTTGGAATATCAAATGTATATCTTAACTTGGTCTAGGTACAATATTTCGTCCTTGTGCTTATTCTCAAAACCAACCAGTAAAATGATCAAAAGGTGACCTTTGCTTTGAGCAAACAACTATATCATTCCATTGGTGGTCATTGACAACTCAGGGCTATGGCTAAAGTCCAAACGATGAAAAGATAGAGTACCAAAAGCCTTAGCTAAGCAAATCATCAAAGATTGCGAGGTGTATAAACACAACAGCCACAACTAGGAAAGTCTTCGCTTGGTAGGAGAGATGGATTGTAGAAAAGTATCAAGGGCAATAGCACGCTCATTTACATTCAATTAATGTTGGGATTTTTTTTCTTTTTAAATGAAAGTAAGGTGGTTTTATCCGCACCACTTTTTTAATTAAAAGTTCTTATTTCAAAAACACCCTCACATAAAATGACCAAAAAAAGTATCAAGGGCAATAGCTCGCTCATTTACATTCAATTAATGTTGGGATTTTTACCTAGTCCTTAAATTTTTTGACATTTAGTTTTTGTGTTCTTTTTTTTTTTTTCTTTTTTTGAAAATATGGACAACCCGACCTCTCAACTCCTATTTTCTTAAACTTTGGATCTTTAGTCCCCAAGCTCCCACTTGGGATATTCTTAAACATTCACAAGAGAGAGCAAATCATATTAAATAAGGTGGTTTTATTCTTTTTTTTTTTCTTTTTAAATGAAAGTAAGGTGGTTTTATTCACACCACTCTTTTAATTAAAAATTCTTATTTCAAAAACACCCTCACATAAAATGACCAAAAAAGACAAGTATACTAAACTTAAATATATAGTTAAATTTTACTATTAAGAAAAATAAAAATAGTTTTTTTTTTCTTCTCTTCACACACCTCAAACACATCATCTCTTCATTTTAAACTATTGCTATTATAAATCTATAACAAAACCATAACTTTCACATTTCAAAGGCTATTTAAAAGAGTTGCGTGGAGGTATATTAATTTT
This sequence comes from Morus indica, assembly GCA_029231665.1. NCBI lineage: Eukaryota > Viridiplantae > Streptophyta > Magnoliopsida > Rosales > Moraceae > Morus > Morus indica. The sequence continues at coordinate 2,182,711 of JACAGA010000031.1, forward strand.
CTTTGATATTTGTTGTTTGACAGTTTTATTTTATTTTACTTTTTGCTTTTTTTATTAGTTTGATTGATTTTGTTTTTTCCTTTCATTCTTTTTTTTTTTTTTTTTTTTTTTGCTATTTATGTTCATATGTGATATATGATGCAGGAGACAGTCCTTTTGTTGACAATTTTTAATATGTTGCTCATGTTATGTTATTTGCTGCCAAGACTAAAACTTATATAATGGCTAGACTGATGTTGATGTGTCGTTTTTGCTTGTTTGTGTTGCTTTCTGAGTTCAAACGGCAAGACGTTTGAAGAGTTTTAGCTGCAGGTCATTTTACTTTGTGACTGATAGAGTTGAGTTTGGTCGTTCTGATCGAATTCCTCTAGGTTAATATCCCTTGTTGAGAGGCTTTACGCAGCTGTGATAATTTGGTGAATGAAATTGGGTTTCCACCCCTTTGATTACACTGTGTTTTTCCTTGTTTCTTCTCTGCATTTCTTCTTGGTTTGGACGTGATTCCTCTCCGATTTTGTTACCAGATTTGTTGCTCACAGCCCCCAATCGGCTTCTACGCCAATTATATCAATACCAAACTGGCACTTTCACTTGCTATCTTGTCTTTTTTTAGTTGCACGTTAATTTATATAACACAGTCATGTTCTCGTTTTTTTTTTTTCATTTATTTCTTTTTAGTTTTGAGTTGTTTTGCTTTTGATGAAAAAAAAGGTAGATGTAATATTAGAATAACAAATAAAAATAAAAATAGCATGTGTAGTGAAGAGAAAAATAAAGTGATAAGAATTAGTAATTTTATGAAAGATAATTACGGGTAATTTTAGAATAATAGAAATGCCTAAAAAGTAAGAAGACGTTTAGTTTGAGGATTTAAATCATGTGATTCGAACCATTTTTAATTTACGTGTATTTTATATGAGAGAAAATACTGTAGCAAACTACAAATCATGATTCGAATCAAGAAACGACCTCTACCAAATATACTCTAAGTTAAATCATTTTTATGTGAGTGTGTAGTTAGAATGTGGATATGAAAAGTAAAAATTGATGATGTGTCAATAAAAAATATTTAAAGACATTATTAGTGTTAAACATTATCCTAACAAAATGTGAGACTCATTTTCTATTAGTGGGTAGTACTCTGACCTCAAATAACATTCTTCTAAAATCACCCTATTAAATATTGCGAGATTCAAATATACCAAAGTGTTCACGCATATATAATAATACATCCAGGAACCACATTAATTTCTCAACTCACTCACATTATATCCAGTACTCAACACTAAACCATGGCTGATCACCCAGTTCACACTCAGGAGTCCTTCATTCACTCACTCCTAAACTCCTCCGATCCTTCTCATCCAATCTCTCCCTCAATAATCCACACCCCCGAAAGCCCTTCATTCACCTCCGTCCTTCAATCCCACATCCGCAACCTCCGATTCACCACCCCGAAAACCCCGGAACCCCTTTTAATCATCACCCCAACTCACGTTTCCCACGTGAGAGCCGCCATAATCGCCGCCCGGAAGCATCATCTCCACATGAAGATCCGCAGCGGCGGCCACGACTACGAAGGCGTCTCGTACGTCTCCCACAACGCCCCCTTCTTCCTCCTCGACATGCAAAACCTCCGCTCCGTCGAAATTGACATGGCGACCGAGACAGCATGGGTCCAGGCCGGTGCAACTCTCGGCGAAGTATACTACAAAATCGCAAAGAAAAGCAAAGTCCACGGGTTCCCGGCCGGGTTGTGTCCGACAGTCGGCGTCGGAGGACACTTAAGTGGTGGAGGGTACGGCACCATGATGAGAAAGTACGGCCTTTCCGTCGACAATGTCGTAGATGCTCAAATCGTCGACGTTCGCGGACGGATTCTCGACAGAATAACCATGGGAGAAGACTTGTTTTGGGCCATTCGAGGAGGCGGCGGAGCTAGTTTCTGTGTGGTCGTGGCTTACAAAATTAATCTGGTTCGGATTCCGGAAAACGTCGTCGTTTTCAGAGTCGAGAAAACTCTGGAGGAGAAAGGAACGGACGACGTCGTTTACCGGTGGCAGGAAGTTGCACCGAAGCTAGACGACGACCTCTTCATTAGAATTTTCTTCGACGTTGTGAAGAGTAACGATCAAAGAGAGAAGAAGACTGTAAGAGCTTCTTTTGTAGGGTTTTTTCTTGGAGATTCTGAGAGACTTTTGAATTTGATGTATGAAAGTTTTCCAGAACTTGGCTTAGAAAAATCCGATTGTACTTTCACAAGCTGGGTCCAATCCATTTTTTTCTGGGCAGATTTACCAATTGGGACGCCAGACGATTATCTTCTCGTTCGAACGCCTAAAAAGCTTGTCCACTTTAAGAGAAAATCTGATTATTTGAAAGAGCCAATTCCGAAAAGTGGTCTTAACTGGATTTTTCAGATAATGATCGAACTGGAATTTCCAATGCTGTCGTTTAATCCATACGGAGGAAGAATGGCTCGGATTCCGGCGAATGCGACGCCGTTTCCGCACGGCGGAAACTTGGCGAAGATTCAGTACTTGGTAAATTGGGATGAGCCGGGAACAGAGGCGGCGAATTTCTACATTGGCTTGTTGCGGAGGCTTTACTATTACATGACTCCGTTTGTGGCCAAGAATCCGAGGGAGTCGTATTTGAACTACAGAGATCTCGACCTGGGAATCAACGGCCATGATTCGAAGAAGACGAGTTACGAGAAGGGAAGGGAATACGGGATTAAGTATTTCAAGGATAATTTCCAGAGGCTGGTGGAGATAAAGACCAGAGTTGATCCCGGGAATTTCTTCAGGAACGAGCAGAGCATTCCGACACTTCCGATAGTAGAAAAGACTGGTGGGGTCCACTTGTTGGAGGCACGCATGTGATTGTATGTATTTTCCTTCGACTGGTGGGGACCACTGGCTGGGTTCATACATTATACATATATTAATTACGTACTCTTATTATTGATTTTTTTCTAAAAAACATTTTGTCGTTTACGTGGATCGTGTAGTTATTATTGGTTGGGTCCGTATGTTTCGTTCGTTTATAATTCACTGAACATCATCCTTTCCAAGAGGAAGCATTTGATTGTGATTGGTTCCGAGTCCGGACGTTGTACTTTGTGATAAAGTGATGACCGCAAATAATTAAACTCAGTAAAATGTTATATTTGGTATGAAAAGTGTGAAAATATATTGATCTCGATCACTTTTTCGATTCAAATTTTTAGTTTTAAATTTTTATAGTAAAAATTTTTTAAAAAATATTACATTAAAATTTTTTTCTACAGTAAAAAGCTCTCAAAAAATATTACATTTCAGTTCGAATTGAAAACTCGAATTCGTGAAGTGAACGAAACCATAGTTTTTGATATATTATTTAATTGCGCTCTAATCTATAATGCTATTTAATAGGTTTATTTTTTAATTATTATTAAGTTTTAAAATTATAAAAAATATATTTTTAGAGTTAAATAATTGAAAAATATACGTGGACTTTTATTTTTATTTTTATTAAATACTCTCTCAACTTTTTAAATATAACAATTTAGTCTTTAATTTTTTTTTTTTTTTTACGATTGATTTATTAACTAAAAATCTTTGTAATTAAGGTCCAATAAAAAATGATTTTTTTTTAATGTGAACATCTATTAAGGACAATGAAAGTCACGTGAGCATCTTGATGGATTAAGTAGCCCGTTTCAACTTGTTAGGCTATGATATTATGTGCAAATTGGACTTTTTGAGGACTTAGAATTTCTATCTTAAATCGTCAACACATTAAATAGGATGACCCATCGTCTCTATAAGTTAGTGTTTATTATTATATTAAATAATGTGGGATTAATAGATTAAGATGCTTATTTGAACTCGTTAGGCTTGATACAATATGCAAATTAAACTTTCTAACTTACACTTCCGTGTTAGTTTATCAATTAATTCTAAAAGCTTAAGTTATTAAGATGTAGACTAATAATAATTTTATATTTTAGCACTTTCCCTCACGTATGGACTAGATAATAAGTAATCATGTAGGTAAATTAATTAGGAAGCCCAAAACGTAAATATTTAAGTCCGAGATATATTAAAGAATTTAAATAGAAATAAAGAGTGTAATTACGGGAGTTTGAACTCAGATTTTCCGTCTCTGATATGATGTTAGTTTACCAATTTATTTCTAAAGCTTAAACTATTAGGAGGTAGGCTAAAAATAATTTTATATTTTAATAGTAAAGTTATGAAATTTTACATTTAAATGTGATGATCTCGAGTTTTTAATTTAGAGTAATTTGAAATACGTGGAATTCGTTCAAAAATAAATATGTGTGAAATTAGTTGTTTAGATTGTGCATTTCATGAAATTCTTTGTTTAGAGTTCATTAAGTTATATATATATATATATATATATATATATATGATCTGCTCATTACGAACAAGTAAAATAAGAGGTTGTTTGATTGGGAGATTCGTATCGTAATTTAAATTATAATTCGTGATTCGTTACAGTATTTTTTCTCATAAAAAATACACGTAAATTAAAAATAATTTTAATCGAAAATGGTTCCAAAAGTCTTTTCTAGACGTGCACAAGGATTTGAACTTGTCGATAATGAGCGAAGGGCATCAGGAAAATTACAACGTCATCTCATACTTTAGCATACATTTTTCACGGTTGAAGGTTGAGGAGATTGTCGTTTTTGTTGATGCCGATTCTATTTTCCAACTTATGCTATTTATGTCGGTGCTTTTGTTTCCGAAGAAATAGGTAACCAATGGATTTTTTTTTTTTTTTTGGCTTGAATACAAGTTCAATCTTGTTTTAAGATTGTGCCAGGTTGTTTGCCAATATCGAATGATGTTTGTGATTGTGATTTTCTTTATATTCCTACCTAAAACACTCCCTGTTTTTATAAAAATATCATTTTCACTTATCTTATTATGTAAAATACCCCAAACACTCTTTGTGTTTTGTGAAATTAAACTCAAAATATTTCCTGAAGCAACTAAATACCAAGATTAATCTTCTCAATCTTTATTAAATCATATTTAAAACACTATTAAATAAAAATAGTAAATAAAATCAATCTTAAAAAATAAAAAAAAACTCTCAAAATAATAAATGTGTTTGTTTTATTTGAATATTTATTTGAGAATTTTTATAAGTTTTTAATTAACTTTTTAGTTAAATGATATCTAAAATAATATTTAATGTAGATTTGGAAGGGTAATAATGATATTTTTAAAAATTCAATTACTTCAAGGCTTGTTTTAGGTATGTTTTTATAAATATAAAAAGTGTTTTAGGCATTATCATAATAAGAGGGGGTAAAAGTGGTATTTTGACGAAACACGAGATGTTTTCAACAAAAAGGGAAAAAAAAAATTAAAATCTCGTTCACTTCACCGATTCGAGTTTAGAATTTGAGTTTTGCTACAGTAAAAAGTTCTCAAAACAGTCACATCTAACTTTTTACGACAGTAAAAAACTTTTACATAAAGTTACATCTTAACTCGAATTACAAACTCAAATCAGTAAAGTGAACGGATCGTAAATACCCCTTCCAATAAAAAGTTTCTACGTAATTTCATTGGATGGCTGATAACAAGAATTACCACATTTTAATTTATACGGAGGGTTGATTTAGAAGGAAATTGACGAAACGTTTGTCGGCATTGGAAAAGTAACATATTACTGCATCAGATATTATGTTTCAAACAAATCTTTTTTTCACTCTCACAAAAACATGTAAAATGAATGACACCAAGATATTCAAATCTGGAAGAAATCAAAAGACAGGATTTTACTAATCCTGCAAAAGAATGAACTGTCCCAGCCTAAAAAAGAATGTGAAAAACATGAAAGAAAATAATCTGGACATTTTCTCATATTAAAACTGTAAAGCTTGAAAGTCTTAAAAGGAAGAGCACTGCTTCTTGGTCTTGTACCGGTAAAGAACCTTCTTCTTCTTGCTCGAATTGTTCTCGATTGTTAGGACAACCTTACCGGGCTCATTGGTCCGGAAAGTATTGCGAATCGGTCCTCCATTCAGTCCCATTTTCTTGGCCTTCTGAACAATTATGGTGTAAGATCCCTCATCGTTAGGAACAAATTCCTCCTTGTAGTTTACTTCCCAACCCAAAACCGTTAAGTCCCACACCACTGTGGTATCAGCCTGTTTACCAAATACCATTATAAATTTACAATTAATATTCAAAGGATAAGCCAAAAGGGGCATAATAAAAATGATCAGATAAAAGTGTCGGTGTTCGTAGAAATACAAGTTCTTAAATTTGAACATTTTTTTGACAAATATGTCTAAAAATATCAAAAAGTTGGAAAATTTCATAGAAGAATGTCATTGGTGTTACTGTTAAATATTTGATTTATGGATATTTCTTTCTCTTCAAGATATACTTGTATTGTGCGATCATTTTACAGAAATATCGAAAAAAATGGCAATATCGGACATAATTCCATTCTTTCAATACCTTTGGTGCGGGTATCTCAATGGTTTGAGTAGTTCCTGCTTTGACAAAGAGTTCAGAAACAGCATAATCATCGCCATAGAAGTCAAAGTCATTCTCCCTCATGAAGCCACCGTATTGCACAGGGATTTCCTCAGCCGGAATGTACCTGTGATGATTCATGATTTGGCGTTAAACATGTCCATAATTTCTAATGAAATCACATTGAGATTATTGGTATATATAAGGTAAATTATGTGAAAATACTACTTACTTAAGAAGGGTTTCAGTAACCTTCGCCGGCCGAGCAACGACGAATTTGCTCTTGGTTCTTTGAGTCAAGAAAGGTGATAAGAGGGCATTCAAAGCGTAGTACCAGAAAGGAACATTTATGAATATCTATCAACAAAACCATAAACAACATATCAATACCAATTTCACTTCTGAAAGTTCAATATAGTTTTTTTGTAACAAGAGATTTTAAGGAAACTCACATTCTTGGCGACCAACTCAGGGTAATTGTCCTGCAAAATGCTGACAGCTTGTTTCGTGGCGATTCGGAGCTCTTTCTTGGAAGGTCCCGGCGAGTTTTTGAGGTCATTGACATGAAGCAAAGAAGAGACTCCGGTCGGTTTCAAGTTAAGCTTCTGAATGCTCTTCTCCATCAATTGGCACCTCCACCTCAAGAAATGCGTCCTCTTCTCCTCCGTCCCAAAAGTCTTCTGGTAAAGCTCTTCGTTCTCGAACACGCCGAAGACGTTGTAGCACACGGGGTGTCCCTCCCGATCCACGCCATTGATGTAGGCCGCCGAGCTCAAGTCGACGCACAAGTCCTCCTCGTCCAAGATCGAATCGATCTTCGAATCCTTCCTCCATTGAAGGGTCTTCTTAAGCATCTCGAAGGCGTCATTGACCTTGAACTCTCTAGCCCTTAAGAACTTCAAGAGGACTACATCAGTACCTTCTGAGCCTTTGCTTGGCAAAAGGGGAACTCCCCAAAGGGAAATTTCCTTATTGACTTCTTCTTCTTTTTCGATTTTCTCTTCGGCTTCTTCATCTTTCTCTCCTTCCTTTACCTTTGCGTTATCACCCGCTTCTGGTTTTGGTTCCTCATCGTCGCATTTCTCCGCTTCTTCTTTTTTCTCTTCTTCCTTGGCTTCTTCGGGTTTCGCCTTCTCTTCGGTCTTCTTTGGCTCTTCTGGTTTTGCTTCCTGATCGTCACATTTCTCCGCTTCTTCTTTTTTCTCCTCTTCCTTGGTTTCTTCGGGTTTCGCCTTCTCTTCGGTCTTCTTTGGCTCTTCTGGTTTTGCTTCCTGATCGTCACATTTCTTCGCTTCTTCTTTTTTCTCTTCTTCCTTGGGTTCTTCGGGTTTCTTCTTCTCTCCGGTCTTCTTTGGCTCTTCAGTTCTGTAGAGATTGTTTCCGAGAATGGCTTCTTCAAGCTTCAATCTCAGCTCATTCAAAGCCTTCCTCTCAAACTCTTTCAGATCAGAGAGAGAGTTGCTCTCTTCCTTATAAGAAGAGCTCTTCTCAACAGTTCTGGGTTTGGATTCATCTTTGTCATGAGCTTCCTCAACGTTTTTCTTCGTCTCTTCTTCATGAACCAAAACATCTCCCTTCTGGGTCTCCTCGGGCTTAGCAACCTCAGCAGCCATTTTCCCAGAAATTTGAGTGGAAGAGAAAAAAATGACGAAATGAAGAGAGAAAAAGAATGGGATTTTCTTTTAGCCTTTGGTGGGATGGGATGGTTTGAGGAGTGAAAGAGAAAATGAAGAGAGGCTTTCTTATATATTTTTTGAAAATTTCAAACGAGGGGAGTCAGTGGACCCCACCAACGGTCACTTATCTGTAGCCACCGCATAGGAGAGCCGTTGGTAATCTTGGGATTCTTCTTTTTCTCTTTTTTTGTTTTTTGTTTTTTGTTTTTTTTTCCAGTTTCTAAGGGTTGTGCTAGCCTGGAGGCCAGCATACTTTTGGCGTGCAAGAACCATTTTGGCCCACAAAAGAGAACTCTATGTGGAACTCGGAGGCCAGCTCAGATGTGCTCGGGGGTTTAGTTAACTGATTTAAATTTAATTTAAATTGAGATATAATTTATATGAAAAATTTTTTACTATAAAAAAATTAAATATAACGGTTTATTTTTATTATAATAAAATTTAAAATTTAAATTAAATTAGTGAAATCGATAAGGCGTTTAGTATGCATTTAGTTGTTATTAGAATAAGAATCTGTTTAGTTCATGTATTTAGAAAATTATTCTTAATTTATGTATTTAAAATTCAAATTTTTTTATGAGATAAAAATACTAACAAAATTAAAATCATAAATTTAAATGTATGACGTATAACTTTTAAGAATTTATTTAGTCATCAATTTAAAATTATAATTTAAAATTTAAATTTTTTATGAAAAAAATACTACATAAAACCATAAATTATGATTTAATAGAGAAGATACACAAAACAGACATCTTTATGTCATTGGTTTAAGGGAGAAAGGTCAAAGTGAATAAAGGAATATATAACGTTTCTTCTCTAATTTGGAACGTTTATTATTGTCACGGCATGAGGGACAGACCATGAGCCAGCTTTGATTCCATTTGATGATTGTCTTCCAATTTTCTTAATTGGATTTTTTTTTTTTTGGGCAAGCTTTAGTAGCGTTGTTTATTTTTGTGGACAGCTAGCTAGATTTTCTTTTAGATTTTCAATAAAAGGTTCTTTGGAACCATCAAATACTATTTCAAAAAAAATAATAATAAAAACAAAGGAGTAACCTTAACAGCAATTTTTTAAATTGAAAACAATAGACCATCTGAAAAAAAAAAAAAAAAAAGTTGTATACAAATATACACACACACACTAAAAGCAAGTCATCTTTTATATAAAAAAAAAAATAAAACAAAAAAACAAAGGAAGTTATCTTTCAATTCTTCAGCATCTCGGCTCGTAAGCTTGCATTACTGTTCAAAACTAAGAATAAGACAAAAAAAAAAAAAGTGAAATAAGGATGGGAACGTTTAGCTCAAAAAAAAAAAAAAAATGCGGCAACTGTTTTTCTATTTATATCTATTTTTAACAGGATTTAGATCTATTTTTCAGTGTAGAATAAAAAGAATATTTGGGTCATTCAAAAAATAAAAATAAAATCCTCTAGATGAAATTAGAAAACGTTTAGTTATAATAATTTAGAATTATAAATTAGAATTATTTTTTATTTAAGTGTGTATTTTTTTTAAAAAAATATTATAACGAGTTACAAATTATAATAATATATTCGTTTCTGATAAAAAAATAATTTTAAATTTATAAATTAAACGTTTACTGATTCTCTGTACTTCCGTACTTTGCTCATTATATGCCACGTGGCAGCACCTTATGCATGTGATACGTGTACCACTATGTTTGACTGAGTCATATTGCCCATTATCATTAGTTGTCAAAAACGCTCAACCTCCTGCATGTGGTTGATAGATTATCGGATTCGTGAAAAGTTGATTCTCAATACCGCCGTCCACGATATTAATATAGACCCTCAGCCTCTTATCAAATTTATTCTTCAAAGGGTGGACCCAAATTTAATTATTATATAACTGCCATCCTTCCATGTGATCCGCAGAAAGTTATGGAAGATGTGTGAACGTCTATAAACTATAGTCCAAAAATTTCCAACAATTGTTCCTTCTAACAATGTGACGAGAATCTTGAAATTTGTTTTATTATCATTAAACAAATGGTCAATTTCTTTCGTGAAAGATGAATATTCGGTTTAAGACCTTCAAAATAAAAATTAATGGTCAAAACCATTTTGGAGGACCACTGTTCTTTTGGCTGTTTGAGTAAATATGATTAAACTTGTATTATTTCTACACATTATATGATCATGTTTATTTTATCGATTCGAGTTTTATTATCAGAAATAGTCATATATCACTTTTTACTACAGTAAAAAATTCTCATAAACAGTAACATCTTAATTCGATTTAAAAACTCGAATCAGCAAACTAAACGAATCCTATAAGTATTCCGCTTAAGTTGTGCACATTAACACTGCAAGCCATGTTCGTGTCAATTTGTTTGCTAAATATATCTTGATATGGGTTTGAGTAGAAAGCGTGACAATAATTTGAATTTTCAAATTTATTAACCAAAAGATAACTTAATGATATTCGGCACTATAAATTTTCTTCACCAATTAATATTACTATTTGTGCTACCTCTTTGTGGGGGGGTTCGTTGCTATTTCATCCCTCCACTTTTGTTGTTTGTTATTGCACTAGGAAAAACTCGTAGAGTAATTGTACACTTAAATTGTTCACTGATTGTTATTTTACGTGTCACGTGTTATTTCTATTGAAAATCCTAAAAAGAGTTTCTTCATTAACATTTCAAAATCCAGAGAAAACGTAATTATGTTTTGTAGATCAGGGGCATATCGTTACAAAGCTTATAATGATGTAGTGGAACTCTAAATAAATAAGAAAAAAATTATAAGATCCGTCAATTTAATTAAGATATCGGAAAAACAGGGTATTTATAAACTAGTTTATTCACCCACGAACATCAAGAAAACAATCATTAGTGGCTCGTTAATTTTAAACCCCGTTTATTTTACCAATTCAAGTTTTGTTACAGTAAAAAACTCTCAGAAACAGTCACATTTAACTTTTTTTACTACAGTAAAAAAACTCACATAAAATAAAATCTCAACTCGAATCAGTGAACTAAATGGGTCCAAAAAATACCGAGTAATCAAAATAGGGATGTTGAGAGAATTCTCAAAATGTATATTATTAATCACCACAAACTTAATAATAAATAACTAAAACAAGCCTTAAATACAACCTAGTTTCCTAATCATATTCAAGTAATAGAAGACAATTAAAATAATTAAAAATAGAACACTAATTTAGGGATAGAAACGAGACGAGGCGAGGATGGAGAATGATTTTTCATCTCTATTCTCATCCTCATCCCTGCTTAAGAAGAAACAGGTTAGAATTGGAAAATTCTCTATTGAGAAACTCTTCTCCATACTCGCCCTATTCACCATTTAATATAATTATACATTTCAAAATTATAGCAATTTAAAACAAAAATAAAGTGTAAGTTTAAATCAAAATCAAATTAGGTTCTATAAAACAAATCATATGCAAATCAAACTTAATAATAATGCCACAAAAATACTGAAATTATTTTAACAAAAACACTGAAATTATTTAAAAATATAGTATTGCATATATTTATTTATATAAGAGAGAAAGAGGAAAATATGCTAAAATTTGAGATGAATTAAAATTAATAGGTCAATAGTTTACATAAGTTAATAAATAGGCTAAATTATTATTTTCGTCAATAACTTATCTGGTTATGAACCATAACTTGACAAGTTATTATTCATAATTGTCTATAACTTGTCCGGTTATGAACCATAACTTGACAAGTTTGTCCATAATTTATCTGGTTATGAACCATAACTTGACAAGTTATGGCTTATTAATTTCTATAACTAAAAATTGGCCTATATACTTTCTTAAGCTTTTCATATTGGCCTATTTTATACTATTTCCCTTTATATAAATGGCATGTTTAGTTTACTGATTTAAATTTTTAATTCGAATTAAGATGTGACTTTATGTGAAAATTTTTTACTGTAAAAAAAGAATAAAATGTAATTATTTTTAAATTTTTTTTACTGTAATAAAATTTAAAATGATAAAATGAATGGAGTCAAAATATATAACAAATGAAGATCGGACGAAGGCAGGGCGGGGAGCGTTTCGACAAACAAATAGAACACTAAGGTCCCATTCATTTTGCTGATTCGAGTTTAGAATTTGAGTTTTGCTACAGTAAAAAGCTCTCACAAAAAATCACATCTAAATTTTTTACTACAGTAAAAAACTCTCACATAAAATCACATCTCAACTCAAATTAAAAACTCAAATCAGCGAATTAAACGGGCCATAAACCATCCTACAACATACTTAAATGGAGCACAAAACTATCCAGCAGCATAATTCCTGACAGCCGATAACAATAAGTTACTTCGACACGTATGATATTTTTTTTGCTAGGAAACGACACGTGCTCCATCAATTTCCATTTGATGAATAAAACGACGCATAACATCAATTCTTTTTGGCTGAAACGACGTGTCGCACACCTATAATTGCTTAAAACACATTAAAAGAGCTAATGAGTAAAAGGAGTAAAGTTGTTTATATATATATATATATATTTAATTAATAATTCTAAAGCTTAGGGTAAAATTGAAAAGAAATTTTTTTTGAAAGGTCAAGTTTTGATATTTCTTTTTTTAATTAGTGGGGGCAGCTGCCCCAACTTTGCCCTTAACAGATCCGCCACTGGACATTTGACAGTGAGATTCGGAACTGTAGAAACAGTTTTGCAATTGCAAAGAAAAACGACAATGCATTTCTAATCTCTTTGAAATCCTGTCATTCGTTTCTATTCTCTAGACGAATATATTTCTCTTTCTTCTCCCTTTATTTATTTATTTATTTTTTTTAAATTTGAACTAAAGATCCGTAAAGCAGTATAGAATTTGTGCCTTGAATGGTACGGGTGCTTACCTAGTGTATGTTTTGTTAATATCATGTCAAGTTTATAATACACACATTAGTCTCGTTCGCTTCGTGAATTTGAGTTTCAATTCGAATTGAGATGTGACATGTTCTGAGAGCTTTTTACTGTAATAAAAAAAAATTAAATGTGACATTTTCTGAGAGCTTTTTACTATAAAAATTTAAAATTAAAAAATTAAATTGGTGAAATGAACTGATGCCAAAATTAACAGTTTCTGTGTGAATATGGTTTGAAACAAAGATCTATCGATACTCTTGGCAATTTTCTTATAGAATTATTACAAGGCAATTTTCATTATAGAATTATTACAAGGTAAAGGTAATTCAATAGGAAAATAATGGTTCCATGTCGATCGAAATAGTTGTATATCTAACTAAAGTCCTGGCAAAGTCAGCTAGAAACGTTTCAAGTGAAACCAAATCAAGATATTACACATCAATCAACAACACTTCCCTGAACCACTATAAATCAATTCATTGCCATTTAGCAGAATTAGTCTAAACAGAAAATCCATATAAACCATCTCACGCTCACCGGTTTTACAGTTTACATTGCACAAATACATAAGTTCCTCTTTTCTTAAACGACTTCTAATGGTGACAAAAACTGCGGGAATTTACTTTAAATTGGGAATAAAACAGCTATCCTTGTTTCCCTTCCACAAATTCTGGAACCTAAGTTTGTGACTAAGGCATAGAGTTCTGTGCAACTAACACATAAAGTGAAAGCTGGAAGAATAATATACCTCTGTATTAACACCACAAGCTTTAATATATCTCGTCGTCTGGAACATCTGGAGTCAAGAATTTCCTTGGATCTTTACTGATTTCTTCGTAAGTAATCCTTGCTTTCACCCTTTCTGGTACAGGCGCAAGAGCGATAATGCTATCTCTATCAATAACTCCATCCAGTAGTCCATACTCAACTGCTTCTATGGGGGACATATAACGATCCCTGTCAATATCCTTTTGGACTTGTTCAAATGTGCGACCAGTGCAATTAGCAATAATTGATGTGACATTGTTCTTGTTATGCATGATTTCTCGGGCTTGAATTTCCACATCTATTGCCTGTCCACTAGCACCTCCTAGAGGTTGATGAATCATTATCCGCGTGTTGGGCATTGCGAAACGCTTGCCTTTGGTGCCACCACCAAGGATGACAGAAGCCGTTGATGCTGCAATGCCAAGCGCAACTGTTGATACATCAGCCCTCACGAGCTGAACAACATCATAGATAGCCATTGTAGCGCTGAAGTAAATAACATCAAGCAAATCAGCTACGGAAATTTATAGTGCTACAAGAGCTTAAGTACCAAAACAAAAAAAAACAAAAAAAAAATACATGTTTCTGGACAAGCAAATCAGCTACGAAAATTTATAGTGCGACAAGAGCTTAAGTACCGAACATAAAAATAAAAAATACACGTTTCTGGACAAGAAACCTGTTTCAGTAGATCACTAATTCATCTAGTTCAGTTCACTGTGGCACCACAAGGGTATTTCAATTCAGTGAAATCTTATGCTAAGAAGCAGGAATTTTATTAGTTTCCACAGAAATAGACATATGATATGTTTTCCTTTGCGTTAAAAGAAGAACAAAGAGGGAAGGAATGCATAAACCAAGAGCCAGATTGTCTCAGACATAGAGATAATGAAGTCATAAATAGCAAGATCAAAAAATCATATTTATCCCTGCTTCACTGATCCACGGGCAACTTCAAAAGGCAGTCTTGTCAGCAAATATATGGGGTGAGGGAGTTTCCATCAAATTCTAGAGTCTGATGTTGAATAGCATAATTCATCATCTTTATTTATTGTGTAGACCGTAGAGTCGGAGATGGAGAGGAGTTATTTGATAGGTCCCCACCTCTTAAGTTTGTATACACTAGAAGGGGGAAGAGAGACGGGTAGGGACATGCTAGTAATTTGGGGTAGCAATGAGTATCAGGAGGTGGAATTCTGTTAGTGAGGGTGAGGAGTTAGTTACTAGCCAAGAGAATAAATAGCCTAGCTAAGGGTGAGGGAAGGCATCGTGAATTCTATGCATGAGTGGCTATTGGGAGTCTGGGGATTACTCGAAAATCCACCATTATCTTGCTTTCTGCATTTCAGTATTTTCTTCTTCTTCTTCGTTGAGTCTAGGGCCTTCAATGAGCCTTGAGTTGTAATCCTCCATTTCAAGTAATAAAAACTACGTGAGTTGGATCCAGGAAGTATCAATTTGTTGACTAGATCTTAGTTAAACTCCTAGGATCCTAACAATGGTATCAGAGCACCGATCCATGGCACCTAAACCAGCGGATCCGGAGAGGGTGACTACGGTGGAAAAAGGACTGGTGGTGGTCCAGGAGGCAACCTCCCGCAGATCCGTGAAGACGTGGCTTGGGCTGCGTGGTGAACTGGGGAAGGTTCGGACTCAGTTGGAAGACGTGCAGGCGGCGCTGTGGAGGATGGAGGCACTGCTGGCGGCGCGGCCGATGGCCGGTGAGGCCGAGTGGGGTCGCGACGGCAAACGACGGGACGGGGAGAGGCGAGATCGCGTGCCTCGGGGCGAGGAGAGCCCAAATCGCGACCACCCAGGCGGAGTGGAGGTGCCAAATCGGGCGGATCTTCGCCGGGAAGCGCCGATTCGCGAAGATCGAGGCCGCGAGAGGGTGTTCCGACGCCGGAGAGACGTGGTTCTCATGGAGGAGTGCGTGATCCGTCGCGATCTGGGGCTGGGTGGTCCGGATCTGCAGCGCGAGGGTTGGTTCGACGACAGGAGGAGGGCGGAAGGAGGTCGCGACCGTCGGCAGAGGGAGGCGGAGCTTGGTCGGCGACGGGAATCAGAGTGGGAGCCCGAGTTAGAGGAAGAGAGGCTTGCTCCGGGGCTGGGACGGCAGGGGTACCCTCGGAACAGGGAACCCAGCCGTGATTCCGTCATGGTCGGGGCAGATTCCGGCCGGGTTAGGACTGGGTCACCTGATTCCGGCGAGATTCATGTGGATTCCGGCGAAGGCAAGACCAGATCTTCCAGTTTCAACTCCATTAAGGCTAATCCCGGTGAGATTGGTGTTGTTTTTGAAAATTCCGGCCAAATTTGGAGCGGGTCTCATGATTCTGAGGTTGTTGAGGTTGTTTCCGGCAAGGTTGGGGCTGATTCCGGCTCGGTTTGGACTGGGCCTCGCAATTCCGGCGTGAAAGGGGCTGGTTCCGGTGCTATGGAGGCAGATTCTGACGGAATTGGAGGGGAACCCATAAATTCCGATGCCCTTAAGGCTGGGTTTTGTGATTTTGACGCGATTAGGGCATATTCTGGCGAGCCAAGGGCTGGGTTTCTCAAATCCGGCATGATTTGGGTTGGTTTCGATGCCGTTAAAGCTGGGCTGCACACCAATTCCAGTGACATTTGGACTAGGTCTTCTTATTTCAGTCCAATTGGGGTCGGCTCTACAAAGAGAGGGGTGGTAGAAGGGGGGTTGAAAGAAATTGGCATGGTAGGAATTGGAGTTGGAAATTTCACAAAGGGCAGACTTGGAATTGCCGTTACCTTTGACGTTCCAAGATCCAACCTCATCATCAAGATTGGAAGGAGGTGGAGTCACACGGCTGTGATTACTTAACACCTTGAGGACAAGGTGTTTCTTTGAGGCGGGGGTATTGATAGGTCCCCACCTCTTAAGTTTGTATACACTAGAAGGGGGAAGAGAGACGGGTAGGGACATGCTAGTAATTTGGGGTAGCAATGAGTGTCGGGAGGTGGAATTCTGTTAGTGAGGGTGAGGAGTTAGTTACTAGCCAAGAGAATAAATAGCCTAGCTAAGGGTGAGGGAAGGCATCGTGAATTCTATGCATGAGTGGCTATTGGGAGTCTGGGGATTACTCGAAAATCCACCATTATCTTGCTTTCTGCATTTCAGTATTTTCTTCTTCTTCTTCGTTGAGTCTAGGGCCTTCAATGAGCCTTGAGTTGTAATCCTCCATTTCAAGTAATAAAAACTACGTGAGTTGGATCCAGGAAGTATCAATTTGTTGACTAGATCTTAGTTAAACTCCTAGGATCCTAACATAATTACAACACATAACCTAATTGCACATGACAGAGTGTTCACAGAACACTCTTAATAGTATGCTTATTCCAAATAAATTATCCAAGGAAAAAAAAAGGGGAAAACATAGGCAAATACATGAAGTTTATAAAACTTTTTCATTGAAAAGAATTCTCATAACTAGTATTCTCCAATTTTTTTTTTATATAATACGGGATTGAACCCGCAACTCCCAACCTAAACCCCCCAGTACCACTAGACTAAGAGGTCTTAGGCTAGTATTCTCCAAAATTAACTTATATAAAAATAGAGGGGAAACAAAAAGACCGCCTTTTACATCTCTGTCACTTGTTATGAGTCCTCGACCTGTGTTTGGGCCCCCACACATAACTAAACATTTGTTTTTCCTACAGGGTGACCCATGAATCATTACCCCTGGCTTTTCTTCAAACTTAATAGATAACGCAGTATCTGTGTTAGTCATCAATCATACCAGTCATTTCACTTCAAACTCGCATACTAATGTAGTACCACCTAGCAAAACTCAAATTTATAAAAATTGCCACCATTAAGGGGTGGAACGCTATGCGACCAACTATATTCTCAACTTCAGGAGTCAAAATCACAGGGGGCTCGACAGTTAGCTGATTTTCAGGTTGACTACTGATTTGCTTTGGATATTTATAAAGTAGGAAACAAAATCTTACGGCCTATACATGTCTGACGCTACTGAAAATGGGGAACCGCAAACCACATGCATGTATGTAACAATTATGCAATTAACACTTCTAAATTTTATGCTTTTCTTGAAGTTTAGTAGGTTATGCTCTTTCCATCAGCAAACCCCGCACTCACTGTACAAGGGAAGAATTATTCAATTCCAACCGGGCCGTGGAGCTTTAGTAATTGGCATCCTCAAACATCCCAACAAATAGACAACATGAAACACTTACCATTGGTATTCAAACGAGGTAAACACAACAATTACTTTACCAGGTTAGACCACTACTTGACCCCCATCGAAGCATTGAAGAGCAGAAGCTATGGTAATTGAAAACCACGAGCTTGTTTGGTCGGAGGGAAAAGTGGAAGGAGGAATAGGCGTGGGACGATTAGTAGAAGGATTATGGGACTTATGGTTGTTTGCGAGGAGGGATTTGATAGGGGTGATAGTTTTAAATCTTTCAAAGAACCCCAATTTCAATCCCTCACAGGAAACAAATTAAGAACAGAATACATGCCAAACACAACAAGAGAAAGGTCTCTCAATCCCTCTACATTTTCCTTGACTAGGTTATACACCTTTCTTTCCCTCCTACCAAACGCAGCCTTAAACAAGAGCCCGCTTGCACTACAAACATTCAGGGCCGTTTGTTTTTCGAACACATGATTCTGATTCTGCTAAAGTACTTTTCTCACACAAAAAAAAAAATTGAATAGAAAAAATTCCAGCTAATGAGTTCTTTCACAAAATTTAAATTCAAAATCATAATCGCTGAATTCAATGTGTGAACCAAACGGGCCATTTAACTCAGAAGCTGACTAGGAAAACATTTCAGCAGAAACACTTCATTTGTCTGCTAATATTAGTATTAGAGGCATCTAATGCAAAACCCAGAAGTTCATCTAACCAATAAAAAAATGACCAAACAAAACAAACCAAGTGAAGCTAAAAATTAAAGAAAGGGAAAATAAAAAGAGACCCAGAAAGAAAAGAAAAGGGGGTTTTGTGGAACCTGAGAGAGCCACCAGTGGAGTTAATAAAGAGCTTGATATCCTTAGTGGAATCCTGGGCGTCCAACAAGAGAAGCTGGCTGATAATGGCGTCAGCGACGAAGTCATCAATGCTGCTTCCCAAAAAGACGATTCTCTCCCTGAGGAGGAGGCCCATGGCGTCGGACTCGGCGCCTCTCATGGCGGTATCGGGCGTCTGCGGAGACGAGGCCAAGAGAAGAGATGGGGTAAGGAGGGATTGGGGTTTGGAAGAGGAAGTGGATTGGAAGCATTTGGCGAAGGATGAGGCTCTTTTAGTTTTGAGAGAGGAGATTGGAAGGTGGGAGGAGATGGGTTTGGGGCGAGAGCTGTTGGGGAGTTTGAAGCAAGGAATTGGGGATGAGAGGGAGAGCACGTCCATGGCCGTTTAAGAGAGAGAAAGAGAGATTTGGGTAAGACTTGTTAGAGAGAGAGAGAGTGACGAAAGCCCGGAAGATACTCTTCATTCTTCGGTTTAGGTGAGAAGCAAACAACTCACAACATGGGTCGGGTTTTGGTTTTTGTTTTTCTGGGTGAATTGAAAGGGACATAACAAAAAAATAAAATATAAAATAATATCTTATAAATAGCAAAATTTAATACCATTAAGATAATTAGTGTAATTTTTGTTAATTCTAAAATATTCCAAAACAACCTCCATAAATTTTCCATGTAATGTGTAAGGCATGTTCTTTTTGTCTAAAAAATTAAAAAAAAAACTTAAGTTTCAACTTTATTTAAATTCACGTTTTTTTAAGTTTTAACTTTATTCAATTTTACTCAACTTTATTCAAGTTCTAACTTCAACTCAAATTATAATTCAAATTTAACTCAAAAACTATACTTAAGTTACACTCTAAAAGAATAACTCTGTAATTTTTCTTAACTGTAGAGAAATACAACTATATTTTCTAAAGAGAGGTTTACTCTTTATTTTTAGGAGAATTTCTAGTGAGTGTGGAAATTCATATCAATCACTTTGTTGAAAAATCTATTTTAATTTCCACGTCAAAGTGGTATACTTGAATAAGACTTTAATAGTATAGAATCTAATTTACACAGCTCCAAACTTAATTGGATAACGTAGGCCTAATAGATGCTGTTAGAGTAATTAGTTAAAAGTAAATAAAAGAAGAGGATTTCAGACTCTTCGAGATCTATTTGGTTAGTTTAATAATACCCACCAACTCATAAATATTGGAGTAATTAATATATATAAAAGAATAAAAATATATAATTTGTCATGATTTTGTATAAATTCATTATTTATCTCATTTTAAATAATTAAGTGTCATGATTTTTTGTTTTGTTTTTATTAATTAAATAAATTATTTTTCTTTGGGTGAAGTATAAATATATTATATATATATATATATTTTCATCTAAGTGATATTTCTGGGGGGTTTTTTTTTTGTCCTTATTAAAACCACACACACATATTTTAAATACCCGTGATGAGGGTTTAAACCAAACAGCGGATAAACAGGGTCAGAGCTAGAGGAGCACTACTTTCGTTTTGAATTGCTGGATGAAATGCTTTTTTGAAATGGAAAACTTACATTTCTATACCCAAGATTATTAAAAAAAAAATTATAGCTTGTGTTTTGGAGCTTTTTTATTTAAAAAACCATTCTTCTATACATTTGGATTGCCAATTTATGCTCCCTCTAAACCCCTAAAAGTAACAACGTTAACGAAAACAATTTATAGATCATTTATACTACCAAAAAAAAAAAAAAAATGAATCAACTGACGGTCAATTCAAGATCACTCCTATAGATGAGTCGACAACTGCATTTCTCTGATAGCATCGAGTGACAAGGTTGAGAAAGAACCTAATATTTGAGCCAACCACTCATAGATTCTCAAGGAAAGACATAAATTAGACATCAAGTGTTGACATTTTCTGCTCCAGGTCTACAACACCTGCTCAGCCAGGGCAGTTTTTGTTGTGAATCACCGATAAATCTCTCATTTTAACTAAGACTCTGACCGATGATGACGACGGTGATGGCTATGCCGGTGTTGGTTAGACTCTGAATACACAGATAAATGTGAATGCTCATGTTCATTCTCCCGTCTACTCTTTTGCTTGCTGCTGTGATTCTCTCTCTTGGTTTCGGAATGTTGACGTGGATAAGAATGCTTTTGCTTGCCCTTACTTGTAGACTGACCATTGCGGTCCGAATCTTCAGACGAATAATGGGAACACACGTCTCTGCTCTTATAATGCCTATCAAAACTGGAATCCTTTGATGGTAAAGATTTCATAGGCCTGCACCTCCTTTTGTCACTTCTATGATGCCTATCCTTGCCAGAATCTTCAGATGAACACGAATGCTTTCTTCTTTTTCCAGTACTAGAATGATGCCGGCCAGCATCAGATTCCCCTGACGAGTAACACTTGCGGTTGCTCTTTTCTTTATGCCTATACAACTCAACATCTGAGGAACTCGATTCAGAATGATTATGCTTCTTGTTCTTCCTCTTATGTTTTCTTTTCTTTTGCCGCCTCTCTCCATCCTCGGAAGCAGAAGAGAATTCATCTTCTTCCAACTCCTCACTATCACTATCACATGAAAATTGATGCTTTTTGTGCCTTTTCTTCTTGGACTTCTTCTTGGATTTGCTTGAGAAGTTGGTCAGCAACTCCGGAATGTTACCCCCACTAAGGAAGCCTACAAAAATGGAAAGAAGATAAAATATCAAAAACCTATTAGAGAGAAATAAATTGACGTAGTAAAAATAGCATGAGACAATAACAAATCACCTCCATACTCATTAAATATGTCCTCGGCAACTATTTGCTGGTTGGGGTCATCTGGTTTAAAGCCTCCACGAGGAGGACTTATTCCTGGCTTTTGCTTTAGCTCCCATTTTAGAGGCTGCACCATAACCAAAAATCTCATTATATGATCTAAGAAAATGACAATATTCTTGACACCACCAATTTTTTACCCCTTGCTCAAACCCCATTATAGAATCAATGGAACCAGCCGCCAGTAGAAAGACCTATAATAGGTGATCGATCATTTAGGAATAGAAAGACTACACGTTTGACAGCTCAAGTTTCTTAAGAGACCCATTTCTAAATTCTATGCCTTCTCAACTCATGTTCAATTAGCTGTGGCTATCTGAAACCTAATGTCGAGTTTGTCATTACAAGAAGGTTGTGCTTCTATATCCCCCTCCCCTATGCCAATTTTCTGTATGTTCCCATATTATTTGCATATATTCGATGTAAAAAATAAAACAGCCAAAGAAGACCAATCAACTGTCTCTTGATGCCCCTACTAGTATTCCGACAAGTCCACTCCCACAGGAAGGGCCCTAAACCCCCTCAAACTTTATGGCTTACGTATTAGATAATGATAAGAAGTTTTCTACAGACAGAGAAAGTGTAATTCCAAGTTATGAACTAACATCCTAATCAACTTTCTAGAGTCTTGAGAATGAAAAACAATTAAACTAACCTCACTAGGATCTGTGTGGGCAAGAATAGCAGTCAAGGGGTCATCTCTTTTCAATCGACTCTCTTCATTAGGCATTATAGCATCTCTTAATGGACACTCACGATCACCGCTTTGGTGACCATAAGTTCCACATCTAACGCATTTCACATTGCGCACTTCAACCCCAAATGGTTTCACCCTTGCAGGAACACCAGTCTCCAATCTAAAAGTCATCATAGTTAAACCACACATGCATTGATGCAAATGTATGAAGCGGACAAATAAAAAGAAGAATGAAAGAAAGAAAGAAAAAACCAAACAAACAAACAAAATCAAAATTATTGGTCAATAGATCTATAATAAGTC
The DNA here is from genome assembly GCA_029231665.1 of Morus indica. Classification (NCBI taxonomy): domain Eukaryota; kingdom Viridiplantae; phylum Streptophyta; class Magnoliopsida; order Rosales; family Moraceae; genus Morus; species Morus indica. The sequence goes on from JACAGA010000031.1 coordinate 2,205,389, forward strand.
AACTCTACGAATTTCAAAGAATTCATCAACTCATCTATTTAAAAAATTCCAATGAACCATTTAAAAAAAAAAAAAAAGAAAAAATCAACAGAAACCTCTAAGAACCTAAATAGGAAGTAGACCTTGGTCAAGGATATGCCTTTTCGTTAGCATACAGATAAAACATCGAGCAACCTCAAAATAACATCAAAAAGTTGCGTGCGAGTATTTATAGATTTATGATAGCAGCACAATAGCATTTGATCATACTGTGGAGCCTTAGTGAAAAACTATACCGTGGAGCATTTTTCAAAACTTCAAATTCTTCTTCAGTTGGTAAAGAGCGGCCAAAAACATCTTTTGGCCTTGGTTTCTTCTTCTCTTCCCTGACTAAGTGATCTCTACCAGGCATGGATTCCGGGGGCCTGCAAGATAGAAAAGTCTACTATGTTATGACCAAATAAAGCAACTTACATGATGAAGAAAGCAATTGAAAAGGCATTTAATATATCTTATTGTTTCTAGATACGAAAAAAAAAAGGGTGTAAGTAATACATTGAAGTGGACGCCCCAGTTGTGGTTGGGTCTTGGGAAGGGTTTTCTTGCTCATGTGTTTTCATTTCATCAGCAATCTCTGCTGCTTTAGCACTTTCAGCATTGTAACCAGGTGGCCGAACATACATGAAGCTAACGGCTTTCATAATCTCCAGCTGAAAAGTGCAACCCACTATTTATTAGAGTATGCAAAACAGCTCATAACAAAACACAAACTAAGTTAGGACAACAAAACAAAAGCTATGATGTTCATCATAATTGCTTGAATTTTTTGTCTATTTCAAATTGAGATGGTCGAATGTAATATTCAAGCTTCTTTACGATCTGAGACAAAAGGGAGAAAGGATAACAACAAGGATATCTGTTAGGAGAAGTAAAGAAAAAAAGGAATCATGCTTATGGATAAGAAGAGAGAAGAACCTTTTCCTTTTCTTTCTTGGAGACGAGAGCCGTCTGCCGAAAGAACTCTTGCTCTTGAGCATACTGGAGAGATAAAAAAGACATAGAGAGTTAGTAAGCAATTGAGGACTATTGGAAGAAAAAGAAGAGGGAGAAGAGAGAAAAACTTGCCTCACGAGAGACCTCCTCTGAGCGACGGAGGCGGTTGGCATGGGTCTGCTCTGCAATCCACTTGCGGCGTTGGTTCGGGTAGGAGAGAGGATGCCATGGCTTCTGGTTGAGGTATGAGTGGCTCCACGCTGTCCCCGCCTTCATCTTGTAATCGACCTCACCGCTTTTACTTGTTTCCGAAAATCTCTTGCTCAGCCTTAGCCCTTCTCCCTCCTCTCCTTCCATTTTCCCCCTCAAATCTATCTATGATCCAAATCCAATAACTTTTCTCCACCAACAAACAACAGCAACTGCAAAATGAAGATGAACTTAGAATCCCAGAACTCTATTGCAATTAAATTCTTACCTCCCATCTCCATCCATGTTTAACATTCAAAGAATCCGATGACCTTGGCCCAAATGTTTCTAAAGCATCACCTAAATGAATCATAACTTAAAATATGCAACTGCCTAAAAAATACAAAATAAAAAAATATTAAGGTTTCTCTGCTAAAATTAAAAATTTAAGGAAAAATTTTATCCGTCGACCAGGTTTATCCAGAGCCAAATTACATCATCATAACAATTAAAAAATCCCGGTGGTTAATGGCAATAAGGAACAATATCTCGTAAATTAAACTCAAATTAGGAGCATCAAACTCCAATAAACTCCATTCACGAACAATTACTGAAAATAAAAACCGGGCATAAAAAATCATTTCAATGAAAACTACAGTACTTGTTCCGTTCTCAGCGGAAAAACATCTGAAAACCATAACTTAACAAATTCAGAATTCACGAAAATATATTCAATTGGCAAGAAGAAGAAGAAAAACAGGAACCTTAGAATGTGACAGTTCGGGATGAGTGGAGGATCTTACGATATCAGAACGGCAGCGAAGAGAGTAAATGCTACCGGAATCGCAAAGCCAATCGGAACCCTAGAATCCCAATCCGTCGTCCTCAACCTCGAAGGACTGCGACATGTGTATTGGCTTCGTTCTGATGAATAGAAAAGGAGAGAATTGTTTCTGAGAAAAGAAGAACAAGACACCGGGAGCGCGCCGTTTTTGTGCCCCGCTTACAAGCCGAAGAAGATGATAACTGGACCTTTTTTTTTTTTTTTTTTTTTTTTTTTTTTTTTTTCTGATAACTCATTAATAGGGCGTTTAGTAGTCCTTTTTCATAGAATAGTCGAGCCGCATAGAATAAAGATGAGTTCGTTCAATTGAATTTTTAATTTAAAATTAGATATAATTTTATATGAAAAATTTTTTATTATAATAAAAAAAATAGATGTGATTAATTTAGAGTTTTTAGTATAATAAATTTAAAATTTAAATTAAATTAATAAAATAAACGAAATTTAAATTTAATTTATTTTATCAATTTAAATTTTTAAATTAATTTTTTAATATTAAAAATTTTTAGAAATATTAAATTTAATTTTTTTATTACAGTTAATTTTTTTTTTAAAATATCACATTTTAATTTAAATTAAAATTTTAAATTCACGAAACGAATGAAACCTCAATCGATCCCGTGTCATAAAACCTCCATAGTTAAGTTCATTATTTGAAGTAATAAAAATAACCACCTTAGAAGTTAAAGTTCATTATTTGAAGTAATAAAAAAATTATTTTTAAAAATCCTATCAAAAAAGAACTAATTATCTAAGAATTTTTTTTTATAAAAAAAGACATTTTAAAAGGAATTATTTTACTTAAAGAAATTTGGAAAACGAACGGTCAAAAAATTATATAAGTATTTCAAAGAGATGTTGTAAAACAAAGAACGGTAAAAACATGTTAAGAAAAAAAAAAGAAAATGAACAAAGAAAAAGAAGAAGAAATATAAAAACGTTATAAAGAAGAAAAAAGAAGAAAAGAAAAGTTTAAAAAGAAAAAAAAATAATTAAGGCCGTTTAGTTTAGTAATTTGAGTTTTTAATTCGAGTTGAGATGTGACTTTATGTAAGAGTTTTTTACTGTAATAAAAAAGTTAGATATGAATATTTCTGAGAGCTTTTTATTGTAACAAAACTCGAATCAGTGAAATGAACGAGATCTAAAATTATCTAGGAGTTAATACTCGAGTCAACACTCGAGTTTCTGGTTCACCAAACACGAATTTGGGCTGAAACCCACACTCTAGTTGGACTCATTTGAGTTGGGTCTTTGGAAAGAAGAAAGGGAGAAAGAGGGAAATATGTCAAACTTTAATGAATTAAAATTAATAGGTTAATAGTTTACATAAGTTAATAAAAAGGCTAAATTACTATTTTTGTTCATAACTTGTCTGGTTATGATCCATAACTTAACAAGTTATTATCCATAATTCACAGTTTGTGTCCATAACTTATCTGGTTATGAATTATAACTTGATAAGTTTATCCATAACTTATCTGGTTATGAACCATAACTTGACAAGTTATGACATATTAATTTCTATAACTAAAAATTGGCTTATATACTTTTTTAAGCTTTTCATATTGGTCTATTTTTTACTATTTCCGAAGAAAGAATAAAAAATTTATCTTTGAGAGTTAATAAGTCTAAATTTTTACACTTTATTCTTAATAAATATTATTTTATTAATGTAATTATTTAATTAAAAAGGTTATGAATCAAGAATAAAGAATAAATATTCTAACTCATATACTTTTAAAATATATTTATCAAGATTACCCTTGTGCAAATGAATAACCTAAATTATAAAATACCCTTGACAAAATAAAAAAAAAAAAACCATTAAAAATAAGATTAAAACAGAACAAAGTACATGTAAAAAATTTAATACTATAGGATCAAAGAAGAAAAGAAGAAAATGAAAAAAAAAAAAAAAAAAAGAAGCAAAGAAATGAGGAGGGAGCATGGTGGGATAGGATCAAACCTCACACTGGTACTCTCATATATGGTATAGAATACTACATAGTTTATAATAGATAAATTTTTTAGAAAAACATGTTGAAAAAAAAAATTAGTATATCATTTCTCCCATGTTTCTTATCTTCCTTAGAATAATTACAAAAAGAATAAAAACCAAAGGTCAATTCATCAGCACTAATTTCTTTCTCTAGTTTCCTCTTGTGGGATTGTGCAACTGAGTGATCATGGGGAACTGTATATCATTTTCCTTTCAGTCTAATGCCGCTGATGGCGTGGTTTCTCATTGCTGCGAATTCACTACTAAACGAGCAAGGTACGTGTCTAAGCTTGAAGGAAATATTGATGCTTTGACGAAAGCTTTCGAAGAGTTAACAACTACGAAGACTGACTTGCTGAGGAGAGTCAACGTTGCGGAGGAGCTACAGCAGATGAAGCGGCTTGATAAGGTTGAGAGGTGGATTTCTGGGGTTGAAGCCATGGAAGCTGAAGTCAACGCATTGATGGAAAGAAGCGCTCGAGAAGTCAACAGATTATGCTTTTGGGGTTGCTGTTCAAAGAACTACATCTCCACCTACAAATTTGGCAAGATGGTGTCTGAGAAGCTCGCCGAAGTGACGGATCTGCAAGGCAAAGGGGCGTTTGAAGTTGTGGCTGAACGGGCACCCATAGCTTCAGTGGTAGAAATGCCCCTTGAGCCAACCGTGGGCATGGAAACACTATTTGACAAGATTTGGAGAGATCTCAATGATGAAAATGTTGGGATTATGGGGTTATATGGAATGGGAGGGGTAGGAAAAACTACCCTTTTGAAGAACATCAACAACAATTTTCTTAAGATTACTACCAGTGACTACAATGTCATCTGGGTAGTAGTATCTCAGGATTACAGACTTGATAACTTACAAAATGTAATTGGGGAAAAGATAGGTTATTCCGAGGAAACATGGAAAAGAAGAGACTATCATAATAAAGCTACAGACATCTTTAGCATCCTCAGCAGAAGGAAATTTGTGCTTTTATTGGATGATATATGGGGCAGGATTGATCTGACTGAACTTGGGGTTCCTTTGCCTACCAAAGAAAATGGATCCAAGGTTGTATTCACAACTCGTTCCATGGAAGTTTGTTGTCAAATGGACGCTCAAAAGATGGGAGAAGTGAAGTGCTTAGCATGGGATAAATCCTGGAAGTTGTTTCAAGAGAAGGTTGGGGAAGTAGCCCTCAATGTTCACCCCGATATCCCGAGTTTAGCTGAGATTGTCGCCAAAGAGTGTGATGGTTTACCTCTTGCGCTAATTACCATTGGTCGTGCCATGGCTTGCAAAAGAACACTTCAAGAATGGAAATGTGCAATTCAGGTGTTGAAGAATTCAGCATCCGATTTTTCAGGCATGCGTGATAAGGTACTTCCACTCTTGAAGTTCAGTTATGACAATTTGTCGAGTGAAAAAGTTAAATCTTGTTTCTTGTATTGCGCGTTATTCCCAGAAGATTGGCCGATTGATAGAAATATTTTGATAGATTATTGGATGAGTGAGGGATTTTTGGATGAATATCTGGATATAGATCATGCAAAAAATCAAGGATGTGATATTATTGGTTCACTTCTTTATGCATGCTTACTAGAGGATATTGACAATAAATTTGTAAAGATGCATGATGTTGTCCGAGACATGGCTTTGTGGATAGCTTGTGACTGTGGTAAGGCAGATAATAGATTTTTGGTGAAAACCAATGCTGAACTGTTAAAACTTCCCATGAACGAAACATGGAATGAGGTTAGTAGGATTTCGTTGCAGAGAAACCGCATTGAGAGTCTTTCAGGAACTCCAACATGCCCCAATCTCTTGACTTTATTTCTTAACCGTAACAGTTTGAGTCAGATCACGGATAGCTTCTTTGACTCTATGCCAAAACTTAGAGTTTTGGATCTGGCAGCAAATCCATGTCTGACTTATTTGCCGGTGGGAATTTCAAAATTAGTTTCATTGCAATATCTCAATCTGTCAAATACGGCGATAGAAGAATTGCCAAGTGAGTTAAAGAACTTGGTAATGCTCAAGTACTTGAACTTAAATAATGCAATAAACCTTGACGGAATCCCACAAGAGATCATATCAAGCTTTCTTCAGCTACAACGCTTAAACATGTTTTTCTGCGGATTGCATGAAAACCGGCTAAAGGGGGCCAACACTGTGCAGTGTGGGAGTAATGAATTATTAGTGCAGGAATTACTATGTTTGAAAGACTTAAATACATTGGAAGTCTCAATGAAAAGTCTCTCTGCCTTTGAAAGACTTTCAACCTCAGAAAAGCTACAAAACTGCACTCGAGCTCTATTTCTCCAACGTTTAAGGAGTGTCCGTTTCCTTTATCTGTCAGCTTTTGTAAATATGAAGCGTTTAGAAAAGCTCATGATCTCGGACTGTAGAAGGTTCGAAGAGATAAAGATTGACTGGGATTACATAGGAAGAGAGTTCCATGGGATTCACCTTCACCACTCAAATATCACAAATGAAATGTGCTTTTTGAGCCTTCGTGTTGTTGGAATCGTAAGCTGCAAATCACTGAAGGACTTGACTTGCCTTATTTTTGCTCCAAAGCTAAGTTCTCTAAATGTAAGTAATTGCCCTGCACTGCAAGAAATAATATGTCTCAACAAACTAGCTCATGCTATAGAGGTGACAAAACATCTGGAACCATTTAAGGAACTTATGGATCTAGATTTGCGATACTTACCATCGTTGATGAGTATCCACCAGAAACCCTTGTCCTTCCCACATCTCATGAAAATTGAAGTACTAAAGTGTCGTTTCCTGAAGAAACTTCCTATCGGTTCAAACATTACCAAGGAATCTGGATTGGAGATCAACGGAGAAGAATCTTGGTGGGATGAGCTCGAATGGGATGATGAGGCCACTCGAGACGCTTTTCTTCCATGTTTCCATGCTATCTCAGAGAAGCGTTGACGTATTATTGAAGAGAAAATACAATTAACTTCAGGTGAGACGTCAAACTAAAGGCATTTTTTGTTCTTTATTTTTCAAAAAGGAGAAATTTGTAGAGTTTCTCTTATCAGTTCTTACTTGTGTTGTAACTTTTATCCTTTTTTTTTTTGGATGGAGAAGGTTTCCAGGCGGAGAAAAGGGAAAAGCTTAAAAAGAATAATAATAATCAAAGCAATTGAGTTCAGACGGTCTATGCGAAAGGAAGTTCATGCTTTTCCAACCTGTGTTTCACTTGATAAATCTGCAGAGAAAAATCTCTCTGCTCCTTTCGTGTTTTCTTTCCATCTAATATTGTTGATGATTCTGTGCTATGTTATGTTCTAATATTGGAGATATCGTTTAATCTGCATGTGGGAAAAATGAAAAAAAAATAAATAAATAAAGAAAGAAGAAGAAGAAGAAAACTATGGTTATCTGTTCCAGGCCATTCTCTCTATTGATGTTGTACAAATGGTAATATTGCACATATATTCTATTTTTTCTATGTAAAATACATTTGATAACAAAAAGCATCACTCAGGTATGAATAAGAAGGTGTTTGTCCTCATCAACTCTCTCTCTCTCTCTCTCTCTCTCTAAAATATACATGGCACACACAATATATGCAACTTTTAAGAGGCACGTCTTGACGGTGAGGACCACCAAGTGAGAACATCATGGTTGTATTACAAAATGTAAATAGATTCATAAATGAAACCTTTTATTTTGTTTACTGGTACAGATTACAGAAAGAGATGATTAATACGTCTCTTCTACTCTCTTGAGAATATTATTTAATTGTTTCTGAAATGAAAATCGAGCATAGGAAGCGAACATAAGAGTTGATTAAAAACAGAATCTGAATAAACTCTTTAAGAGATTAAATGTACCTTAGATAACTAAAGCCGTAATCGCCTTCTATCCTATAGTAGTTCAACTTGGCATAAGAAATAAAAAGAATAATTAAGTCATCACTGAATTTGTTGTTTCTTTTTTCTTTTTCATTTACCATTCATTTCTTAAAGTTTCTCTCGAACTGCCGTATGCTTAACCATTCAACTTGCATTCTTTTTGGTCTCCACAAAATTTTCAATATCTAGCAGTAACTTATTTGCAGCCAATCAATTGGTTCAAGACAACTGCTCAAATAATAGAAGTGAACGAGGAATGAAATCATCAACTAAACTTCTCTAAACAGAAAATAAAATGTGAGAAAGCGCCTTTCTTTTGGAGATGGAGTTACTAACCTGTAGATTTGCCAATTATTGGTGATTTCGAGCTTTTAAGTCTGTCTTTATGCTCCTCAGTTTGAAGAGGATTCCTCAATGGTTATCTGTTTTAGATTTTTTTTTTGGAGGTTCTTTCTCTATACAATGACGAAAACTCGGAAGAAAGGCATCTCTAGTAGCCTCATTGTCCCATTCTAACTCATTCAACCAATATTCTTCTCCCGAAATGGTCATTTTTGATCTCTCAGTGATGGATGAATCAAGTGGAAGTATCTTCAGCTCCGCACATTTTGTCAGTCTAATCGTCATCGTCCGTGGTAGATACTCTTTAATCATGGTAAGTAGAGCAATTGTAGGTACGTCAGTTTTGCGAATGGTTCCACATGTTTCGTCACCTCCAGAGAATCATCAATTTTGTTGGGGCTTATTATTTCTTCTAGTGCAAAACAGTCACTTTTAAGAAGATAACATAGGTTTCGAGCGTAAATAAGCCAACTCAAGCCCTTTATTTTATGTCAGAACATAATTCTCACTTCATGAAGGCTTAGGAAGCATCCTTCGGCCGTGATCATTGAGGTTTGTGGATGACAATTTATTTGGGACTGATCTCTTCTTTCCCAATCCAAGCCAAACTTTAACTCTTCCAAGCTTGCACAATTCTTGACGCTAAATTCATATAGTCGAGAAGATGGATTGACAAAAGGTGAAATGTCAAGGAAGCACAAACCGTTTTAAGTGTCGAAGCGATAAACCTTGAGTGCAGCTCACTAACTTTTGCGAGGTTAAAAATGAAAAGGAAATAAACTATCTCAAATCCTCTCAAATGGCTAGCTGCACTCCAAAAGAAGCCGATGGTTCCTGTTAGATCTGATATTACATCCGATGTTCCAGATGATGTTGGAACATCGTCTGAAAGATAACTTAATTAATTAAGATCCGGATTTCTTACTGTTCAAATTGTTTGAGTAAGATAAAGTGCAGAAAGTAAAAGAACACACAATATGATATCGCAGTTCGGTGCTTACACCTACTCTGCGGGGCTATACCCAAACAATAAACAGTTCACTATGTTCCAGAAATTACAAACACTGAACGAACTTATTCACTCAAGGACTCCCTCCTAGACAACGACGCCGCTGTGACGAATCTCCATAGTAATTTATTTAGCGTGCACCACGCGTCTTCTAAACTGCACGGCGAACTCCCTTCGACCGACAGAGCTTCCTCCTGAAAGCAACAAATCTCTCTCCCGAAGGATGATCTCAATAGCGCACTAGGCTCACCAAAACTCACAGACTTTTTCTGAAAATATTCTATTAAACCTTTTCTCTCTAGTTGAAACCAAAACCTTTAATAATATCTCTAAAAGCTCACGAGAATCTCATTTAAAACTGAAGCTCCGATTCCCCTTATATTTTTCCAAAATCTTTTCCAGCTTTCTCCACGTCAATGCCTCCACACACACATATATCTATATAATGACTTAGATATGACATTGGCTCTAAGATGATCTCCCGTACAATTTAAATCACAATATATATATATATATATATATATATAGAATTTTCTTTTGCCAACGTACAATTTGAATTCACTTTAAATTTGAATCCAATGCAAAAGTCAAAAAACCGGATAACCATCGCAATAAAATCTCCACATAATCTTTTGGATCCTTATCTTATTCTAGAATCTCATTTAAATTCAAATAACCAATGCCTTATCTTCTTTTGACTAAGCCTTTATTCTTATCTTTTCAAATCTCAACTCAACAAAATCTGCAACTTTAACTTCAAATCTGATTCGAATTCTTCTTCCGCAATTTGAAATCTTCTTGAACCTATTTTTTGAATTTTTACAAGATTGCCAATAAATTGCCAACTAATAAAAATACTTAACAATCTCCCTCTTTGGCATTTTTTGGCAAAACTAACAAATGATCCTAAAAATTCAAAAAAAAAAAAAAACGTAAAGGATTACATTGTTCTCCCGCTTTTTGACAAAAATAAGCCAAAGACACAACAAAAAAAATTAAAAATAAAAAAAATACACCCAAGAACCGTCTTCAGCAGCTGATGTCGCAGATCATGTTGTAACATTAGTTGGAACATTCGGTGCAACACTTCGCACTAGATATCTTCGAGGGCATTGATCTCTATAGCTTACTCCCACTGAATTTTTCCTGTGTCTTACTCCCCCTGAATTAGTACATGCTTCTAAAGAAGTATAAGCCTTATGACATCTCAAATCAGATTTCTTTACCCACACACGTCTAGAAAAATTATTTTTCACATCAATCTTCACGTTAGGTGTCTTCTTTGAGTTTGCGGAACTTGGTGGATTAATAAACATACATTTCTTCAAAGCATTTAAATACTTGTAGCATCTCGGTCTTATGTGGCCATGTATACCGCAGTAATGGCATGTAGTGACAAAACTTCTATGTCGAGGGGATGAGATAGTAACATTCTTACTAGAGGAAGTTGAAGGCTTAGGGGCAGGGGTCTTCTCCACAAACATTGTTTTGGATGTTAAGCTATCACCAATATAGCCAAGGCCATGTCAATCACCACTAACTTTTCCTATTAAGAGAATGTGATCCAATTTTGAAGTGCCTAAATTCATAATCTTCAATGACTTTTGAGTGTGCTCCAATTCACCTCTGGTCTCCTACAGCTTTTTCTCCTTTTCAATAGCCCAGAATTCATAGTTTATAGCAACCCTCTTAAGTACATCCTTCTCTTTAATAAGCTCATCGACTCGCTCCCGTAAAGATTTATACATTTTAACCACCAAAACCCATTTTTTGAACATGGTTTCATATGCCTCCTGGATTGTATGCTCAGTTAGTTCTTCACCATCGTTGGAACCGTTAGAATCTGAAAAATTTTCTTTTTCTTCTGGTTTTCCAGAGTGTGTTGTAGATGATGTTCCAACATGAGCTGTGACACGATCTATAACACTGCATGGAACATCTTGGTAGACATTAAACGCAACATAGTTGTTTACATGATCATCATCTTCTTGGTTGCCTTCAGAATCCTCATCACTCCATGTGACATTGAGAAACTTCTTCCTCTTTTTTAGAGTGTTAGCACACTCAGACTGAATGTGACCGTAACCGTCGCACTCCCGGCATTGAATTCTCCTATTCTTCTTCTTATCATTGGAGGAATTTGTAGCTCCCTTATTTTTCTGAAAATTGTTGGAGTTGTTGAAAGTTGGAGTTTGGTTCTTCTCGTTGAACTTCTTTATCACCCTATTGAAATTTTTAGTCAATTGGGCAAGAGATTCTGTTAAGTCTTCGTCTTCTTCTTTTACATTATCTTCCACTTCGGCTTGGAAAGCAATCCCGTGAAAAATCTCTGTCTCCTTCTTATTTTGACTTAGATTCATTTCAAATGTCCTCAATGATCCCATCAATTCATCAAGTCTCATAGTTTCAGTGTCTTTCGCCTCTTCAATGGCAGTGACTTTGTAGGCAAATCTCTGTGGTAATGATCTCAACGTCTTGCTAACAAGTTTTGCCTAGGGAATTTTTTCACCAAGAGCAAAGGATTCATTAGTTATATCACACAACCATGAATTAAATTCAAAAATAGTTTCAGTTTCATGCATTCGAAGAGTTTTGAACCTGGTTGTGAGCATATTCAATTTTGATTGTCTGGCTGTTCCTTCATGAGCCACATTTAGAATCTCCCATGCTTCTTTTGCCGATTCACATATGGATATCATTTTGAACTAGTGAACATCCACTCCATTGAATATTGCATTGAGTGCACGTGAGTTGTAGTTGGCCAACCTGTCTTCATCAGTGCTCCATAACTCTTCAGGCTTAAGAATCTCCTTTCCTTCTGCATCCTTTGTTTCTGGATGCTTCCATCCGATCAGGATTGCACACCATGCTCTTTCATCTTGAGCCTTGATGAAAGCCTTCATCCGAGCCTTCCAATATGAATAATTCGAACCATCGAGCAGAGGGGGACGTACAACTGAACCTCCTTCCTTCAAAAAATCCATTCCAAACATAACAGATCAATTCTCCAAGATCTCACCAAACTTATGGTCAGTGAACCACTCTGATACCACTTGTTAGATCTGATGTTACGTCCGATGTTCCAGATGATGTTAGAACATCGTCTGGAAGATGACTTAATTAATTAAGATCCGGATTTCTTACTGTTCAAATTGTTCGAGTAAGATAAAGTGCAGAAAGTAAAAGAACACACAATATGATATCATAGTTTGGTGCTCACACCTACTCTACAGGGCCACGCCCAGAAAATAAACAGTTCACTATGTTCCAGAAATTACAAACACCGAACGGACTTATTCACTCAAAGACTCCCTCCTAGACAATGATGCCGTTGTGACAAATCTCCATAGTGATTTGTTTAGCGTGCACCACGCGTCTTCTAAACTGCACGGTGAACTCCATTCGACCGACAGAGCTTCCTCCTGAAAGCAACAAATCTCTCTCCCGAAGGATGATCTCAATAGTGCACTAGGCTCACCAAAACTCATAGACTTTTTTTTGAAAATATTCTATTAAACCTCTTCTCTCTAGTTGAAACCAAAACCTTTAATAATATCTCCAAAAGCTCACGAGAATCTCATTTAAAACTGAAGCTCCGATTCTCTTTATATTTTTCCAAAATCTTCTCCAGCTTTCTCCACGTCAATGCCTCCACACACACATATATTTATATAATGACTTAGATATGACATTGGCTCTAAGTTGATCTCCCGTACAATTCCAATCACAATATATATATATATAGATTTTTCCTTTGCCAACGTACAATTCTAATTCACTTCAAATTCAAATCCAATCCAAAAGCCAAAAAATCAGATAACCATCACAATAAAATCTCCACATAATCTTTTTGATCCTTATCTCTTTTGATCCTTATCTCATTCTAGAATCTCATTTAAATTCAAATAACCAATGCCTTATCTTCTTTTGACCAAGCCTTTATCCTTATCTTTTCAAATCTCAACTTAACAAAATCTGCAACTTTAACTTCAAATATGATTCGAATTCTTCTTCCGCAATCTAAAATCTTCTTGAACCTATTTTTTGAATTTTTACAAGATTGCCAATAAATTGCCAACTAATGAAAATACTTAACAGTTCCCTTTCAGCCACCACTTCGAAATCTCCTTTGCTTTGCAGATCAGTGATCACTTCGGCGAGCTTCTCAAACACCTTTTTCCCAAACTTGTAGCTGGAGATGTAGTTCTTAGAACAACAACTCCAAAGACATAGTTTGCTCATTTCTTGAGTGCTTCTGAGTATCAATGCATCGACTTCAGCTTCCATGGATTCAACCCTAGAAATCCACCGCTGCATCTTTTCAAGTCGCTTAAACCGCTTTTCTTGCTCAGTAATGTTGACTCTCCTCACCAAGTCATTCCTTGCGTCTGTCAACTCTTCCAAAGCTTTCTTCAGAGCTTCAAGATTTTGTTCAAGCTCACACACGTACTTTGCTTATTTGCCAGTGCATTTGCAGCATTGAGAAACCAAGGAATCAGTGGCACTAGATTGCAAAGAAATGGAGACACAATTTCCCATTGCTTCTTTGGATCACAATGCAAGATGAATAAAACAAGTGACACTGTGATCAAGAGAACAAAGTGTTAGGACTTTAGTTGGCAATTTGTTGGCATTGGTTGTAAAAATGTAAATAGGTATTTTTAGCAACTTGCGTTTATGGAGAAGATCAGATGTGTTTTTAGTTGCTTGATTGCTTCAAATATGGAATGTTCTTTTCTTGATTGAAATTAGTTTTTGAAAGGAAGTATCCTAGAAGATTGGAGTTTAGTAGAAGGAAGGAAGTATCCTAGAAGATTTGTGAGAAATGGAAAGTTATTACATATCAGGAAACTGAATATAATTTCTGTTTTTGAAAGTCAACTATTGATCCAAAGATGGTAAATTTATAATTGGTAATTTGATTGAGTTTCTGTAGCTGAATGATCTTTCTTTGTCTCATAGGAATGTGTCAAGATTCATATATCAGTTTCGGAAAGATTTTAGGAGTTAAGAAGGTTGATTCTCGGACTGATTTTGGTAGAGCTGATTCTGACAGCTATGTTGCAGTTATTGTTGCAACAGATTTAGTTCAGCGAATTAATTAAAGAGGTGTCAAGCTATTCACACTTTGTTTATTTATTCAAAGTGTCCCTTGAGTCTTTGTAGAGGGGGTGATCAATTTTTTCTAGGTTGTGAGACAAGGGTGAGCACTTATATTCAGATAGATGATTTGAGTGTTTTTCGGGAGAAAAACTTAGCTTGAGGGATTCCAATGTTAACAAGTCGAGGGGATCTCGCTGTTCAAGTCTATTAAGAAATTGCAAGTTCATAGGCGTCTTCTTAGAGAGGGAGTCTGGAGTAGATTAAGTCCAATTGAATTGTAAAAGAGTTCTTAGTGGATTGTTTGTCATTTGGGCATGGCTCCACAGAGTAGGTTGTTACCGAACCGCGATACCATTTCTCTTGTGTTCTTTTATTTACGTTTTTGCATTATTCATATTGTCTTACAAAGTGTTAAAAGTCTTAAACCGGTACTTACACAAAGAAAGAAATGAATATCTTGTTGGATCCTTAATCCAACGTTAGGCTTATATGTGAATAATTATGTGTTGCAGATTATCATATAAGGTTAAACCCGTTTAAAAGTGATCTGCTACGGTTTGGATAATTTCAGCTTTAATGTGTCTGATAGGGTGTAGACCTTTAATATGTAGAGATTTAAGGTAATTTTTGTTTTTACGATGAGCTAAAATAGAAATATCAAAAGATAATTAGGAAGTTATCTATATATAACGGCTATGGTCTCCAGATCACATGTGACATTCTATTATTTTTTTTTGACATCCTATCATCAGAGAGAGAGAGAGCAAAGAGAAAGCTAAAGGATTCTTTAAGAAAACATGTTAATTTGGAAAAAAAACTGCACAACTCTAGAAACTAATTGATCGTCATGGACACAGGTACACTTTCGCTTATTAGTTTATTGATTCTTGGTGATCTAACATGAACGTTCTTAGATTTCGGGTAATTAGTTTTTTTTACCAAATGATATTTTCTAACATGTCTCTTTACTATCCTAGTTGAAGAACTTGTTGTGGGCCCATTTGGTAATGTTTTTAAAATGATTTTATTTTCAAGACAAAAGTAAAAATGAGATTGTTTTGAGAATCATTTTGGGATCGATTTTAAAATTGTGTTTGGTTAATTTTTTAAGAGATTGTTTTGAATATAATAAAAAAATAAAAACGTGTTTGGTTATAATTATTAATTAATATATTATAACATTATTGATAAGTACTAAAAAATGAAAATAGAAAAAAAGAAAATAACTTTTAATCGTTTTCTAATACCTTCATAAAAATTATTCTCACTATTTTTTTATTTTTATTTTTATTTTTAATATTTAAGAGACTATTTTTCTTTTTGTATATAAAAAAGTATAAACATTTTTAGAATAAATAAATTAATTTCAAACGAATCCCAATTTCTCTTTTTTTTTTAATCGTATTATTTTTTGTCAATATCGATCTCAGGTAAACGTGTAGATGCCGCATGGACTAACGTGGCTCCATTATTCATGGCTGACGAACTTGCTTTCTCCTCTTTTTTAATGCAAAACTTCATAAGGCTTTTTTTTTTTTTTTGTGAATTTGAGTTTAAATTTAAAATGAGATGTGATATTTTTTTTAAATTTTTTTTTATATAAAAAAATTAATATAATTTTTTTAAAAAATTTTAATTATAAAAATTAAAAATTAAAAATTTAAATTGATAAAATGAATAACAACTAACAAACATATCCTTAAAAGATGACATTGCCATGTGGATTGTGGAATCCGCGCTAGTTATCATGTCCAATACACGATCGCACTTCTCTATATAAATAATATTGGTCTCTTCAACAAAAAATAAAATAGTTAATAAAATAATATTAGTCTAATTGAATATTATAAATAACGTAGAATTGAATTATTGAATAATAATTGTAATTATTAATTCAGGAGCTGGTCACATTTGTCTACTTATAGAAAGTCAAATTTGACAAATGAACACGCCACCCCAAGATAAACAAAATGGTTTGACGTTCCTCCACATTACACCTCCGATGAAGATGCTTTGCAAACAATTTGATGGATCCGCTGAGACCAGTACTAGTTCACCTTGAAATTGAATATACGTACAGATGTTCTAATCATTTTATTTTCTCTAGTTAATGATTGTGTGTTGTGACATCTTTTATCTTTGAGAAATTATTTTGCTCTAAATTACGTTATTATATAAATGTTAAACTGTCCATTACATACCCTTTTGGTGTATCTAATTGTATGATACAATACACAACAAAATACACCATTCAGGAACAGATAACAAAAATGGTATTTATCTTTCTGTCAAAAGGAAAAAAAAAAAAAAAAAAGGTACACAAACGTTCGTAGATGTATACAGTTTACTGTAGAAACTAACACGTGGAAATAGAAGAAAACGACTTTTATCATATCAAATTCAATTGAGAATATTCAAGTAGAATATCAAAATCAACAAAGACAATAAGAGACTGAATCATATAAAAATTGTAAGGATGTTAGACTTTAGTGGCATACTGTGTGATTTTCTCTATAGATTATCTAGAAGGGGTCTCATTAGGTGGGTAATGTGACCAACCAACTATTATGTGAGTGTGAGAAGGTATAAATCCTTTTTTCCTTACTGATTAACAATAAATAAATAAACACAACTATTTGGATAACTTCTCCAATCAATATTAGAGTTATCATTTTATAACAATCTAAATATCATTTTATAACAATCTAAAAGAGATATCATATAAAAAGGGAAACTCTTACCGTAATAGGAGCTGTATTGCAATAGACTAATTTTTTACCGTTCTAATATGTGAGTATCTAGACTAAGAAGTTACAATATGTAAATACAATGTTGCTCTTACTCACAGTTCAACTGTTGAGAAATTAATCCAAAAATTAAAAACAACAGTTACTATATTGGTAGGTAAAATGACAATTTCTATCGTAAGATAAGTAGACTAATCGCAAAGTTAAAATAATCGTTATCAGCATGCCTCTATAAATTTTGAAGCTCTTTGAGCATTAATTGTTTCCAAAAGTACTGTTTATCCTGCCTTCTAATCTTGCTTGATTGTTAATTACAATATATATATATATATATATATGTATGTATTCCTTGACTGTTGTTTCAGCACTTGACATACATGGAACTCACATTCTGTCACTCTTCCCTAAGGTTACCGGCCATTAGCCCTTCATGTTGCAAAGCCTCCTCTCATAACAGTAGGTTGATAACAATAAAGCCCATAACCAAAAATATCAAACCCTTCGGTTCTCTGTCAAAATACTGCGGTGACAAAGTGATTCGTCCATTAGGGCTCCATGGCGAAAGCAGATTCTCAAGATTCTTAATATACGGCCAACATAAGCGCAATTCCATACAGGTATATGCTTTTCTTTGTAGCTAGTCAGAGGATTAATTCAAATTTTATGAATCGTTATCCTCATATAATATCTATCTCTAATTATAGAAAAAGTGCTTTCCTGTTTAACTTATAATGTGAAACAAATTACAC
Source organism: Morus indica (assembly GCA_029231665.1). Lineage (NCBI taxonomy): Eukaryota > Viridiplantae > Streptophyta > Magnoliopsida > Rosales > Moraceae > Morus > Morus indica. The sequence continues at coordinate 2,223,207 of JACAGA010000031.1, forward strand.
AAGGCATGCGCTCAAAATGAATCTGATGGTTCCGATCCGATACTTCTCAAACCTCAAGATGGAGCGGATTCAATACTTGCAAGAGTTTCGCGCTTTGGATCTGCTTGGTTTGAGTTTGTAAGGCCCTTAGCGATGTTTACAGTGCTGATAACTGCCAGGTAATTAAGTAAAATTTTTCAGGAAATTAGAGAGAGAAAAAAAAAAAATTAATGATGCGAAAAGCAAGAAACTAACTTCTCATTTTTAAACCCAGCAGGGCATAAATGTTTACATAGTTCTTCTTTTGCATGCTTTTTTTATTTTTTTTTCCGTCGACAGTTCTTTGTTTGCGAGAGTTTTGGTTGAGAATCCACAGTTGTTTAAATGGTCTCTGTTGTTTAAGGCAATCCCTGGCCTAATTGCTGTGCTTCTTTGTCAAGCGTACCATAACTGCATCAATCAAATTTACGATGTAAATATTGACAGGTACGCTTTCTATATAACTAATTTTTTTATATATGATTTTTTTAATTAACTTTTAAGAAGGTTACTTATTTTAACGCGATATCAAATTGATAAAGTTGTTCCTCACCTGCATAGTAAATGGTTCAACTAATAAAAACTAAAAGAAGCGGATTAGTCTAAGATTCCAGAGATTTCTAGAAATTTTTGAGACACACAGAGATGAAGAGAAGAGAGAGAAAATTGGAGCTGAAAAATTAATTATTATTCAACCTATCAGTACAGGCTTATATACATGAGAATAACTTGTAAGAATAAGTTACAACTATCTAACCACTTTGCCAGCTCAACATAGCTGAGTAACTAACCACGTTACAACAAACTAACAAACTAAAGCTAGCTAATATAAGCTAATTAACAAGTTGTGACTAATTCTAACACGCCCCCCTCAAGATGGACGGTATATATTTGTCACAGACATCTTGGACAATAAGGGAAACAAGCTTGATGCTGGAAGGGCTTTAGTAAAGATATCAGCAAGTTGTAATCTAGGACTGACAGGGAGTAGTTTGAGTGAACCATTGGCAATACAATCTCTGACAAAATGACAATCTATTTCAATGTGTTTTGTTCTCTCATGAAACGTTGGGTTGTGAGCTAAATAAATCGCAGCTTGATTGTCACAGAAGAGAACAGCAGGGGCAGGACGAGAAATGCCAAAGACAGCAAGTAACTGTTGTATCCAAATGAGTTCACTCGTTGTAACTGCTAAGGCGTGATATTCAGCCTCTGTTGAGGAATGAGATACAGTGTTTTGCTTAGAGACCAGAGAATCACCTAGGAAAACACAAAAGCCTGCTGTGGAACGACGAGAGTCCGAGCAGGAACCCCAATCAGTGTCTGAAAAAGCACGAGCTTGAAGGGAAGAGGAAGCAAAGAAAAATAAGTCTTGACCCGGATTTGACTTGAGATATCTAATTAAGGCATGAAATGCTTGTAAAGGAGGAAGCCGTGGCTTAGCAAAAAATTGGCTAAGCATGTGAACAACAAAGGTGATGTCAGGACGAGAAAGAATTAAGTATAACAGTCGTCCAATAAGTCTTCTATAGGCTGTGATATCAGACAATATTGGACCTGATTGGTTGGACGCACCCCATTACCAAAAATGATGCTGGAGAAGAAGCTATGAAACCCGAAGAGAAATGGTCTACTGAAGAAGATCGATTGGCGAATAGCAATTCAAGAGCTCTTAATGCCATTTTCAACGGAGTGGACGCCAATCAATTCAAACTCATTTCTACATGTGAGTCAGCTAAGGAGGCTTGGGAAATTCTACAAACGGCACATGAGGGCACGGCAGCCGTGAGACTATCAAAGCTTCAAATTCTCACTACTAGGTTTGAAAACTTACGCATGCTTGAATATGAAACAATTGCTGATTTCAATTCAAAATTATGTGATATTGCTAATGAGGCATTTGCCCTTGGAGAGAAAATATCAGAGGAGAAGCTTGTGAGGAAGGTCTTGAGGTCTCTTCCACGGAGGTTTGCTTATAAGGTGACAGCTATTGAGGAAGCCAAAGATATCCAAACAATGAAGCTTGATGAGCTAATGGGTTCTTTGCGCACTTTTGAGATGAATTTGGATGAAAACAAGGAAGGAAAGAAGGAGAAAAGTATTGCCTTTCAAGCCGAAGTTGATTATGATGATGAAGAAGACTTGGCCCAGTCGATAACAAAGTTGTCGAAGAAATTCAACAAGGTGATGAAGAAGGTCAATAGGAAGAATGAGAATTCAAGAAATGGTAATTCCAGCAACTTTCAGAAGAATAAATCTGCAGCAAATAACACAGAATTGAAGACAAAAAACATGGGTATTCAATGCCGGGAATGCGACGGTTATGGCCATATTCAATCTGAGTGTGCCAACACTCTAAAGAAGAAGAAGAAGTCTCTGAATGCGACGTGGAGTGATGAAGACTCTGAAGGCAATCCGGATGATGAAGATCATGTGAGTAAATATGTTGCTTTCAATGTTTATACTGATCAAGGTGTTTTCGCAGACAGTGTTACAAAAAGTGTCGCAGACAGTGTTGCAACACTGCCTATAACAGATTCCGTGAACAGTGAAAACGGAGGAGATTTTTCAGATTCTGAAAGTGACAGTGATGGTGAGGAGTTGACTATTGATGCCATACAAGAATCCTATAAGATCATGTTCAGCAAATGGGTTAAAGTGTGTGAAATGAATAAGTCTCTACGGGAGCGAGTTGATGAACTTGTTAAAGAAAAGGATGTGCTTAAGAGGGCTGCCGTTAACTATGAATTTCAAGCTACTGAAAATGAGAAAAAGTTGCAGGACACAAGGGCTGAACTGGAGAGCACTCAGAAAAATTTGAAGATGATGAATTCCGGCACCACCAAATTGGATCATATTCTCTCTATGGGAAAAGCTATTTGTAATCTCTTTGAACTTAGTGGATTGTTCATTGTCTGGGCGTGGCCCCGCAGAGTAGGTGTGCGCACCGAACTGCGATATCATTTTTCTGATGTCCTTTACATTTCCGTATTAATTTCCTGCATTTCTGGTTTACTGGTTTAATACTGTCATTTCCGTTATAACAGTGTTACAGAAAAGTGTTGTAACGCTTTCTGTGACACCAGCAACGAAAACAGACCTTTCAATTGGTATCAGAGCAGTTCACTAACCCTTTGTTTGGTGAGATTTTGGGAGTTGGTTTGTTACAGCAGGGATGGATTTTTTGAGAGAAGGTGGTTCGGTTTCACGCCCTCCTCTCCTCGATGGCTGCAATTACTCTTATTGGAAAGCTCGTATGAAGGCGTTCATCAAAGCACTTGATGAGAAAGCATGGCGTGCTGTGTTGATTGGTTGGACGCACCCCATTACCAAAAATGATGCGGGAGAAGAAGCTATGAAACCCGAAGAGAAATGGTCTACTGAAGAAGATCGATTGGCGAATAGCAATTCAAGAGCTCTTAATGCCATTTTCAACGGAGTGGACGCCAATCAATTCAAACTCATTTCTACATGTGAGTCGGCTAAGGAGGCTTGGGAAATTCTACAAACGGCACATGAGGGCACGGCAGCCGTGAGACTATCAAAGCTTCAAATTCTCACTACTAGGTTTGAAAACTTACGCATGCTTGAATATGAAACAATTTCTGATTTCAATTCAAAATTATGTGATATTGCTAATGAGGCATTTGCCCTTGGAGAGAAAATATCAGAGGAGAAGCTTGTGAGGAAGGTCTTGAGGTCTCTTCCACGGAGGTTTGCTTATAAGGTGACAGCTATTGAGGAAGCCAAAGATATCCAAACAATGAAGCTTGATGAGCTAATGGGTTCTTTGCGCACTTTTGAGATGAATTTGGATGAAAACAAGAAAGGAAAGAAGGAGAAAAGTATTGCTTTTCAAGCCGAAGTTGATTATGATGATGAAGAAGACTTGGCCCAGTCGATAACAAAGTTGTCGAAGAAATTCAACAAGGTGATGAAGAAGGTCAATAGGAAGAATGAGAATTCAAGAAATGGTAATTCCAGCAACTTTCAGAAGAATAAATCTGCAGCAAATAACACAGAATTGAAGACAAAAAATAGAGGTATTCAATGCCGAGAGTGCGACGGATATGGCCACATTCAATCCGAGTGTGCCAACACCCTCAAGAAGAAGAAGAAGAAGTCGTTTAATGCAATATGGAGTGATGAAGACTCTGAAGGCAGTCAGGAGGATGAAGACCATGTAAGTAACTATGTTGCTTTCAATGTTTATACTGATCAAAGTGTTTCTGCAGACAGTGTTACAAAAAGTGTCGCAGAGAGTGTTGCAACACTTCCTGTAACAGATTCCGTGAACAGTGAAAACGGAGGCAATTTTTCAGATTCTGAAAGTGACAGTGATGGTGAGGAGTTGACTATTGATGCCATACAAGAATCCTATAAGATCATGTTCAGCAAATGGGTTAAAGTGTGTGAAATGAATAAGTCTCTACGGGAGCGAGTTGATGAACTTGTTAAAGAAAAGGATGTGCTTAAGAGGGCTGCCGTTAACTATGAATTTCAAGCTACTGAAAATGAGAAAAAGTTGCAGGACACAAGGGCTGAACTGGAGAGCACTCAGAAAAATTTGAAGATGATGAATTCCGGCACCACCAAATTGGATCATATTCTCTCTATGGGAAAAGCTAGTTGTGATCGTCATGGACTTGGTTATACTAGTGAATGCTCAACGTCCAAGACAATATTTGTGAAGGAGACACCTGCACCTAAGCCTCAAATTGTCCCCAGTAAGAAAGGTATTATCTCACCCCCACGATGTAAAAAGTTTGTTCCTATATGTCATTATTGCGGTTTAATTGGCCATATAAGACCAAGATGCTACAAGTATTTGAATGCTTTGAAGAGAGGTATGCTCATGAACCCACCAAATTCCGCAAAATCAAGAAGGACACCTAAAGCAAGGATTGATGTGCAAAATAAATTTCCTAGACGTGTTTGGGTAAGGAAATCTGATTTAAGGTGTCATAGGACTTATACTTCTTTAGAAGCATGTACTAATGGTTGTGTGTGTAGTCATGGTGGTTGGTCCAAGCATTTGACAGGTGATAATATCAAGTTTAAGAGAGTGTTACATTCAGGGGGAGTAAGACTCGTAGAGGACTCAGGGGGAGCAACAGCTTCGGATTGAACTGGAGTAGTATTATTTTTTAACTTTGGCTGTCTTTTGTCAAAAAGGGGGAGAATTCTTAATTCAATTAACCCTCTTAGTTGGTTTTTTATTTTTTATCATGTAATCAGTTTGTTTTGTTAGTTTTGCCAAAAATAGCCAAAGGGGGAGATTGTTAGTGTATTTTGTGATTGGCTTATTTTTGGCAATTTAGTTGAAAACTATTTTTGGCAGTTTGGTTGTCATGTTTATTGGCTGAAAATCAAGAGTGGACTTTCTGGAGCATTATGGCAGCCTCTTACGGAAAGTTGTGGTGGCACAGCAATTAGATGGGCCCCTTGAAAAAAAAAATATTGGGTAATCAAAGGATACATTTGGGGTATGATTTTTATAGAAGAAATATTCAGAAAAAGTCTATGTGAGAGTGAACCTTTGAGTTTTGATTGAAGATCGTCCTTCGGGAGAAGGATTAGAAGCTTTCGGGAGAAAGCGCACTGCCAGCCGAAGGGATTTCGCCGTGCAGTTTTAAAGACGAGTGGTGCTCGCTGGACAAGGCCATTAAGGAGATTCGATACGGCGGCGACAACGTCAAGGAGGGAGTCTTTGGGTGTATAAGTCCGATTGGTATTTGTAATCTCTTTGAACTTAGTGGATTGTTCATTGTCTGGGCGTGGCCCCGCAGAGTAGGTGTGCGCACCGAACTGCGATATCATTTTTCTGATGTCCTTTACATTTCCGTATTAATTTCCTGCATTTCTGGTTTACTGGTTTAATACTGTCATTTCCGTTATAACAGTGTTACAGAAAAGTGTTGTAACGCTTTCTGTGACACCAGCAACGAAAACAGACCTTTCAGGACCATCATCTGTGGTCAGCTTCAAACTTGGATCCAAAGGAACTGAGGCAGGTTTAGCTGCTAAAAATCCTGTATCCTCAAGTAATTGCAAGGTATAATGTCTCTGAGAAAAGAAAATACCCTTAGAAGACTGTGCAAGCTTAAGTCCTAAAAAATACTTTAAAGGACCAAGATCTTTGAGCTTGAATTGGCTATGAAGAAAGGTTTTGATAGCAGTAATGGCTTCATGAGATGGACTAATGACACAAAGGTCGATCCAGAACCTTTGGTGAAAAGAGAATAATCAGATTTGGACTGTACAAATCCAAACTGCAGAAGGGAATTAGTAATCTTGGTGTACCACTGACGAGATGCCTGCTTTAAACCGTAAATGGACATGTGAAGCTTACAAACAAGCTTTTCAGAGGAGGAAGAAGACTTCTTACTGTAATAACCCAAAGGAAGGTCCATATACACTTCTTCAACTAAATCCCCGTTTAAAAAAGCATTGTTGACATCCATTTGCACGATGTTCCATGACTTGCAAGCAGCTAAAGCAAGGAGTATTTTAACTGTAACTAGTTTAGCCACAAGAGAGAATGTGTCTAAGTAGTCAATACCCTCCTGCTAAGTATATCCCTTGGCAACGAGACGAGCTTTAAACCTTTCAACAGTACCATCAGCGTTATACTTGATTTTGTAAATCCAACGACAACCCACCGTGTGTTTTCCTGCTGGTAATGGTGCAACAGTCCAAGTTTGATTGACCTCCAATCCATGGCATCAAGCTCATCCTTCATAGCTTTTCGCCAATGATCAAACCTGACTGCCTAATGATAAAATTGTGGTTCAAAATTAGATGACACGGACAATACAAAGGACTTGTAATGAGGTGACAAAGAATCATATGAAAGACAAGCTGAAATGGGATATTAAGCATCTGTGACGGGAGGAGTTGTATGTTGGAGAAGACTACAGTGATATTCCTGAAGGTAAGAAGGAGGTTTGGAAGGACGTGTTGATCTCCTTAAAATGGGAGTAGAGGCAGGAAGAGAATCAGGAGTGATATGACTCTGAGAGTGAACAGGATAAGGATTTAAAGTGGTGAAATTGGAGGAATATCAGAGAGAGGATTAGGCAGAACAAGATTAGGAAACAAGTTAGGAATTGTTTTTGGTGTTGATATAGAGTGAAAGGGAAAAATGGTCTCATGAAAAACTACATCACGAGAAACAAAGATTTGTTTAATAGTGACAACAAGTAATCTATATCCCTTGATGCCAACAGGATAACCAAGAAGGATATACAACCGAGCTCGAGGTTGGAATTTAGTGCGATGTGAAGTAAGTGTTGTGGCGAATGCCAAACAACCAAAGACACGGAGTAGAGAGTAATCAAAAGGTTTGTTGTAAAGAAGTTCATAGGGGGTTTTGGAATGTAACAGTGGGGAAGGGATACGATTTATGAGAAACACAGCAGTAAGGATACACTCACTCTAATACTGAAAGGGAACATGAGACTGGAAATACAAGGCACGAGCTACATTTAAAAGGTGTTGATGTTTTCTTTCAACAACAGATTTCTGCTGTGGAGTATCAACATAAGAGTATTGGTGTAAAGTTCCCTGTTTGGCAAAGAATTCTGAAAAAATAAGCTCCTTAGCATTATCGGAAGGAAACATTTTTGTTTTTTTTTTACCAAACTGAGTTTCCACCATAGCATAAAATTTTAGAATGATCTCATGAACATCTGGTACAATCATCCACGAGGGTCAAGAAAAAACGATGATGTGCCATTACATGATGAGGCCCCCAAATGTCACAATGTACTAAAATCAAATGAATTAGAAGACACATTATTACGAGCAACAAATGGTAAACGCTTATGTTTGGCAAGTGGACAAATGTAACACAAATCTGAGTGCCTTGAGATCTCATAATGCAACTGATCTTTGAGATACTGCATCCTTTTCCAAGACGGATGTCCAAGATGGCATTGCCACATATCAGCAGAAACAGAAGCAACAAAGCCTAAAAAATAGCTATGCAAAGCTGCAAAGTCCAGAACATAAAACCCATTTTTTCAGCTACCCTTGCCAATCGTCTTCATGGTTAATATCTCCTGAATCAAAAAATGATCAGGGAAAAAACTGAATGCAAAACCAGAGTCACTGAGAAGGCCTACATATAGTAGATTAAACTTGAATTCTGGCAAATATAATACATCATGAAGTACCATACCAGAACTGAGCTTAACATCACCAGAATACTTGACCAAAATAGAAGAATGATTAGGTAAAGTAATTGTAGTATTCCTAACAGAGACCATAGACTCAAAAACAGCAGAATGACAGCAAATATGGCAAAAAGCGCCAGAATCAATAATCTAGTAATATGGAGAAGATAGAGAGTTGTCCAAGGAGATTGAAAAGCAAGTACCTGAGGAGGAAGTTGAAGCAGACTGCTCAAAAGTAACGGAGAAAGCTGCCATCTGTTTGGACAAAGCACTCATAAACTGTTGATATTGATCAGTGGAAAGCTTTTGGAAGAAATCACCCAAAGGGCCACCTGAGTTGGTGGGAGCATTTGTAGTAGCTTGATTGACGGAAACTAAAGACTGAGATACAGCTTTAGACTTTGACTTATATCCAGGAGGATAACCATGTAATTTGTAACATGTTTCAATGGTATGACCATGAAAGTTATAGTGTGTACCTTTCTTTCTCGTTACTCTTAGATCCCGGACCAGTTCCAGTTGACTGTAGATTTGCATTCTTAACAGCAAATGCCATGCTATTAGAGGTTGAAACAGATGAAAAATTACCAATTTTCCGTTGTTGTTCTTCTTAAGTCACAAGAGAAAACACTTTATTGATGGGAGGGAGAGGATAAAGTAATAAAATTTGACCTCGGACTTGAGAAAAATTATCATTCAATCCCATCAAAAAGGTCATGATGTATTCCATTTGGTAGTAAGCATTCAAAGCACGAACACCTCCGCAAGTACATTTGCCACAAGAACAAATTGGCCTGAAATTACTTTGTTCCTCCCACAGAGTTTTCAATTTAGTAAAATAGCTACTAACAGAAGATTGTGCCTGAGTGTGGTTAGCTAATTCTCGGCGAAGCTGAAATATGCGTGACCATTGCTTTGTTGAAAACGTTCACGCAAATCAGACCAAATTTCAGAGGTAGATTCAGAATATATGATACTAGCACAAATTTCTTTTGAGACAGAGTTCAGAATCCATAAAATAACGACATTATTGTTCCTAATCCAAGAATTGAGAAGAGAAACATCAGTACCGTCAGGTTTGGCAATGGATCCGTCAATGAAACCAAGCTTGTTCTTAACAGACAAGGCGATTGTCATTGCTCTGCTCCATGAAGTATAATTGTCACCAGTAAGCTGCTGAGAAACGAGAACTAACCCAGGGTTGTCTGAATGATGAAGGAAGAAAACACTGGAAGGGTCATCAATGGCAGATCTGCCATTAGAAGCTCCTGAAACCACGAAAGCCATGATCACGAAGAAATGACAAATCACGAACAAAAATCAGGAGTAGATCACAAAGAAAAGCCCAAATCGAAACCGGAGATCGCCGAAGGAACACAGAGATCGCCGGAGGAACACGAAGATTGCCGGAGGTGAGAAATTAGTTGGAAGGAAAATCTTCTGATACCATCTTAGATTCCAGAGCTTTCTGGAAATTTCTGAGACACGCAGAGATGAAGAAGAGAAGAGAGAGAGAAAATTGGAGCTGAAAAACTAATTATTATTCAACCTATCAAATCAGTACATCAGTATAGGCTTATATACATGAGAACAACTTGTAAGAATAAGTTACAACTATCTAACCACTTTACCAGCTCAACATAGCTGAGTAACTAACCACGTTATGACATGTTTATTTATTAAGATTGAAGAATGAGAATAAAAAATAAGAGTCAATTTTATATTTATTTATTTTTTTTTATTTTAGAATAAAAGTGAGATTAGTAGATTCCATTTAAATTTGAGATTGAGGAATAGAATTAGCATTCCTATGTCTCCTTTGGGATTGTGATTCCTATTTCTAATATTAATACTAATTTACTGTTATACTCTTATTTTATTTATAAATACACAATTAAAAATAAAATTCAAAAAATAATAAATGTAACATATATTTATTATTTTATTTACTTAATATTATAATATTAATATAATTATTGTTAACTTTAATATAATAAATATGTACTTTATTTTTTAATAAATTAATAATATATTTATTTTTAACACTGTTTTTTATTTTTATTTATTTTATTTAAAATTTATTTTATATTTTAAATAGTTGTACAATTTATATTTATTATTTGAGTATCCAATTATTACACTAAATATTTTAATTATGATTAATTTTAATATAATAAGTACACAATATATTTTTTAAATTGAAAATATCAAATTGATTTAAAGGGTATATTAGTATTTTTACACTTTTTCATTTTAATTCTGGGTGTAAGTAAATGTATGAATGAGATTTAGAATGACTTTGATTCCGAATCCTATCACTAAGTAAACAGCTTATTCTGACTCCGATTCCTCACTCCGAATCCTGCGCACTCCGAATCATGCCCACTCTGATTCATACTCATTCCGATTACGCGTAGATAAACATACCATAAACTAACAAACAAAAGCTAGCTAATCTAAGCTAATTAACAAGTTGTAACTAATTCTAACAATTACTAATAGCACGTGGCTCTAAATATCCATGTTCCGCGTACCTAGAGACTACTGGTTAAAAGTTTGGTTTTATCTTCTAGAAAAAGGCTATAACCATAAAAGTCACGGCATTTGGTTTATTAGTGTTAGTTCTAATCCGAACCTTCATTAAGATTGGAGTCAAATTAAGCAACTATTTTGTAAAAATTAATCCATGCAAAAGCATTTTCATCTCTTTTTTTTTTTTTTTTTTTTTAACGGAAAAGAAAGCCTTTTTATCTTCATTTTGTTTATTTTGTAATTTTGCTGATTTGTTGGCAAAAAAACCCTTTTAACTATTCTGTTTTATATTGTCTTTTTAGGATAAACAAACAATATTTACCTATAGCATCTGGGGATCTGTCAATGAAACAAGCATGGTTTTTGGTGATATTTGAGGTGGCTATTGGCATATTGATTTTGCGATTAATGAATGCCGACCGAACCATAACTCTTATGTATTATTTAAGTCTTCTATTGGCAACGGTTTATTCTGCCCCTCCTTTTAGATTCAAAAAATATCCTGTTGCAACATCTATCGTGATTCCTTCGGTATTATTTTTTTCTTCTAATACTCTAAATCTTTAATGTACTTGCGTTTTAATTTATACATATAGTTGGGTTCTTGGAAATATATTAGTTATCTTATAAAAAGTTAAAAGTGGCATTAACAACTAGTAGATACTAGACTAAATCTTTAATGTACTTGCGTTTTAATTTATACGTATATTAGTTATCTTATAAAAATGTACATAGGATTTTAATTTTTCTCCTACTTTCCACATGAAAGGGAGTGGAGAACTGTGGAATTAATAATTTGGCATATATCTATTTAGAGTGTAAAATATCAAACATATATATATATATATGTATGTATCTGTGTGTGTATATATATATATATATATATATATATATGACATAATATGCAACTTATGCAGACGAACGGTATCATGAATATGGGTGTATTTTACGCTACCCGAGCTTCACTTGGACTTCCATTTTGTTGGAGGTACGTGCAACAACTATTCGAGAACCAAATTTCCTTTGCCTTTTCCTCTCTTTGCTCTCTATCTTTCAAATTAATTTTTGACATATATCTTAAATTGAATCGATGTAACATACAATATTACCTTTATTATTAAGTTATTCTAGTTGGTATGTCGTTTTGCCTTCACCTAAAATTAATTTAGGTACCTTTAAGTAAAGTTTTCTGAGAGACAATCAATTTAAAAAAAAAAAAAAAAAAACACACACACACACACAAGTTCAATCATATAAGCCTAATTATTTGTTAGCTTGACTTTCAATTTGGAATATACTTTTAATCCAACATTTAATGTTAGTGTAGTTTTTTTTAACTTTATAATTATTTCCTATAAATTATTGTAGTAGTTGACCACGACGCGACGCATAGTTTTTTTTTTTAACTTTTTACAATTTAATTAGAATGCATTAATTCTCTTGGCTATTTAATTTTTTCATGCTTTAAAAAAAAAAAAAAAAATCCCTTTTTATAGAATCCTCATTGTTGGCTTTCAATTTGCTCTACAGCCCCTCACTTGTTTTCATCATCACCTTTACTACATTGTACTTCACGGTTATCAGTATCATGAAAGATATCAGCGATATAGAAGGTGATATGAAGTAAGTTTTACATTAAGTATTTTCACTTTCATCATATCCATTGAGTTCAAAATCTAAAATCTAAATTACAGGCACAACATACGAACATTTCCTGTGATATTCGGACCCAGAAAAATTACAATGTTTAGCATTGGGATATTATTGGTAAATTATATTGGTGCCACAACAGCTGCTATTTACATGCCTCAGGTAATTAAGTTTAATATTAAAAGCTTACCTAATTATACTTTTTATCTTTATTAATTTTCTGAAGTTAAGTTACTTACTCAAGTGACTATACTAATTTACTCTCAATGAATAGATAGAATGGTAGATTTTTCAAATAAATATTTAAATGAATGTATAAAAAAAATTGGAACAAACCCAAATAAATATTTAAATAAATGAATAAAAACTAGGAACAATTATTTAATCTTAATAAATAAATAGAATGGTAGATCTATCCAGCTGCTATTAACATAAAACAAATATTTCAAACTCCTAGAAGTCCTATTTTCCGTTTTTTGTTTTCCCTCGACGAGTCCTTACAAAGAATGCGAAGAATAAGAAGAGAAAATGAAGTTTTGTTTTTTTGTTTTTTTTGTTTTTTGTTTTTTTTGTTTTTGTTTTTTTTTCCTTCTTCTTCTTCTTCTTACAGGCTTTCAAGAGCTATGTAGTGTTGCCCGCTCACATAATCTTGGCCATATGGCTACTTTTTCAGGTTTGTCATATTTAAATTCAAACAAATATAAGATTAAAGTGAAATTAAAAACTTCCTACAACTTATTTTCTTTCATACTTTCAGGCATGGAAGTTGGACAATGCAAATTATGCAAAGGTAAAAATATGCAGCTTCTACGTAAGTACATGTTTTTCTATACTTAAAATTGAATTATTGATAGTGATTAGGTATTTGACTTATTATATATGCAGGAAGCAAGTGCAAACTTCTATCTATTCCTTTGGAAGCTTGTTACGTTGGAGTATCTTTTATTCCCTTTCATGTAGAAATTAGTGCAAGTTCATCTTTTTTTCCGTTATCCACAGTGGAGGGGGAGAATAAAAGAGAGTTGTGTGTAGTATTGTTAAGATATTGTTGCTTACTTTGATTTCCAATGAACTAATATACTCAAAACGAGTATTATAAATACAAATCTCATGAGCACAAAGAGATCGATATAATCATGGATCATTAAAAAAAAAAATGTGATTCACTAAACAAGAAACCATAAATTCTACTAAATATAATTTATATTCACAGCTTCTAAGCCTCAATATTCAATCAATTATCCTCAGAAAAAGACAGCAAGATGAAAGCAGTGTACAAACAATCACTAAATGATACACTATGATCTGGAAATGTGTAATGTGTTCCACAACAAATTATAAAGCAAAGGTGAACTACAAGATCAAAACACGCCAAAACTACAATGTCTATGACGAACGAAAAGAACACACATATTGGAAGAATTTTTCGACAAAATCATTAAAACTTGACACATTATCGTAACCTTTCTTTTCCAAGACGGCGTGCGAGCTCTTCAGCCAAAGCTTGACCTGGAGTGTCACCATCAGTTGCAAGAACTATTCTAGAAGCCTAAAATGTATTACGCATACAGAACAAAGAAGAAAAGTTACGCCAGAAATAAAGAAAAAAAAAATAGGCCAAGTCCTGCTTTAGTTGGTTGGCAACAATCCATGTACCTTATCCAAGTACTGTTTGCAATTCCAGAGGTACCGAAATGCAGTGTCCTAACTTCACATAACATGCATACAAAGAAGGTAAACGCAACTTTAGAGATCATGAGACGATCAGAATTCTAAAATCTTGTATTCAAGACAATGCTAACAATTACCACGGCAGACAAAGTAAAGCAGGTACGAGACAATGGACATTACCGACTTGTGCTAGAGGTAGTAAGTAAAGGAAAAATTTTCGTAGAGGTGCCATTTGTTACAATGAATTACTATCTAGATAAATTGTCTAGCACGCAACAACCACAGAAAGCTCAATTGCATAAGGTTCTCTGTCCTTTTTTCCCTTAATCCTTTTCAAACACAATTGATACATTGACAACAAACACAATTAAGTGCATAAATCCGAGAATATAACTAGTTTTGGCCGGTAACCCAACAGACCACCGAGTGGTAATTCAGCGTAATCTTATTGACAAAATTCCACGTCAACACTCAGCAATGTTGACTCTCCTCACCAAGTCATTCCTTGCGTCTGTCAACTCTTCCAAAGCTTTCTTCAGAGCTTCAAGATTTTGTTCAAGCTCACACACGTACTTTGCTTGTTTGCCAGTGCATTTGCAGCATAGAGAAACCAAGGAATCAGTGGCACTAGATTGTAAAGAAATGGAGACACAGTTTCCCATTGCTTCTTTGGATCACAATGCAAGATGAATAAAACAAGTGACACTGTGATCAAGAGAACAAAGAAAGAAATGAATATCTTGTTGGATTATTAATCCAATGTTAGGTTTATATGTGAATAATTATGTGTTGTAAACTGTCATATAATATAAGATTAAGCTCGTTTAAAAGTGATCTGCTACGATTTAGATAAGTTTAGCTTTAATGTATCTGATAGGGTGTGGACTTTTAATGTGTAAAGACTTAAGGGTAATTTCTATTTTTATAATAGGCTAAAATAGAAATATCAAAAGATAATAAAGAAGTTATCTATATATAATAGCTATGGTCTTCAGATCACATGTGACACTCTATTATTTCTGACATCTTATCATCAGAGAAAAAGAGAGAGCAGAGAGAAAGCTAAAGAATTCTCTAGGAAAACGTGTTAATCTAGAAGACAAACCGCACAACTCTAGAGACTAATTAATCGTCATAGATTCAAGTACGTTTTCGCTTATTAGTTTATTGATTCTCGGTGATCCAACATAAACGTTCTTAGATTTTGGGTGATTAGTTTGTTTACCAAAGGATATTTTCTAACATTTCTTTTTACTATCGCAGTTGCCAATGGACAACTTGTTGCATGCTCATTTAGTAACGTATTCAAAATGATTTTATTTTCAAGACAAAAGTAAAAGTAAGATTGTTTTGAGAATCATTCTGAAACCGATTCTGAAATTGAGTTTGATTGATTTTTTAAGAGATTATTTTGAGTATAATAAAAAGTGAAATCGTGTTTAGTTATAATTATAAATTAATATATTGTAACATTATTGATAAGTACTAGAAAATGAAAATAGAAAAGGAAAAAACTTTCAATCGTTTTCTAATTTATTCACAAAAACTATTCTCACTATTTGTTATTTTTATTTTTAAAATATTTACTAAACAAATACAATTTTTAAACCGTTTTTATTTTCATGCTTAAAAAAAGTATAAAAACATTTTTAAAAATAAGTAAAAATTAATTTCAAACATACTCCAATTTCTCTTTATTTTTTAATAGTATTATTTTTTGTCAATATCGATCTCAGGTAAACGTGTAGATGCCGCATGGACTAACGTGGATCCATTATTCATGGCTGACGAACTTGCTTTCTCTTCTCTTTTTTAATGCAAAACTTTATTTCTTTATTCTGCTATGTAGGAGAAGGTGAGTGATTAGGCTTCGTTCGGTTCGTTTTGTGAATTTAAGTTTTTAATTTAAATTTTTAATTTGAGTTAAATTAATAACATTGTCACGTGGATTGTGAAATCTGCGCTAATTATCATGTCTAATACACGATCCCAGTTCTCTATATAAATAATATTGGTCTCTTCAATAAAAAATAAAATAGTTAATAAAATAATATTAGTCTAATTGAATATTATTATTAAAGTATAATTGAATTATTGTATAATAATAATTCCTCCACATTACACCTCCGATGAAGATGCTTTGCAAACAATTTGATGGATCCGCAGAGACTAGTACTAGTTCACCTTGAAATTAAATATACATACAGGTGTTCTAATCATTTTATTTTCTCTAGTTAATGATTGAGTGTTGTGACATCTTTTATCTTTGAGAAATTATTTTGCAAAAATTACGTTATTATATAAATGTTAAACTGCCCATTACATACGCTTTTGGTGTATCTAATTGTATGATATAGTACACAACAAAATACACCATTCAGGAACAGATAATAAAAATGGTATTTATCTTTCTGCCAAAAGGAAAAAAGGTATTTACACATTCGCAAAATTATATACTCTAGTGAAAATTTTCTATGAACTAGAAGAATGATAATTGGTAATTGCACACTTTTATGATCGCTGCAATAGCATATATACAGAATACATGAGGAAAACAAATAAAGAAAATTAGTAACTATCGTTTACAGCTCGTATTTTGCTGTACATCAATCTATAGTCAACCATTAGTTAAATATAGCAACTCCACGTATGTTAATGTCAATCATGCAATCCCGTATAATCACGGGTCAAGGTTTGCAATATACCAATCCCGCATAATCAGGGACCATGATCTGCAATATCTAGTTTTATATATCGTAGATGTATACAGTATACTGTAGAAACTAACACGTGGAAACAGAAGAAAACAACTTCTATCATATATTGTTGTTATTACACCACCAAGATCACTACAGAATACTATGTCCTCTAAAATAAAAAAAAACCAATAAAATGAAGAACTAGTTATCACGCAAGCTACCAATTGTCGCGCAACACCATGAGCTAAGTTGCTCTATTTATAGGGTTGTTTGCTTGTTTGTTTGTTTTTGTTTTTTTTAGGTGAGGGAGATTGTTGGATCCTTAATCTAATATTGAGCTTATATGTGAATAATTATGTGTTGCAAACTATCATATAAGATTAAACCCGTTTAAAAGTGATATTTTAATGTTTTGATAATTTGGACTTTAATGTATCTGATAGAGTGTGGACCTTTAATTTGTAGAGACTTAATGATAATTTCTAATTTTATGATAGATTAAAATAGAAATACCAAAAAATAATAAGAAAGTTGTCTATAAATAACGGATATGGTTCATATTTCACATGTGACATTCTATCCTTTCGACATCTCATCATCATAGAGTGAGCAATGAGAAAGCTAAATGATTTTTTTGAAAAACGTATTGATCTAAAAGACAAACTACGTAATTCTAGAGATTAATTAATCGTTATGGATTTAAATATGCTTACACTTATTAGTTTATTGATTCTTAATGATCTAACAAGAACGTTTCAAGATTTGGAGTGATGGTTTTTTTTTTTTTGCCAAAAGATATTTTCTAACATGTCTTTTTACTATCCCAGTTGTAAATGAAGAACTTGCAATTTCTCCTTTTTTTTTTAATAGTATTATTTTTGGTCAATATCGATCTGAGGTAAACGCGTAGATGCCGCAGGGACTAACGTGGCTCCATTTTTCATGGCGGACGAATCTTCTCTTTTTTAATGCAAACTTCATTTCTCTATTCTGCTCTGTTGGAGAAAGGATAGTAATCGGTAAACATATCCTTGAAAGATGACATTACCATGTGGATTATCATGTCCAATACACGATCCCACTTCCCTATATATACTCTATCCGCGTTAGTTTTCAGGAACAGATAATAAAATGGTATTTATCTTTCTGCCAAAAGCAAAAAAAAAAAAAAAAAAAAAAGGTATTTACACATTCGCAAAAATGTATACTCTAGTTTTATATGTAAGTACACATACATACGTAGATGTATACAGTATACTGTAGAAACAAACACGTGCAAATAGAAGAAAACAACTTCAATCATATCAAAATAAATTGAGAGTATTCTAGTAGAATATCAAAATCGAGAAAGACAATAAGAGACTGAATCACATAAAAATTGTAAAGCTGTTATATTTTAGTGGCATACTGTGATTTTCTCTACAGATATAAACCTGCACTACTTATATAGAATGAGTCCCATTAGGTGGGTAATGTGACCAAACCTAGTGAGACTAACTATTATGTGAGTGTGAGAATTTTCCGCATGGGTATAGACTCCTTCTTCCTTACTGATTAGCAATAAATAAATAAACAAAACTGTTTGGATAACTTCTCCAATCAATATTAGAGTTATCTTTGATAACAATCTAAAAGATATATCATATAAAAGGGGAAACTCTAACCATAATAGGAGCTGTATTGCTATAGGCTAATTTTTTACCGTTCTAATATGTGAGCATCTACACTAAGAAGTTACAATATGTAATACAGTATTGCTCTTACTGACAGTTAAACTGTTGAAAAACTAATCCAAATATTTAAACAACAGTTCCTATATTAGCAGGTAAAATGATAGTTTCTATCATAAAAATGCCCTAAAGAATCAACTTTTATGGAATTTTCTTCTAGCTACCATACATAAATATAATTGCTTTGACATTTTCAACACCCCAATAGAAAATCAATTGTTCTAATTACGACGACTTCAATACTTTAATTTGCTTGGTCAATATTGTGGCATCTATTATTATCCTAGTGAACTAATTAAAACATCAAGCTTGTACTATAATATAAAAATATGTTTATATATATATGTATATATTACTAAAAAAATTCTTTAGAACCTTTCATTATTACTTGGCATGGGCGTTTCAACTTGACATTGTTGTTTAAATTCGGCCTATAATACATATTTATAATAAATTTTGCAATGCCACTAAAAGCGGGTCAAAAGCAGTCCAAGAAGAAAACTAATTAACGGGTATACAAGTTAATTAGCAGTAGCAGCAGCAACAACGAGAACAATAATATAATAATATGATACGCAATCAGAACATTTATATTAATAAGACAAATAGACTGATCGCAGAGTTGAAATAATCGCTATTATCATGCCTCTATAAATTTTGAAGCTTTTTGAGCATTAATTGCTTCCAAAAGTACTGTTTATCCTGCCTTCTAATCTTGCTTGATTGTTAATTACCAATATAAATATATATATATATATATATACGTACGTATTCCTTGACTGTTGTATCAGTACTTGCCATATACATGGAACTCACATTCTGTCACTCTTCCCTAAGGTTACCGGCCATTAGCGCTTCATGTTGCAAAGCCTCCTCTCATAACAGTAGGTTGATAACAATAAAGCCCATAACCAAAAATATCAAACCCTTCGGTTCTCTGTCAAAATACTGCAGTGACAAAGTGATTCGTCCATTAGGGCTCCATGGCGAAAGCAGATTCTCAAGATTCTTAATATACGGCCAACATAAGCGCAATTCCATACAGGTATATGCTTTTCTTTGTAGCTAGTCAGAGGATTAATTCAAATTTTATGAATCGTTATCCTCATGTAATATCTATCACTAATTATAGAAAAAGTGCTTTCCTGTTTAACTTATAATGTGAAACAAATTATACAAGGCATTCGCTCAAAATGAATCTGTTGATTCCGATCCGACACTTCTCAAAGCTCAAGATGAAGCGGATTCAATACTTGCAAGAGTTTCGCGCTTTGGATCTGCTTGGTTTACGTTTGTTAGGCCCTTAGGGATATTTACAATGCTGATAACTGCCAGGTAATTAAGTAAAATTTTTCAGGAAATTAGAGACAGAGAAAAAAAAAATTAATGATGCGAAAAGCAAGAAACTAACTTCTCATTTTTAAACCCAGCAGGGCATAAATGGTTACATAGTTCTTCTTTTGCATGCTCTTTTTTTTTTTTTTTTTTTCCGTCGACAGTTCTTTGTTTGCGAGAGTTTTGGTTGAGAATCCACAGTTGTTTAAATGGTCTCTGTTGTTTAAGGCAATCCCTGGCCTAATTGCTGTGCTTCTTTGTCAAGCGTACAATATCTGCATCAATCAAATTTACGATGTAGATATTGACAGGTACGCTTTCTACATAACTTTAATTTTTTTATATATGATTTTTTAAATTGTTTCCCGCCATGTTCCGCCGCTTCCGCGTACCTAGAGACTACAGATTAAAAGTTTTGTATTATCTTCTAGAAAAAGGCTACAACCATGAAAATCACGGCATTTGGACTATTAGTGTTAATGCTAATCCGAACCTTCATTAAGATTGTAGTCAAATTAAGCAACTATTTTGTAAAAATTAATCCATGCAAAAACATTTTCATCTCTGTTTTTTTTTTTTTTTTTAACGGAAAAGAAAGCCTTTTTATCTTCATTTTGTTTATTTTGTAATTTTGCTGATTTGTTGGCAAAAAAGCCCTTTTAACAATTCTGTTTTATATTGTATTTTTAGGATAAACAAACCATATTTACCTATAGCATCTGGGGATCTGTCACTGAAACAAGCGTGGATTTTGGTGATATTTGAGGTTCTTATTGGCATATTGATTTTGCGATTGATGAACGCCGACCGAATCACAACTTCTACGTATTATTTATGTCTTCTATTGGCAACGTGTTATTCTGTTCCTCCTTTTAGATTCAAAGAATCTCCCATTGCAACATCGATCGTGATTCCTTTGGTATTATTTTTTTCTTCTAATACTCTAAATCTTTAATGTACTTGCGTTTTAATTTTTATATATATATAGTTGGGTTCTTGGAAATATATTAGTTATCTTATAAAAAGTTAAAAATTGCATTAACAACTAGTAGATACTAGACTAGATAATATAAAAGTTTATTAATTACGTTTATTTTATTTTATTTTTTGAAAAGAATTACGTTAAATTTCGCTTATATATGAACGCAAGACAACTAATAAGTGAAGCGCAAGTGGAGTACTTTATTCTAGAGGCATGAGAAATAGTTTAGTACGGTTGTTTTGTATTATCCTGTTATATTGTCTAGTCTTTACCAGTGAGTATAATTTTTGAAGTTATCTTTTTAGTTCAAATTTAAATGTACATAGGATTTTAATTTTTCTCCTAATTTCCACATGAAAGGGAGCGGAGAACTGTGGAATTAATAATTTGGCATATATATATATATATATATCTATTTAGAGTGAAAAAAGTCAGACATATATATATGTGTGTGTGTGTGTATCTATGTGCCTATATATATATATGACATAATATGCAACTTATGCAGACGTGCGGTGTCATTATTAATATGGGTGTATTTTACGCTACCCGAGCTTCGCTTGGACTTCCATTTTGTTGGAGGTACGTGCAACAACTATTCGAGAACAAAATTTCCTTTGCCTTTTCCTGTCCTTGCTCTCTATCTTTCAAATTAATTTTTGACATATATCTTAAATTGAATGGATGTAACATACAATATTAAGTTATTCTTGTTGGTATGTCGTTTTGCCTTCACCTAAAATTAATTTAGGTACCTTAAATAAAGTTTTCTAAGAGACAATCAATTTTAAAAAAAAAATGCACACAAGTTCAATCATATAGGCCTAATTATTTGTTAGCTTGACTTTCTATTTGGAATATACTTTCAATCCAACGTTTAATGTTTGTGTAGTTTTTTTTTTTTAACTTTTATAATTATTTCCTATAAATTATTGTAGTAGTTGACCATGACGTCTAGTTTTTTCTTTTCTTGTTCTATTTTCCTGCAGATGTGGGTGCTTAAAACTATTAATAACAATATAAGTCATTTGATAATTTATTTTACTCCACAATCATTAAGGGGATGTTTGGTTCCTAGATTCGAATCCCTGATTCGAATCATAATTTATGATTGTTACAGTATTTTCTCTCACAAAAAATACACGTAAATAAAAAATGATTCAAATCATATGATTTGAATCCATGAACCAAACGGACTCTAAATGTCGCTTAATATGCTCATCAAGACGTCTCTTAAAAATAATGATGATGTCTCTGTCTTGTAAGTTTTGTATTTTGTTGTTTTGTTTTTATTTTGAGTCTATAATAGCGAAAGTAGTTTTGAGTTTTTTATGGTCCGTGTTATGGTTGCACTTTATTTGTGTTTATGTCGGCACTACAAGTTACTTGCTCTCAATCAATAACTTTCTATTACCGGGTCTCAGTCACAATTTATGTTCTTCTTTTTAAGCTTCATTAGATTCTATTAATGGATCGGGTCTCAGTTAATAGTTTTTCCTTGTGTAACACGAGATCAATCATATTGATCTTTATATGTTTCGTTTAGTTAAATACATTGCCCCTTAAAAAAAAAAAGTTATATATAAAATAAACTAAAATAATTATAACACTATCCAAATTTATAAATTACTATTATAAGCTATAACTATAACTTCTCATATTTGAGCTCATGCAAACATATAATTTAACTTTTATTTTTACCTATTAAGAATGTCATTATTTTTCAAGGATATATATCTATAAGCCGAAAGGAATGATTCTTGAACTCGCGTGTTTCTTGTATTTTTTTTTTTAATTTCTTTATTAATGAATCGAGTAGCATTTGGTATGCGATTAGTTTAGTTAGAAGGTCATCACAATTTAATTGGAATGCAGTAAATTCTCTTGGTTATTTTATTTTTTCATGCTGGGGAAAAAAAAAAAAAAAACTTTTTATAGAATCCTCATTTGTTGGCTTTCAATTTGCTCTACAGCCCCTCATTTGTCTTCATCACCACCTTGACAACATTGTACTTCACGGTATTCAGTATCATAAAAGATATCATAGATATGGAAGGTGATATGAAGTAAGTTTTACATTGATATTTTTCACGTTCATCATATCCATTGAGTTCAAAATCTAAAATCTAAATTACAGGTACAACATACGAACATTTCCTGTGATATTCGGACCCAAAAAAATTGTTTCGTTTGGCGTTGGGATATTATTAGTAAATTATATTGGTGCCATAGCAGCTGCTATTTACATGCCTCAGGTAATTAATTTTAATATTAAAATCTTATGTAATTATACCCTTTATCTTTATTAATTTTTCTAAGGTAGTACTTATTTACTCAAGTGATATACTAATTTATGCTCATAAATAGTAGAATGGTAATTTTTCAAATAAATATTTAGATGAATGTTCCCTAAAACCATAGGACAATTAATCCAAATAAATATTTACATAAATGTATAAAAACTAGGAAATTATTTAATCATATAATTAATATAATGGTAGGATTTATCCAGCTGCCCTATAACATAAAAAAAATTATATTATATATATATTTTCCTTCTTCTTCTTACAGGCTTTCAGACGTTATGTAGTGTTTGCCGCTCACGATAATCTTGGGCAATAATCGCTACTACTTTTTTTCCGTTTGTCATATTTTAAATTCAACAAATCTTATAAGATTAAAAGTGAAAGTGAAAACTTCTACAACGTCCCTTTTCTTTCATTACTTTCAGCCTGGAAGTTGGACATGCCAAATTAAGGCAAGGTAAAAATATCTGCTTCTACTTAGTACAATGTTTTTCTATACTTAAAATTGAATTATTGATAGGTGGATTAGGCATTTGACTTATTATATATGCAGGACCAAGTGTAAAATTTTATCAATTCCTTTGGAAGCTTGTTTGTGTTGGAGTATCTTTTATTCCCTTTTCCTTAAAACTTAGTCCAAGTTCATCATTTTTCTCCGTTATCCACAGTGAGGGTAGAATAAAAGGAGTTTGTGTGAAGTATTGTTAAGACATTGATTGCTTACGACTTTGAGTTCCAATGAACTCTTAAGATTTCACAGCTTAGCTTATTCATTGAAAGTGTTTCCTTAAGTCTTGACACGTCTCTTGATAAGTTTTTACTGTGGTTGTGAGACAGAGTGAGCGTTGTATTGTAGAGATAATTTGAGTGTTTTTTTTGGGAGAAAACTTAGTTGGAGGGCATATCCAATGTTTAAAGTCGAGTGGGAATCTCCGTTGTTCAAGTCTATTGGAAAAATTGCAAAGTTCATAGGCGTCTCTTAGAGAGGGAGTTTCGGGTAGATTAAGTTCAAATTGAATTGTAAAAAGAGTTCTTAGTGGGATTGTTCATCATCTGGGCGTAATGTCCCGCGGAGTATAGTGTTACCGACCTGATACTATTTCTCATTTTTATTTTATTTTATGTTTCTGTTTATTTCCAGATTGTCTTTAAAAAATGTTAAAAGACTAAACCGGTACTAAACACTTTCATGTAGAAAGTTAGTGCAGACTTCATCAATTTTTCCGTGATCCACAATGGAGGGGGAGAATAAAAGAGAGTTGTTGTGTAGTATTGTTACGACATTGTTGCTTACTTTTGATTTCCAATGAACTAATTAAGATACTCAAAACGAGTATTATAATACAAATCTCATGAGCACAAAGAATCGATATATATTATGGTCATTAAAAAAAAATGTGTTTTCAATAAACAATAAACCATAAATTCTACTAAAATAATAAGAAAATATTGTTTTTTTCTTTTGTTTATTTAAATTTTTTTTGCTACGATTGTATACATGCAACTCTGTACGGGAAATAAAATCCGCTCTTCTTAAGAAATACATTTTTACGCTATTTAAAATGCACTCTATTTGTATGAAGGCTCTTTTTATTAATACGATACCAGATCATCTTATTGTAAATATAATCGTCATTTGTCACCCAAAAGTCAATGCTTCCATATCTGCTTTATTTGTTTTGTAAATGGTAGCCACATGTCGCATAAAATGTAATATAGTGATTAGTAAAGTGTCGATCCACAAAGATTGTGCTTAATTCAAATTAAGTATCGAAATGATTAACTCTATTGATTATTTGAAGGACCATTAAAAAATAATTTTACATTGAACTACATTGAAAAAAACAAAATGAATGTAGTAAGGATCCGATTCACCAAAAGATAATTCTACAAGAATCTCCACGTAATTAATTATGATTAGTTCCTCTTCTTGGAGAGCTGGGTCTCCTCTAACGACCTCATTAATCTCTCCCGAGCAGTAACAAAGTACCCACAGTAAATTTCCTATATTTTATGTAAATTCTACATCGTCAAGACGTATTAAGAACAAAAGAAAACTCGGAATGACACACTAATTTGTAGAAATATCATCCTACAAGTTCTCATAGTATTTCTACCCAATGACCCAAAACATTACAACTCCAGTCTCTAATTTAATCCCGAATCATGCAATAGTTGGCCAAATATTCACAAGCATTAAGCAAAGCAATGAAGAACTCACAATATGAAAATAAATACGACATAATTCAAAATAGGACCCTCAAGTATTCGTTGCTCTCCCTTCTTCTTCTTCATACTTTTGTTTTTCCATTTTCTCTTAAAGCTTTACACCATGAAGCGCGTTTAGAACTTATTTTTCAAAAATGATTGTGTTTGTTTTGTATAAAAATGACAAGGAAATGTTTTCAATCTCACAAGAAATTATTTTTAAAAATGTGTTTGGTAGTTTTATCAAGATAATTGTTTTCAGTGTACAAAAAAACCCAATATCTATGCTTTCTCTCTCTCTGCTTCGAGAGAGGATGGGGAAATAATGAAAAACAAAAAATGAAAAATAACTAAAAGGTCGTTTTTCATTTCTCTGTCATTTTACCCTACAACTAAAAAATCGTTTTCATTTCTTTTTGTCTTTATGCGCCAAATGTGCGTTTAGAAACGTTTTCATTTTTTTTTCTTTCTCAAAAAACATAAAAATAAAAACATGATCAATTTCAATAAGGCCTATGTTTCAGCAAACGCCAGGGCAAACGGAACTCGTGTTTTCGCTATTTTATGATATATGATCTTGCATACCACCGCCACTCCCCTAACGTTCGATTGACGAGAATGTCCTAAGTTCAACGAGAATGTCCCAAGAAATCCCACTCTTTAATTTTAAGAGAACGAAATGTCCCAATATCCACTCATTTTCTTTAAGAGAAATTTTTCAAGTTGAACTATTGTTTTATCCAACATCTATTATTTATGCCACTACTAAAATTTAATTCCACTTCCCAAAAAATAATTTACAAGTACGAAAGGTATCTGCAAATAAAACTATAACTTGCAGGTTACAAAAATAACCTACATATTCAAAGATACCTATAGGTTATAAAAAGGTACCAGTAAAATTTAACAACAGTGGCTGACAGAAATAAATTTAAAAAGTTTGGGGGGGGGTGGGTTACTTATTAATGTATATTTTTGAAAATTCTTCTCCTTTATTTAAAAAGAAACGTTTCGGAGATGAATTAACAACTCCAAGTAATAGTGGGCAAGTGGTGAGTGATAGTCTAAAACGGGCTGATAGGGGGCCCCCCCCCCCCCCCTTACTGGTCTATGGCATGTAGGGAATCATAGCTACTTAAGAGAAACCATCAGCAATCCCCTGTGATGTCCGCCCTTTGTGTCGCCATAAATGTAATCTGTAAGGTATAAAAGGACAAAGTCTCAGAAGAGGGGACGTCTTTTTGTAATCCTTAAAAGTACAAAAGAAGATACAATAACTAGTGGCCGTAGCTCTTTTTTTTTTTTTTTTTTTTTTTTAAGTTGAACCACTATAAACCCGGTGTGTCTTTTTATACTTTTCCTTTTCAAACACAATTGATACATTGACAACAAACACAATTAAGTGCATAAATCCGAGAATATAACTAGTTTTGGCCGGTAACCCAACAGACCACCGAGTGGTAATTCAGCGTAATCTTATTGACAAAATTCCACGTCAACACTCAGCAATGTTGACTCTCCTCACCAAGTCATTCCTTGCGTCTGTCAACTCTTCCAAAGCTTTCTTCAGAGCTTCAAGATTTTGTTCAAGCTCACACACGTACTTTGCTTGTTTGCCAGTGCATTTGCAGCATAGAGAAACCAAGGAATCAGTGGCACTAGATTGTAAAGAAATGGAGACACAGTTTCCCATTGCTTCTTTGGATCACAATGCAAGATGAATAAAACAAGTGACACTGTGATCAAGAGAACAAAGAAAGAAATGAATATCTTGTTGGATTATTAATCCAATGTTAGGTTTATATGTGAATAATTATGTGTTGTAAACTGTCATATAATATAAGATTAAGCTCGTTTAAAAGTGATCTGCTACGATTTAGATAAGTTTAGCTTTAATGTATCTGATAGGGTGTGGACTTTTAATGTGTAAAGACTTAAGGGTAATTTCTATTTTTATAATAGGCTAAAATAGAAATATCAAAAGATAATAAAGAAGTTATCTATATATAATAGCTATGGTCTTCAGATCACATGTGACACTCTATTATTTCTGACATCTTATCATCAGAGAAAAAGAGAGAGCAGAGAGAAAGCTAAAGAATTCTCTAGGAAAACGTGTTAATCTAGAAGACAAACCGCACAACTCTAGAGACTAATTAATCGTCATAGATTCAAGTACGTTTTCGCTTATTAGTTTATTGATTCTCGGTGATCCAACATAAACGTTCTTAGATTTTGGGTGATTAGTTTGTTTACCAAAGGATATTTTCTAACATTTCTTTTTACTATCGCAGTTGCCAATGGACAACTTGTTGCATGCTCATTTAGTAACGTATTCAAAATGATTTTATTTTCAAGACAAAAGTAAAAGTAAGATTGTTTTGAGAATCATTCTGAAACCGATTCTGAAATTGCGTTTGATTGATTTTTTAAGAGATTATTTTGAGTATAATAAAAAGTGAAATCGTGTTTAGTTATAATTATAAATTAATATATTATAACATTATTGATAAGTACTAGAAAATGAAAATAGAAAAGGAAAAAACTTTCAATCGTTTTCTAATTTCTTCACAAAAACTATTCTCATTATTTGTTATTTTTATTTTTAAAATATTTACTAAACAAACACAATTTTTAAACCGTTTTTATTTTCATGCTTAAAAAAAGTATAAAAACATTTTTAAAAAGAAGTAAAAATTAATTTCAAACGTACTCCAATTTCTCTTTTTTTTTTAATAGTATTATTTTTTGTCAATATCGATCTCAGGTAAACGTGTAGATGCCGCATGGACTAACGTGGATCCATTATTCATGGCTGACGAACTTGCTTTCTCTTCTCTTTTTTAATGCAAAACTTCATTTCTTAATTCTGCTATGTAGGAGAAGGGGAGTGATTAAGGCTTCGTTCGGTTCGTTTCGTGGATTTAAATTTTCAATTTAAATTTTTAATTTAAATTTTTAATTTGAGTTAAATTAATAACATTGTCACGTGGATTGTGGAATCCGCGCTAATTATCATGTCTAATACACGATCCCAGTTCTCTATATAAATAATATTGGTCTCTTCAACAAAAAATAAAATAGTTAATAAAATAATATTAGTCTAATTGAAAATTATTATTAAAGTAGAATTGAATTATTGTATAATAATAATTCCTCCACATTACACCTCCGATGAAGATGCTTTGCAAACAATTTGATGGATCCGCTGAGACTAGTACTAGTTCACCTAGAAATTAAATATACTTACAGTTGTTCTAATCATTTTATTTTCTCTATCATGTCTAATACACGATCCCAGTTCTCTATAAAAATAATATTGGTCTCTTCAATAAAAAATAAAGTAGTTAATAAAATAATATTAGTCTAATTGAATATTATAAATAACGTAGAATTGAATTATTGTATAATAATAATTCCTCCACATTACACCTCCGATGAAGATGCTTTGCAAACAATTTGATGGATCCGCTGAGACTAGTACTAGTTCACCTAGAAATTAAATATACTTACAGTTGTTCTAATCATTTTATTTTCTCTATCATGTCTAATACACGATCCCAGTTCTCTATAAAAATAATATTGGTCTCTTCAATAAAAAATAAAGTAGTTAATAAAATAATATTAGTCTAATTGAATATTATAAATAACGTAGAATTGAATTATTGTATAATAATAATTCCTCCACATTACACCTCCGATGAAGATGCTTTGCAAACAATTTGATGGATCCGCTGAGACTAGTACTAGTTCACCTAGAAATTAAATATACTTACAGTTGTTCTAATCATTTTATTTTCTCTAGTTAATGATTGAGTGTTGTGACATCTTTTATCTTTGAGTAATTATTTTGCACTAAATTACGTTATTATATAAATGTTAAACTGCCCATTACATACGCTTTTGGTGTATCTAATTGTATGATATAATACACAACAAAATACACCATTCAGGAACAGATAATGTTGACGATAGAATTTCATCAACAATAAACCAGTCAGGTTACCTTAGGTTACCCTTTGGATTACCGGCTGATTAATGTGTTTTAAGGTAGGATTGGTGTTTTTATGAACTGTATTGTAAAAATACAAAGGAAATTTTATAGTGGTTCACTCTATTGAATCAGAGTTACATCCACTGTTTGTATTATATGTTTTGAGGAGCTTTACAGATTACACAAAAACTCTCTTGTTTCTTTCTTTTCTTTTTTTCGGAAAAACTTTGGACCCTTCTTTTATTGGGGTCCTTCCCCTTATATACTTGGGCTTCCTTCGTAGGGGGTTTTCCTCCATAGGTAGATGCACTCAAGTGCTTCTCCTTTTTAGGCTCAGTCATAGCCAGTACTGTTCACTCAACTGATTAGTCTTCTATTACGGCTCTGTGAGTCTCCGTAATGCTTTCCTGTCCCCCATAGGCTCAAGTGCTTCTCCTTTTTAGGCCCAGTCATAGGCCTAGTGCTGCCTTAGCCTCTTTCGTCCTTTCGAGCAACCTTCTCTGCAGTCGAGGGATCATAACGCCGTAATTCAGGCAGTTAGCATCCGTCGACGCCACATGGGATCGTCGCCCTAATCCGGACCTTGGCTTCAGGCTCTGCAACTGACGTTGAGGGATTGAAGCGTCGAGGGTTGTGTGTTTGGCGAAGAGCGAATGTGGCCACGTGTCGTGATTTTGTTGGTCCACGTCTCCATCACATTTTCCCACACAACAGCTACCCCCCAGGTCGAGGGTTCTTTTTTTTTAGGTAGCCTCGACCTCTTGGTTCGGTTTATCCTTCCGTGTTTCGGGTGTGGGAAACCGGCCCCGAGCCTCCGTCTGCAATGAGTGCCTGGATGCTTCGGGAACGTAACCGTCGCGTCAATTACTTTGGCGTAATGATGGATATCCGTTTTTTGAGAGGTCGATCCTTGACCGTTAGATCTGCGTCCCTTCGATTTCCCGCCCTATTTCACGACCGTTAGATCTGGGCAGAAATCCCTTGCCGTTGGATTTTGAAGTTTACATCCAACGGCTGTGGTCGAGGACGTCCTTCTATAAATACCCTTCGAAAACCCGAGAGCCATTTTTTCCATTTTCAAAACTTCAAACTTCCTCTGCTTTGCTGCCGAGACACTTGCGCTGTGCCGGAATTCCTCTTGCTGAACTTCCGATGTTATTCTTCCTTCTCCTTGTGGTGTGCTTCGTCACAGAACCGGCTTTACTTCTTTCTTCGGTGAGTTTTTGGAACCTCTTCTTACTTGTTTGGTGTACTCGCGGAGTTTCTCCTTTAGATACCTGGAGTGTAGGAATATGCGTATATGGAAAATGGAAACATATGTTTAGTTTAAAGAGACTTACTTTTCCGTCGCACTGGATAACTTGGTTTTTATCCGCGCGTAGTTTTCTGTTCGTTTGTCTTTGGTTTCTGGGTTCTGGGGAACCCGTGGTTCCCATGAACACTTGTCGTTTCCATTTTGACATGAATGATCGACGTTTTTAACCAGTCGTCGTTTAGAGCAGTCGTCGTTTACTCCTCTCGACGTTAGGGTTTTAACTTAGCTTTTTGTCCTTTGTATTCTTAGAACAATGGCCCAAAGTTCTCCCAGTCGAGAGGATTCTTCTTCCGTTGTCCGCTCTGACCCGCCTTCGGTGGTGGAGATCTCAGGGACCCCTTCATCGTCTAGTGTTGGCTCTATGCTTAGTAATATTGAAGACGTCGAATGTAGTTTCGAACCGATCGACGATTTTAGAAGCGAATTTGCCAAATTCGAGCAGCTGGTAGACCAGAGGGTCGAGCAGATTCCTTTCACGGGGGGCAGCGTTAGTGGGGTGGCTGCCGCGGTGGTGAACGTCCCCTGGCCGCAACGAGCGGAGACCCGGATAGACCTTCCTTCACAGCCGACGACGTAGCGTCGAGGGTTCGAAATAAGGACATTATCCGAGCTGTGAAGGAGGGAAGCATCGACGGGAGGTGGTTTGAGTATCTCCTCCCTGATAAGCATTTTAGGACCAGCATGCCACCGATTGGATACCTTCCGGTCTATACAAGAGCGGTAACTGCGGGGATGACACTCCCGATTCATCCCTTCGTCAAAGATTACTGTCATTTTTATGGCATTTCTCCCGCCCAGTTGGCACCGAATTTCTGGTATTGCTTCGCAGGGGCTTGGATCCTGTGGAACCAGAAGTTTGACATGGAACTCCCATTGGATGAGTTCTGTTTTATGTATAAGTTGTGTCATGTCGCTAAATGTGATGGGTGGTACTTCCTGAGCGGCCACGGGAGGGCCCAACCAAGGTTTGGGAAGCTCATCTTGGGTATTCCCTCATCGTCACATGGGTGGAAGCCCATGTTCTTTATGATTCGAGGGCCCTTCAACTTTTATCCCAACGACCGCTGGCCCCACCGAAGGTTGGCGCAGGCGGCGTTTGGAGATATGAGTAAGCCCCTCGGCCCCATTTTTATCTGACTTAACCTTCTCCTTTTATTTCGAGTCTTTTATTGTGCAGTTAACCACGACCAGCCGAAGTTCTCAGGTAACAGCTCGGCGAGGATCAAGGAAGCTTTTTCCTTTCCGTCGGAAGTTCGTCATATCGACACACTTCTGACGAAAGAGAACCTTCGTAAGTCCGGCTTAATCCTCGATCTTCCCGACCCCTCAAACCTTGACGCCGTTCGTGAATACTTCCACTTAAGCGACGAAGGTAACTACTTGTCTCGACGCCTTGTGGAATTCATGATTCATTTTCTCTTGCGCTGACGGTATCTTCTTCTCGTCGTCAGAGATGTTGTCTCTGAGGATCCAGCTTCCTGGGGGCCAACGGCCGGCGCCGAGCCCAGCTCCAGCGTCGAGTCAACAACCATCGCCTGCCCCACAACCCCCGCCGAGCCAACAGGCTTCAGAGAAGGGGAAAGAGAAGGCTAGCCCGTCCCGCCCTGCGTCGAAAGGCAAAAAGAGCAAAAATAAGAGAAAACGCGGTGCAGAGTCGGGACCTACTCAAGTGTCGACTGGTAAAGGCTGGACGCCAGTGGTGCCTATTCCGGATGTCCCTGTTCCCCCGGAGCCGAGAGAGCGTGTACTGATTCCCGGGGGGAAGGTTATGGATGGGAACTTCCAGGTCTCGGATATTTCTGACGCTGAGATCGGGGCAATGCTAAAGCTCCCTCCCCATTTCTCCCTCGTCTTTCAGGCGTTATACAAGTCATTCCTCGAGCCGCACTGGGTCGCTGCATCTCATTCTTCCATGGTCGACCGCCAGCGGAAGCAAATCTTCTTTCAGATCCACGTAAGTTTCTTTTTTTTGAAAGATATGTTGTTTGTCGCTCTGTCCTGACTTTTTGCAATCTTCCAAAGCCTTGTCCTCTCCCTCCTTAATCTCCTTGACCTGGTTAAGGTTGAGGAGTGCCAAGGAGAGATGGATAACTTGGAGGCCGAGCTCAATTCCCTTGTTGACGAGGCCCGGAAGAGTAGGGACGACGCCATCGAAGAGCGGGACTTGGCGAGGGCTCAGTTGTCAAGTTTGGAAGGCAATTTTGCCAAGCTAAAGACCAAAGTTGACAATCTTACTTGCCGAGCAGACTCGTCTGAGAAAAAACTGGCTGCGGCTCTTGTCGACGCCGAGAACTGCTATACTGAGGGCAAAGTCGACAGGAAATTAGAGGCTGAAGCAGCTTTCGACGCCAGACGGGTGGAGATGCTTGAAGAGTTCAAGGCCTCACAAGAGTTCTTTGACATCCGCAACAAGGACTTCCAGTCGGTGGGTCAACAAATTGTTGATCTGATCAAGAAGGAGCGTCCTAAGTGGGATCTGGGCTTTCTTTTCAACTCCCGTACTCCGACTATCGACGAGGAAATGCTTCCTCCTGCTGATGATGCGGGGAACATTCCCTCCGTGGGTGGCGACGATGAGCCAGCGGCCGGCGGTGACGATGCTTGAGGAGCCATCCTTTGCCCCTTTTTTTGGCTATTTCTTTCATTTTTGTAACTAAATATTTCTTTTCAGACAATTCTCATGTTGACCTGCATTTCAATATATATATATATATTTATATATAATGGTAATAGTTTTGTGTTTATACCTTGATTTGCAGTCATTGTTGTTTTCTTTCTGTCTTTTTAGAAAAATTCCTTAGAATTTATCAATGGTTGTCTTTCCTTCTTGGAGGATCTGACGTCGAGCTCATCCTTTGGGATCGTCGTCTTAGGAAATTCCTTAGAATTTCGCTAAGTGCACCGTCTTTCCTCCTTTGAGGATTTTGACGTCGAGCTAACCCCTTGGGGTCGTCGTTTTAGGAAATTCCTTAAAATTTCACTAAGTGTCGCACCTTTCCTCCTTAGAGGATTTTGACGTAGAGCTAACCCCTTGAGGTCGTCGTTTTAGAAAATTCCTTAGAATTTCACTAAGTGTCGCACCTTTCCTGCTTGGAGGATTTTGACGTAGAGCGCCTTCATTCCCCCTGTGTTGGCTAAATACACCCTTGGGTTTTCTTTTAAGCAGACACGTTATTAGGGGGTTGATCTATTTCATGCTGCAAACACATCAATTTATTTCATTTGCAAAGAATGTACAATTTAAAATGTGTAAACAATGTCGTACACTATTGGTAGTATAGCCTTAGCTGCTCGGCATTCCATGGGTACTGAACCTTTTTGCCGTCGATGCTTTCTAGAATGTAGGTGCCAGGTCGTAGTGCCTCCCTTATGCGGTAGGGCCCTTCCCAAGTTAGGCCCAGGGGACCAATATTCTTGGGTTTCATGCTTTGTGTTACCCTTTTTAATACTAGTTCTCCTGGGATGAACCTTCTTTGCCGAACTTTCTTGTTGTAGTATCGCGCTGTTCGTTGCTGATATGCGGCGAGACGTAGTTGGGAGTCGAGTCGCTTTTCTTCCAATAAATCGAGTCCTCCGCTTAAGTCCTCTGCGTTATCCTCATCATTATGAATGACGGTTCTTAGGGTCGACGTCTCGATTTCTATAGGAAGTACAGCCTCAACGCCATATGTCATGGAGAAAGGGGTTTCCCCTGTTGTAGTTCGGCTTGTTGTTCTATATGCCCACAGAACTTTGGGAAGCCCCTCGGCCCATCTTCCTTTCAGGTCATCGAGTTTTTCCTTGAGAGTATACTTAAATATTTTGTTGACTGCCTCGACCTGCCCATTTGACTGTGGATGGCCGGCGCCGAGAAGTCTTTTCGGATGCCCAAACCTTTACAGAATCTACGCGTCGCGGCGTTGTCAAACTGTTTTCCGTTGTCGGAGACTATTGAGTGGGGCACCCCAAACCTGCACACAATATGGTCCCATAGGAATTTAGTGCAAACTGCTTCGGTTGTCGTGGTCAAGGCCTTGGCCTCAGCCCACTTCGTGTAATAGTCCACCACAACGATTGCGAACTTCAACCTCCCAGGTGCAGGGTGCAATGGTCCGATTAGGTCAATCCCCCATTTGGCGAAGGGCCATGGACTAAGAATGGAGGTCAGTTTTTCCGAGGGTGCTCTAGGAATTGTGGCGTACCTTTGGCATTTATCGCATCGTCGGGCATGTAGTATCCTCGCCTCAAAACCTCGCCTCAAAACATTGCGGCATTTAGCGTGGGCCAGTAGTATCCTCGCCTCAAAACCTTTAGTGCTAAAGATTGTCCCCCGGTATGATTACCACATACCCCTTTATGTATTTCTTGGAGGACCTTCTGAGCTTCGTCATCATCCAGACATCGTTGTAGAGGTGTTGAGTAGCCTCATCGGTAGAGCAAGCCATCGTATAATAAATAACTGGCGGCTCTATACTTGATTCATCGGGCCTCATCTTTATTACTCGGCAATTGTGCGTCCATTAGGTATCGAATGAGGGGAGTCATCCAATTTTCTCCTTCTTGGACACTAAGTGCCTTAGCATGCTCCTCAATGGTCGG
Source organism: Morus indica (assembly GCA_029231665.1). Taxonomy (NCBI): domain Eukaryota; kingdom Viridiplantae; phylum Streptophyta; class Magnoliopsida; order Rosales; family Moraceae; genus Morus; species Morus indica. The sequence goes on from JACAGA010000031.1 coordinate 2,258,402, forward strand.
TCGTTCTAATTCTTCAATGGGCACGACGCCTAGTGTGTCCGCATCCCTCGACGATGCTAGTTTTGCTAGCGCATCTGCGTCTGCATTCTCGGCCCGAGGGATCTGGAATATCTTGTAATTCTTATACTTGACGAGTTCCTCCTTTACCTTCCTTAGATAGGCCCCCATCTTTTCGCCGCGCGCTTGGTATTCCTCCCTGACCTGTGCGACGACTAGCTGGGAGTCGCTGTAGACGTTGATCCTTTCGGCTTTTAAGTGGCTAGCCAAGCGTAGTCCAGCAATTAGGGCTTCATATTCTGCTTCATTATTTGAAGCCTTGAATTTAAACCGTACCGCCGAGGTAATCTGGTGGCCTTCGGGGCTGATCAGTAAGATTCCAGCTCCTGACCCGCTTTCGCTCGATGCCCCATCTACGTAAAGCTTCCATGTTGCACCCTCGGTGTCTTCAGATGAAGTGGAAGCCGGCCTGTGAGAGAATTCCGCCAGGAAGTCGGCGAGAGCTTGACCTTTAATCGCCATTCTCGGCATGTACTTTATGTCAAACTGGCTTAGTTCTACCGACCATTTGAGGAGTTGTCCAGAGGTTTCTGGTTTTTGTAAGACTTGTCTCAGCGGGTGGTTTGTGAGGACTCGTATTGTGTGGGATTGGAAGTAATGTCGGAGCTTCCTCGAAGCTATCATCAAGGCGAGGGCTAGATGCTTCATTTCGCTGTATCTTGACTCGGCGTCGAGGAGCCTTTTACTCACATAGTAGATGGGTAATTGTACCTTCCCTTCTTCCCTTATCAGTACAGAGCTCACGGCGTGCTGAGACACGGAGAGATATAGGCTGAGCTCTTCGTCGATGTTTAGCTTTGATAAGATTGGAGGTTTGCCCAAGTGCTCTTTTAGCCTCTAAAAAGCCTCCTCGCATTGTGGTGTCCATTCGAAGTGTTTGTTTCCTTTCAAAGCGTTGAAGAAAGGGACACATTTGTCAGTAACATTTGATATGAATCTATTCAGGGCAGCGACGCAACCTGTCAACCTCTGCACTTCTTTTGGTTTGGTTGGCGACCGCATATCCTACAAGGCTTTGATTTTTTCTGGGTTGGCTTCGATCCCTCGGCTACTGACCATAAAACTGAGAAATTTACCCGATCCGACTCCAAAGGCACATTTCTGGGGATCCGACTCCGAACATCTCTCCCAAATGGTCGACGTGATGACTAGCCTTGGCGCTTTTTACGAGCATGTCATCGACGTAGACCTCCATCGTTTTGCCGATTTGTTGAGCGAACATCTTATTTACCAGCCTTTGATAGGTTGCCCCTGCATTTTTTAGGCCGAATGGCATCACTTTGTAGCAGTAGAGGCCCCTATCAGTTATGAAAGACATGTGCTCCTCGTCGGCTGGATGTATGGGGATTTGATTGTATTTGGAGTATGCGTCCATGAAGCTTAGTATTTCATGTCTCGCTGTGGTGTCGACCATTTGATCTACCCGAGGAAGTGGGAAGCCATCCTTTGGGCATGCTTTGTTGAGGTCGCTAAAGTCGACGCAAGTTCTCCAGTTCCCATTGGGTTTAATCACCAGAACAGGATTGGATATCCAGCGGGGATAATGCGCCTCCCTGATGAACCCATTGTTGATTAACTTGTCGACCTCTTCCTTCAATGCTTCGTATCTTTCGGGGTTCATTGGTCGACGTTTTTGACGCTTGGGTGGATATGTAGGGTCGACGTGTAAGGAGTGACACATTACTTTGGCATCGATTCCTTCCATGTCAGAATGGCTCCAAGCGAAGACATCCAGGTTCTGCTTAAGGAATTTTTCAATCTCGCTTTTGAGAGGTGGAGTCAGGTCCGAACCTATCTTCAATATTTTGGTGACCCCGTTTTGATCAATTTTAATTTCCTCCAACTGCTCAATAGGCTGAGACCAGGTAACTTCCTCTTGAACCCTGGGGTCTATATCTTCGTTGGGGCGTTGTAGAACCATCCTCATTTCCTGTCTCCCTGGCTGGTCATATCCACGTAAGGCATCGGAGTACGCAACCCTGGCTTCGTATTGGTTGCTCTTAATCTCCCCTACGCCATTTGGGGTGGGGAACTTAACCTTTTGGTGGTAGACGGAGGTTACCGCCCTTAGTGCCTGGAGGGTTGGTCTCCCGATTACAGCATTGTATTGGGAACCTCCTTTGATGACCACGAAGTTGGCCATCGTTGTTGCCTGTCGGGGCTTTTCTCCAGCGGTTATTGGTAGCCGGATGGTTCCTTGGGGAATGATGGAATCTCCGGTGAACCCAACAGTGGCCTGGTGGTCCTTTCCAACTGCTCCTTGGGGATCCCCATTTTGTCTAAGCAGTCGAAATACAGGAGGTCCACCGAGCTTCCGTTGTCCACCAAGATTCGACACACGGTGTGATTTTCGATCACGGCTTCAACCACCAGTGCGTCGTTGTGGGGAAAGTGAACCCCGCTCGCATCATCATCGTTGAAGGCCACGTCAGTGTGGCTGTATCTCAGGGCTTTTGCAACGGAGACACTCCAGAACCGTTCCTGGTAAACCCCCTTGGCCTCGTGGGCGTAATCCTTCTGCGACCTTCGGGTGTCTCCTCCTATATAGGGGCCGTCGAGGACCGTTCGAATGACGCCGACAGGTTCTCGATCTTCGGGTCGGTGGTTTTCCTCTCGGCGTCGACCATCATTTTGCCCGCCATGGCCGTCGTTGCGAGGTCTTCGATTGGCCTTGAATTCCTGCAGCCTTCCTTGAGGTCGGCGCAGTCATTGGTGTGGTGGCCGACTTCGCCGTGGAACCTACAGAATTTCTTCTGGTTCCTTCGGCTAGGATCCGACTTCATTGGCTCAGGTCGGCATAACATATTTCCGCGGCCTATCTGATTAAAGATTTCCTCGGCGCCTACCGTTAGTTCATGGTAGGTGTCGTATTTTTGGAACAGTCGAAGCCTGCAGGGATCCTCCTGTCTCGACTTCTTGGCCTCCGGTACTCCTTGTGTCGGGGTTGGTTGCTTGTCGCTGCTTCCTCCTCCTCGACGCTTCTTCCCATCTTGTCTTGATGGTGCCGACCCTTGCTCGACCCCTTTACCCTTATTGGACCTGTGATCAGGGTCGTTAGCATCCGCCTCTTCTGCGTTGATGAATCCTTGTGCCCGTGCAAGGAGCTCTTTGTAGCTGGATGGAGGCTTTCGGTTTAGCTCCCTTTTAAAAGGAGTCATCTTCTTCATACTCGACATCGCCCCCATCAGGGCTTCTCTGTCTGTAATATCCATCGTAGCGGCGACGGCCTCGCCGTATCCGGCAAGCCAATCTCTCAACGTCTCGTTTGGCTTTTGGTATATCGTCGTCAGGTTCTGTTTTGGGGGTATATACTTCTTAATCCCAATGAACTGGAGGGAAAACGCCTCCTTTAACTCGTCCCAACTGGAGATAGAGTTTGGCTTCAGCGTTCGGAACCATCGTCGGGCGGAGTCAGTCAGGTGGTTCCGGAAGGCTCGACACATGATCTCCTCAGCGTATCCTTGTAAGAGCATGTGCCCCGTGTACATCTCCAGATGATCGTCGGGATCTCCTCGTCCGTCATAGGGTGGAATCGACGGCGACCTGTATTTATCGGGGAGGGGGAGTGCCATTATCTCCGCAGTGAACGGGTGGTCATGAACGCGACTGGGCGTAATATCAACGTTCACCACTTCGGCCACTCGTCCAATATTCTTTTTCAGCCCCGCAACATCCCCGGTCAATCTTCTTTCCAGGTTGGCCATGCGTTCCATAAGGATCCGTGCTTCTTCTGTTGAGACTACTGAACCAGCAGCTCCCGGTGCTTCCGGCCTTTGAGCGATGGGCCCACCCCTGGCCTGGCCGTCCGCCTGTACTGAGCCTGAGTCTCCCGGTAGGTTTCCTCCAGGATTTTGGGGCAGTTCCTCGATGGCTCGGATCCCAGCGACTCTCAATCGGCTGCCAGAGGAGTGGGAGGGCCTTGGCGGTTCTCGCTCTCTCTGGTACCTTCTTGGACATGTGGGCAGTCACCGTGATTTGGATTTTCCATTACGGTGGGTCCTTGCGGTCTCGGGGCATCTTCTAATGGCGGCATAGAGTTCCTTCCATCTAGTCGCTCCACTACGGTCACTAGCCCACGCACCAGCTCAGTCAAAGCGGCTAGTTGAGCTTGCATCTGCATCGGATCCGGCCGTGGCGCGACAGGAAGGGGGACTCCATTTCCGTCTGGACGCAAATCTCCTTCCATCCTGCTACTCTTTAGATGGATGGCTGTTTGCAACTTATATTCTCGGGGGTGGAACGCTTTCGGTCCCCAGCGGAGTCGCCAATTGTTGACGGTAGAATTCCGTCAACAATAAAGCAGCCAGGTTACCTTAGGTTACCCTTTGGATTACCGGCTGATTAATGTGTTTTAAGGTAGGATTGGTGTTTTTATGAACTGTATTGTAAAAACACAAAGGAAATTTTATAGTGGTTCACTCTATTGAATCAGAGTTACATCCACTGTTTGTATTATATGTTTTGAGGAGCTTTACAGATTACACAAAAACTCTCTTGTTTCTTTCTTTTCTTTTTTTCGGAAAAACTCTGGACCCTTCTTTCATTGGGGTCCTTCCCCTTATATACTTGGGGTTCTTTCGCAGGGGGTTTTCCTCCATAGGTAGATGCACTCAAGTGCTTCTCCTTTTTAGGCCCAGTCATAGCCCACTAATTAGTACTGTTCACTCAACTGATTAGTCTTCTATTACGACTCTGTGAGTCTTCGTAATGCTTTCCTGTCCCCCAGAAGGCGGTTTGTAAACTTGCCATTAATGCTGTCAGTGGTCTCTCATCTTCACACGCAATCCGCCACGTCTCGACGGAAGGCTTCCCTCGTCGCCTAGTGCTGCCTTAGCCTCTTTCGTCCTTTCGAGCGACCTTCTCTGCAGTCGAGGGATCGTAACGCCGTAATTCAGGCAGTTAGCATCCGTCGACGCCACATGGGATCGTCGCCCTAATCCGGACCTTGGCTTCAGGCTCTGCAGCTGACGTTGAGGGATTGAAGCGTCGAGGGTTGTGTGTTTGGCGAAGAGCGAATGTGGCCACGTGTCGTGATTTTGTTGGTCCACGTCTCCATCACATTTTCCCACACAACAAATAATAAAAATGGTATTTATCTTTCTTCCAAAAGGAAAAAAAGGTATTTACACATTCGCAAACATATATACTCTAGTTTTACATGTACGTACACATGCATTCGTAGATGTATACAGTATACTGTAGAAACAAACACGTGGAAATAAAAGAAAACAACTTCTATCATATATTGTTGTTATTACACCACGAAGATCACTACAGAATACTATGTCCTCTCTGAACAAGAAACAATAAAATGGAGAACTAGTTATCACGCAAGCTACCAATTGTCGCGCAACGGCCATGAGCTAAGTTGCTCTATTTATAGGGTTTTTTTTTTTTACTCTATTTATAGGTGAGGTTGGCCTCCAAGTTTTGTTTGCATCTAAAGTGTGAATACAACCACTCATTTGGTTAGGTACTTGGACATAAGGGTGGTATAACATTACCACTCCTTAGGAAGCAAGGTGTTTTTTTTTTTTTTTTTAAGTGTTGTATAACACTATTCTAGAAAAAAAAAAGTACTTATAAAGCAGTACCACTCCTTTAGTTGTAGCATCTTGTTGCATAACACTTCTACTCACCGATGTTGATTTCAACACTCCCCTCAGCATCGGCTTCTGATCTTTTTTGACTTGACATATTGATCGGCTAACTTGGAAACTTTTCAAACTTGCCGCGGTGTTCAATTCTTTTCAAACTGTTCATATGGGTGTCATGTCATTTGGGAATATTCTGTTTTAGTGAGAGTTTGTAATTTTAAATATTTTTGTGATATAGACACTTTCTTAGTTATTTCCGTTTATGAATATTTTGAGGTTATTTTCTACAGAAATAAAAGGTTTATTTACACTTTGATTTTAGTATGGTTTGATTTCATTAAGATTTAAGGGTGGACCAGTTAGAAATAGGTATGTTGAGATCACATTGCATAATATTTCCCTGCTACATATCCACATCATGATCCATATCATTCAGTTATATCGGCATACGTGACCATTGATGGGTCGAGTTACGACGAAGTAACGAATGCCGCTTTGATCTTATGTTGGTATGATTGATTGACCAGCTTAGTTATAGATACATTTCGGTAATGACAACAAAGTTGAGCTCGTACGGTTATTTTTGCAATGCTTAATTATAAGGTTATACATATAGCTCAAGTGGGAGATTGTTGTATCCTTAATCCAATATTGGCCTTATATGTGAATAGTTATGTGTTGCAGACTGTCGTTAAGTCCTTTTAAAAGTGATATGTTAATGTTTGGATAATTCAGGCTTTAATGTATCTGATAGGGTGTGAACCTTTAATATGTAGAGACTTAAGGATAATTTCTAATTTTATGATGAGTTAAAATAGAAATACCAAAAGATAACAAGAAAGTTATCTATATATAACGGTTATGGTTCCCAGATCACATGTGACATTCTATTCTTTCGACATCTCATTATCAGAAGAGAGTAGAGAGAAAGCTAAAAGATTCTCTAGAAAAAATGTGTTGATCTGAAAGACAAACTACACAACTCTAGAGACTAATTAATCGTTATAGATTCAAGTATGTTTCAGCTTATTAATTAATTAATTCTTAATGATCCAACAAGAACGTTTCTAGATTTTGAATGATGGTTTTTTTTACCAAAAGATATTTTCTAACATGTCTTTTATCCCAGTTGTCAATGAAGAACTTGCCATTTCTCCTTTTTTTTAATAGTATTATTTTTGGTCAATATCGATCTCAGGTAAACGCGTAGATGCCGCAGGGACTAACGTGGATCCATTATTCATGGCAGACGAACTTGCTATCTCTTCTCTTTTTTAATGCAAAGCTTCATTTCTTTATTCTGCTCTGTCGGAGAAAGGATAGTAATCGGTAAACATATCCTTGAAAGATGACATCACCATGTGCATTTTCAAGTCCAATACACGATCCCACTTCCCTATATATACTCTATCCGCGTTAGTTTTCAGGAACAGATAATAAAAATGGTATTTATCTTTCTGCCAAAAGCAAAAAAAAAAAAGGTATTTACACATTCGCAAAAATGTATACTCTAGTTTTATATGTAAGTACACATACATTCCTAGATGTATACAGTATACTGTAGAAACAAACACGTGCAAATAGAAGAAAACAACTTCAATCATATCAAAATAAATTGAGAGTATTCTAGTAGAATATCAAAATCGAGAAAGAGAGACTGAATCACATAAAAATTGTAAGGCTGTTACATTTTGGCGGCATACTGTGATTTTCTCTACAGATATAAACCAGCACTACTTATATAGGAGTCCCATTAGCTGGGTAATGTGACCAAACCTAGTGGGACCAATTATTATGTGAGTGTGAGAATTTTCCGCATGGTTATAAATCACTTTTTCCTTACTGATTAACAGTAAATAAATAAACAAAACTGTTTGGATAACTTCTCCAATCAATAGTAGAGTCATCATTTTATAACAATCTAAATATCATTTTATAACAATCTAAAAGATATATCATATAAAAAGGGAAACTCTAACCATAATAGGAGCTGTATTGCTATAGGCTAATTTTTTACAGTTCTAATATCATGTGAGCATCTACACTAAGAAGTTACAATATGTAATACAGTATTGCTCTTACTCACAGTGAAACTGTTGAAAAACTAATCCAAATATTTAAACAACAGTTCCTATATTAGCAGGTAAAATGATAGTTTCTATCATAAAAATGCCCTAAAGAATCAACTTTTATGGAATTTTCTTTTAGCTACCATACATAAATATAATTGCTTTGACATTTTCAACACCCCAATAGAAAATCAATTATTCTAATTACGACGACTTCAATACTTTAATTTGCTTGGTCAATATTGTGGCATCTATTATTATCCTAGTGAACTAATTAAAACATCAAGCTTGTACTATAATATAAAAATATGTTTATATATATATGTATATATTACTAAAAAAATTCTTTAGAACCTTTCATTATTACTTGGCATGGGCGTTTCAACTTGACATTGTTGTTTAAATTCGGCCTATAATACATATTTATAATAAATTTTGCAATGCCACTAAAAGCGGGTCAAAAGCAGTCCAAGAAGAAAACTAATTAACGGGTATACAAGTTAATTAGCAGTAGCAGCAGCAACAACGAGAACAATAATATAATAATATGATACGCAATCAGAACATTTATATTAATAAGACAAATAGACTGATCGCAGAGTTGAAATAATCGCTATTATCATGCCTCTATAAATTTTGAAGCTTTTTGAGCATTAATTGCTTCCAAAAGTACTGTTTATCCTGCCTTCTAATCTTGCTTGATTGTTAATTACCAATATAAATATATATATATATATATATACGTACGTATTCCTTGACTGTTGTATCAGTACTTGCCATATACATGGAACTCACATTCTGTCACTCTTCCCTAAGGTTACCGGCCATTAGCGCTTCATGTTGCAAAGCCTCCTCTCATAACAGTAGGTTGATAACAATAAAGCCCATAACCAAAAATATCAAACCCTTCGGTTCTCTGTCAAAATACTGCAGTGACAAAGTGATTCGTCCATTAGGGCTCCATGGCGAAAGCAGATTCTCAAGATTCTTAATATACGGCCAACATAAGCGCAATTCCATACAGGTATATGCTTTTCTTTGTAGCTAGTCAGAGGATTAATTCAAATTTTATGAATCGTTATACTCATGTAATATCTATCACTAATTATAGAAAAAGTGATTTCCTGTTTAACTTATAATGTGAAACAAATTATACAAGGCATGCGCTCAAAATGAATCTGTTGGTTCCCATCCGACACTTCTCAAAGCGCAAGATGAAGCGGATTCAATACTTGGAAGAGTTTCGCGCTTTGGATCTGCTTGGTTTAAGTTTGTAAGGCCCTTAGGGATATTTACAGTGCTGATAACTGCCAGGTAATTAAGTAAAATTTTTCAGGAAATTAGAGAGAGAAAAAAAAAATTTAATGATGCGAAAAGCAAGAAACTAACTTCTCATTTTTAAACCCAGCAGGGCATAAATGTTTACATAGTTCTTCTTTTGCATGCTTTTTTTTTTTCCGTCGACAGTTCTTTGTTTGCGAGAGTTTTGGTTGAGAATCCACAGTTGTTTAAATGGTCTCTGTTGTTTAAGGCAATCCCTGGCCTAATTGCTGTGCTTCTTTGTCAAGCATACAATACCTGCATCAATCAAATTTACGATGTAGATATTGACAGGTACGCTTTCTACATAACTTTAATTTTTTATATATGATTTTTTAAATTGTTTCCCGCGTTACGATGTAGTAATAGCACGTGGCTCTAAATATCCATGTTCCACGTACCTAGAGACTACTGATTAAAAGTTTTGTGTTATCTTCTAGAAAAAGGCTATAACCATAAAAGTCACGGCATTTGGACTATTAGTGTTAATGCTAATCCGAACCTTCATTAAGATTGTAGTCAAATTAAGCAACTATTTTGTAAAAATTAATCCATGCAAAAACATTTTCATCTCTTTTTTTTTTTTTAACGGAAAAGAAAGCCTTTTTATCTTCATTTTGTTTATTTTGTAATTTTGCTGATTTGTTGGCAAAAAAAGCCCTTTTAACTATTCTGTTTTATATTGTATTTTTAGGATAAATAAACAATATTTACCTATAGCATCTGGGGATCTGTCAATGAAACAAGCGTGGTTTTTGGTGATATTTGAGGTGCTTGTTGGCATATTGATTTTGCAATTGATGAATGCCGACCGAATCACAACTTCTATGTATTATTTAGGTCTTCTATTGGCAACGCTTTATTCTGTTCCTCCTTTTAGATTCAAAGAATCTCCCGTTGCAACATCTATCGTGATTCCTTTGGTATTATTTTCTTCTAATACTCTAAATCTTTATTGTACTTGTGTTTTAATTTATACATATAGTTGGGTTCTTAGATTTATATTAGTTATCTTATAAAAAGTTAAAAGTGGCATTAACAACTAGTAGATACTAGACTTGATAATATAAAAGCTTATTAATTACGTTAATTTTTTTTTTTTTTTTAAAGAATTACGTTCAATTTCGCTTATATATGAACGCAAGACAACTAATAAGTGAAGCACAAGTGGAGTACTTTATTCTAGAGGCATGAGAAATAGTTTAGTGCGGTAATTTTGTATTATCCTGTTATATTGTGCTAGTCTGTACCAGTGAGTATAATTTTTGAAGTTATCTTATTAGTTCAAATTTAAATGTACATAGGATTTTAATTTTTCTCCTAATTTCCACATGAAAGGGAGCGGAGAACTGTGGAATTAATAATTTGGCATATATCTATTTAGAGTAAAAAAAAGTCAAATATATATATATATATATGTATCTATGTGTATGTTTATATATATATATATATATATATATATGACATAATATGCAACTTATGCAGATGAGCATTATCACGAATATGGGTGTATTTTACGCTACCCGAGCTTCGCTTGGACTTCCATTTTGTTGGAGGTACGTGCAACAACTATTCGAGAACAAAATTTCCTTTGCCTTTTCCTGTCTTTGCTCTCTATCTTTCAAATTAACTTTTGACATATATCTTAAATTGAATCAATGTAACATACAATATTACCTTTAAATTAAGTTATTCTTGAGTTTCATGTCTCATAAGTTTTGTATTTTGTTGTTTTGTTTTTATTTTGAGTCTATAATGGTCTCTCCATCTTTTGAGTTTCTTGTAGCCCGTATTATGATTCCACTTTATTTGTGTTTATTATACGGTACTACAAGTTACTTTCTCTCAATCAATAAAAGGACTCTATCCATTAATATAGAGGTCATACGTATGCGTTTAGTTAGTAGATTCGTATCATAATTCGAATTATGGTTCGTGGTTCGTTACAGTATTTTCTCTCACAAAAAACACACGTAAAAATTTTGAATCCATGAACTAAACGTAAATGTATTACCGGGTCTCAATCACAATTTACTTTCTTCTTCTTAAGCTTCATTAGATTCTATTAATGGATCCGGTCTCAGTTAATAATTTTTCCTCGTATAACACGAGATCAATCATATTGATCTTTATATGTTTTATTTAGTTGAATACATTGCCCCTTTCAAAAAAAAAAGTTATTTATAAAATAAACTAAAATTATTATAACACTATCCAAATTTATAAATTACTATTATAATCTATAACTATAACTTCTAATATTTGATCTCATGCAAACATATGATTTAACTTTTATTTCTATCTATTAAGAATGTCATTATTATTCAAGGATATCTGTAAACTGAAAGGAATGATTCTTGAACTCGCGTGTTTCTTGTATTTTTTTTTTAATTTCTTTATTAATGAATCGAGTAGCGTTTGGCATGCGATTAATTTAGTTAGAAGGTCATTACAATTTAATTGGAATGCATTAATTCTCTTGGTTATTTAATTTTTTCATGCTTGAAAAAAAAAAAAAAAAACAAAAAAAAAAAAAACCCTTTTATAGAATCCTCATTGTTGGCTTTCAATTTGCTCTACAGCCCCTCACTTGTTTTCATCACCACCTTTACAGCATTGCAATTCACAGTTAACAGTATCATAAAAGATATCACAGATATAGAAGGTGATATGAAGTAAGTTTTACATTAATTATTTTCACGTTCATCATATCCATTGAGTTCAAAATCTAATATCCAAATTACAGGCACAACATACGAACATTTCCTGTGATATTCGGATCCAAAAAAATTACAATGTTTAGCATTGGGATATTATTGGTAAATTATATTGGTGCCATAGCAGCTGCTATTTACATGTCACAGGTAATTAAGTTTAATATTAAAAGCTCACCTAATTATACTTTTTATCTTTATTAATTTTCTAAAGATAAGTTACTTAATTACTCAAGTGAATATACTAATTTACTCTCAATAAATAGACAGAATGGTATATTTTTCAAATAAATATTTAAATGAGTGTATAAAAAAAATTGGAACAATTAATCCAAATAAATATTTAAATAAATGTATAAAAACTAGGAACAATTATTTAATCATAATAAATAAATAGAATGGTAGATTTATCCAGCTGCTATTAACATAAAAATAAATTTTTTCTTCTTCTTCTTCTTACAGGCTTTCAAGAGCTATGTAGTGTTGCCCGCTCACATAATCTTGGCCATATCGCTACTTTTTCAGGTTTGTCATATTTAAATTCAAACAAATATAAGATTAAAGTGAAAGTGAAAACTTCTACAACGTCTTTTCTTTCATACTTTCAGGCCTGGAAGTTGGACAGTGCAAATTATGCAAAGGTAAAAATACGCAGCTTCTACTTAAGTACATGTTTTCCTATACTTAAAATCAAATTATTGATAATGATTGGGTATTTGACTTATTATATCTGCAGGAAGCAAGTGCAAAATTTTATCCATTCCTTTGGATGCTTGTTACGTTGGAGTATCTTTTATTCCCTTTCATGTAGAAAGTTAGTGCAAGTTCATCATTTTTCCGTTATCCACAGTGGATGTGGAGGATAAAAGATAGTTGTGCGTGCTATTGTTTAGATATTATTGCTTACTTTGATTTCCAATGAACTAAGGGCCTGTTCTTTTGGTATTTTTGAGTTAGGTAATTTGAGTATAGATTTTAAATTGAGTTTGAGTTATAACTTGAGTTGAAGTTGTAATTTGAGTTTGTGTTTGATTGTGTACGTATGAGTTATGATTTGAAATTATAATTTATTTGAGTTTGTGTTTGATGAAATAATTCTTGAATTGTGAACAGTATCTTGAATTTTTTTTATTTTTTTCATTTAATTGGTTTTATACAATTTGATTATACATTAGCAGATCTAATATATGATTAATTTGTTTATGGCGATTTTACTGGATAAATTTGAGTGGCAATTTCGAAAATAAGCTATCAAAGTTGACTCAATATTTGATTAATTTGTTTACGGCGAAAAACCAGACTAATATATATAAAAGAGCTTAAGGAAGAGCATTTTACTGATTACTCTTCTTCTTCCTTCCACAAAAACTGAAAACGGAGCCATCAAGCTCCGCCCAAACACGAGCGCCCACCACCCCCCCTCTCTCTCTCCTCTTTCATTTTCGACATTCTCTCTCTCTCCTCTTTCATTTTCGACATTCTCTCTCTCTCCTCTTTCATTTTCGACATTCTCTCTCTTCGTTCTCTCCTCTTTCATTTTCGACATTCCCTCTCTCCTCTTTCATTTTCGACATTCTCTCTCTCTCTCTCTCTCTTCTCTCTCCGGTGACCCAGCCTCGTCGCGATCTAGTTCCGGCGACCCAACCCCGTCAGGACCCAGCCTAGACCATTCACCCCCAATCGTGTCCAAGCTCCGTCGCGACCCACCCCCTCATATATACCTAGTCTCGCCGTCACAGCCCCGTCGCGACTCGCGACCCACCCCCATCATCGTGACCCGCCCAGCTCTGTCGCGATCTAGAGCAACAGCACCTCCATCTCGCCGTTACATAGTTGTGGACATTGTTTGGTATTGTTTAAGATTTTGTTTGGTTGGTATTTGATATTGTATAAATCTCATCTGGGCTTGTTGAAATAGCATAGCGTGGAGTAGTCCGAGATGGAAAGAGCAGCAACGGGCATGAATTTTTACTGTAGAAATACAGAGAAGTTACTCAAGTTGTAGTGGAAAAGTGAACTCGAATAAGGCGGAGGAACTCGAATTAATTTTCGAGTTTGAGTTTGAGTGTGCTCGAGTTCTCATGCGTCGAACACAGACTTAAATAAAGTTTACTCTCGAGTGAACCTTTCTCGAGTAAAGTAGAGCAACCGAACAGGCCCTAAGAGTCTGTTATTTTAGAGTATGATTTGAATGTAATTTTTAAGTTGAATTTGAGTTATAACTTGAGTTGAAATTGTAATTTGAATAAAGTTGAATAGAGTTAAATAAAATTAAAACTTAAAATAACGTAAAGTTAAATAAAATTTTAATTTTAATTTTAATTTTTTCTGAATTTTGTTGCAAAAAAATAACCCCTAAGATACTCTAAACGAGTATTATAAATAAAATCTCATGAGTACAAAGAGATCGATATAATCATGGACCATTAAAAAAAAAATTGCGATTCACTAAACAAGAAACCATAAACTCTACTAAATAATAAGAAAGATTCTTTTTTCTTTTTGTTTATAAATTTTTTGCTTACTATTTGTATACATGCAACTCTGTATGGGAAATAAAATCGAACTTCTTAATAAATACATTTTACGCTTTTTTAAAATGCACTCCATTTCTAATGAAGGCTCTTTTTATTAATACGATACCAGATCCAAAAAGCCAATGCTTCCATATCAGGTAACTGTTGTGAAATGGTAGACACAATTTTGCATATAAGTAATAAAGTAATTAATAGAATGTCGATTCCACAATGATCGTGCTTTATTCAAAATTAAGTATCAAAATGATTAACTCTATAGATTATTTGAAGGACCGCTTACAAAATAATTTAAATTAAAAACTAAATTAAAAAACAAAATGAAGGTAGTAAGGATCCGATTCACCAAAAGATAATTCTACAAGAATCTCGTAAGTAAATTAATTATGATTATTTCCTCTTGTTGATAGCCGGGTCTCTCTAACGTCATCATTAATCTCTCCCGAGCATTAATAAAGTATCCCAACCAGTAAATTTCCTATATTTATGTGAAAATTCTACATCAATCAAGACTTCTTAAGAACAAAAGAAACTCGGAATAAACTACACTAATTTGTAGAAATCTCTATCTTACAAGTTCTCATAGTATTTTACACAATGACCAAAACATTATCAACTCTCAGTCTCTAATTTAATCCCAAATCATGCAAATATTGGCCAAATATTCACAAGCATTAAACAAAGCATGAAGCATTCACAATATGAAAATAAATCACGGATCAATTCAAAATAGGAACACTTCAAGTATTCGTTGCTCCCTTCTTCTTCATACTTTATTTTCATTTTCTATTAAAGCTTGACACCATGTTTCAGCAAACGCCAGAGCAAACGAACTCGTTTTTGGCTATTTTGTGATATTGATCTTCATCCACCACCAGTTCCCTGACATCAGATTGAACGAGAATGTCCTAAAGTTCAATTATCTCAGGCCAAGAATCCCACTCATTTAATCTTTAAGAGAAATTTCAAGTTGAACCATTATTTTATCCAACTCTATTATTTATGTCACTACACAAAATTTTAATGCCATTACAAAAAATAAAAATAAAAAAAAAATAACCTGCAAAATACGAAATACAACTTGCAAATTACAAAAAATAACTTGCATATTATGAAAAATAATCTACAAGTTATGAATAGGTAACCTACATATTATTAGTGACATAAGGTAAATTTAACAACAGTAGTAGATAAAATAGTATTATTTTATTAATGATATTTTTAAAAATTCCCCTTTATTTAAAAAGAAAGTTTCGGAGTGAATTACAACTCAAAGAGCAACAAGAAAAAAACAACCAAGCCGATACAAGTTAGAAATTAGAAAAAATTAAAATTGGAAAGATACCCAAGTACTCATTTAATATCTATCATCTATACCAAGTTTCACCTATATAGAAACTGAGTCATATAAATGCTGAGACCGATCAAGAAATACTAAGGTAGCAATTCATATTCATATACTAAGCTAGCATTTCCAAAATCACCCTGTCCTCAACAAAGTTTATTCAACTGAATCAGCTCCATGCATGCCGAGGTTAAAGAAACCTATCTTGTTCAATTACAGCTTGCATATAAACTTGTCCAACTATATGTCTTTCATCTGTTGGTCTGCCATAGATTGGTGATATAACTCTGCGTTTTCAATTATATTCTTCAAAGCACTTGGTCCCATACACCTCAAAACCTGCAGGGATATATATGTCAAACAACAAACTACTGATTTGTGTGTGAGAAACAGTTTGGATACACTGTAGACACTCCAAGAGTCTCTCTAGACATAGTACAGAGTTTTCCCTGGCCATTCTCGGTTTTTTGCACAGCTTAATCAATATAACCTAGTTTTGGCATCATATAATATAGAAAATCTTGGCCTCCAAAAATTTTGTGTGACAGTATTTTCACTCTACTTTTATATATATATATATATATATATATATATATATATGAGAAACGTGGCCCTTTATTGAAAGTCAAAAAATAAGTTAGTGTGTGTTGCATTATGGATGTGTCAAATGAATAACTTTAGTGGGGTCTCATTTTCAGATTTGCTTAGGGGCTGTGACATTATTTTACACTGAGCACGATTTTGTTTTGTCCTTTTAGGCCCTTGGTTTGATTCTTGTTTTGTAATTTTGTTTTGAGCAGGCCATTATTCTCACTGTACGCAACACACAGAACGTATCCCCAACTGAAAAAGACTGACCACAGAAAAACATAATGGAACAGAATAACAATACCTCATTAGCATCTTTGAAATAACTGTACTCATCTTTCTTTGGCCAACTTACTCGCCAACACCTGACAGCCAACCAAATAAAATAAAGCATTTGGACAAAGCAATTGGTAGGGACATAGAACTGCTCTACTTTTATTCAAGGAAACAATATAATTTAGATTCACAGCTTCTAACCCTCAATATTCAATCAATTATCCTCAGAAAAAGACAGCAAGATAAAAGCAGTGTACAAACAATCACTAAATGATACACCATGATCTGGAAATGTGTAATATGTTCCACAACAAATTATAAAGGAAAGGTGAACTACAACATCAAAACACGCCAAAAACTACAATGTCTATGACGAACGAAAAGAACACACATATTGCAAGAATTTTTCAACAAAAACATTAAAACTTGGCACATTATCGTAACCTTTCTTTTCCAAGACGGCGTGCGAGCTCTTCAGCCAAAGCTTGACCTGGAGTGTCACCATCAGTTGCAAGGACTATTCTAGACGCCTAAAATGTATTACGCGTACAGAACAAAGAAGAAAAGTTACGCCAGAAATAAAGAAAAATAAAAAAGGCTAAGTCCTGCTTTAGTTGGTTGGCAACAATCCATGTACCTTATCCAAGTACTGTTTGCAATTCCAGAGGTACCGAAATGCAGTGTCCTAACTTCACATAACATGCATACAAAGAAGGTAAAAGCAACTTTAGAGATCACGAGACGATCAGAATTCTAAAATCTTGTATTCAAGACAATGCTAACACTTACCACGGCAGACAAAGTAAAGCAGGTACGAGACAATGGACATTACCGGCTTGTGCTAGAGGCAGTAAAGGAAAAATTTTCATAGAGGTGCCATTTGTTACAATGAATTACTTCCTAGATAAATTGTGTCTAGCACGCAGCAACCACAGAAAGCTCAATTGCATAAGGTTCTCTGTCCTTTTTTCCCTTAATCCTTTTCAAGAATACAAGAACTTATAATTATTTGCACTTCTCAATTCAACAGCAAAGAGCTTGAGAACTAAAGAGTTTGACGTTTCCTAAAACATTAGGCAAAAGCAAATGGAGAATAAATGTTATAACACTTGCTATATATCATATACTGTCACAGTTGGAAAAAATAAGATCGTATAGATCAATAGTGTATCATACTCTGTTAAAAAATAAAAAATAAAAAAAATAAAAAAACCCACTATTCAGAAGAACTGGAGAGAAGTAGCTAAAATTCTTCGTGCCATCAACATTAAAGCCAACTATTATTTATTCTGAAAGAACTATCAAATGGATGTTCATTGAGCATACTCAATATTCGACAATATTGCAGGCCTATACCAACACGTGGAAAACAACAGTTACAATGCTTATGATTCTGAAATTAGATGGTGATGAACGGACTAACAATAAATATTTACTCACCTAGCCTGAACTTGTGAGTATACTTGGCTTTAGCTTGTAAAATATATCAAACCCTTTAATTACAAAAAGAAAAAACCTTTTACCCAATTCACGACAGATGTAATAAAATATACACTTACAACATTCAGGGTTTTATCTAGCTCACAGACGAAAGCTGTTTTCTTGGTTTTCATCCTAACCTTTTCAAAAGATGGTAATTTATCAGAAACCTTCCCTGGCGCACCACCAGGAACACTCACACAATTTCGAAGTCCAGCTTCCTCCACTGAAAGCTTATCTAATTCGCCCTCAACCTATACACAGCATCAAAGTGATAAGAATAAGATAGGACAAGAGAGTCTAACTCCCAAACAGAGAGAGAAAGAGAGGATGCAACAGAACTGCCACCCCCCCCTCCCCCAACAACAGGGGAAAAAAAAATTAAAAAATAAAAAACAAAAAGAAAAAAAGAAGAAAGAAAGAATGAATGAATGAATGAGGTGACATAGTAGTTACAATGATTATTTCATCCGTATCAATAATGTCATGCAGTCCATACAGTACTTTTTCTGTATCCTTCTCCTGAAAAAAAAGGATGAAAGAAATTGAAACAAAATTTTAAAAAATTCCATGTCAAGTTGAAAATGTACACACTGACAGATGAAGTAGAATTGCAAATTCCACATCCTACGGAAAAGATCAAGCTCATAACTAAGACATATCCACACAAAATATTTCGATCAATTTCATGCCATGCTTTCATAAATGTTCATTTATGCATATATAAAACCAATGAAATGCCTTCCGATATAAAATAGCCCTGCTTCTCCTACGAACCAACCGAAAAGTTTACTTAGGGTAAGTATTCAAGAAGTATTTGGCATATGGAACACGATATTATCACATGATAGTTCTACATTACAAAAAAAGGCATGTTTAAAAAGCATAACATCTTGAAAATAACAAGGATGCAACAACTCTCATCACCATTTGTTGGATGTTCCTAGCTTGAAACTCAATTAGGAAGGAGTCAGATACCTGCCAAAATCTTTTTTCCAAAGTTCGATACTTGCAACCAACAAGCAGTCCATTTTGTCTGTAAGTAAACGCAATGATAAGCTGCAAAAATTAATCTATTTAGAATTGATCAAACTCTCATTCGGTAATTGTAATCTAAAGGAATATCTACGAAAAGAAGAAACTCAATAACTAAGACATTAACCTGTGGTTTTCTGATATTAACTAAACGAAAAGGAAATTTAAAAGGAAAGAAGATGATAACGCAACACCGTAATTCCATTAACATAGTATTAAAAGTATGCCAGAGGAGTATATTTTGACCCAACTGTGATGAATAATATTTTCGTTAATGTCCTATTTTGTATAAAGGTTTTTATACAAAATTTTATACCAGAGAACTAACTGGCCACACGAAAAACCATAATTGTTTTAGCAGTAAAGCCTAATAGTCTAATCTAACCTTCCTTACTTTTAGATTGCAGAAAAAGAACAGTTTATATTCCATTATTTATGTGAGTACCTTGTTTTCCTAGGACTTATTGTGCTTCTTTGAGGGTATGATTCCATCTATGCTTACGACTCATTCCATAAAGATTCACTTATTCTTGTAGCATTATCTACAACAGCACTAAACCCACTTAAAAAAATAAAAAATAATAATAATAATAATAATAAAGAATCTAATTCTAAACTTGTAGCCTTCAAGTCTAACTCCGGAAGCTAAGAAGTGCCCACTACTTGGTAATAAATTCAGAAATCAATGGAAGTGAAGGTACCTTATTACCAGAAAGTTGCATAACACTATTTCTATGCAGAGTTTCCTCCGAGATCATTCGCTCATTGAAGTATGCAATAAGCTGACAAAGAAAAAGAGTAATGCTTATTTTAGTAAATAATGTTGCCTAGAATCTCTGAATGAAATTTAAAGAGTTTTTCAGTTTCATGATTAAACCAATGAAATTTCACAAAGCTTCAGCAAGACTTGCAGATGTGATAGCAAAGGACATAATGCTTAACAAAGAACAAAGCTGTAGTTGAAGCAACATGAAGAATGGACAGTTAGAAAGTTCAATCCAAATACCTCATCACGAAGTGGTACTAAACCAAGGCTCTCCTCTGTCAATTCTCTAGTGGACTTCAATTTTCTTTTGGTTCCGTCATCTTTTGCCCGGTCGTCTGCAAATACCTAAACTGCAAGCCATCAATTGGCTGAGGAATCCAAACTTCCTATAATTTATTAAACATTTTTTAGCATAAATAGAAAACAAAACCACACAGTCAAAATTATGTTACCCGGCCAGCCCATCCGCAATCAAATCGAAAACATCTCCACATTGCAAAATCCCTACGAAATCCAAATCACCAAAAAAAAAAATGTTACAACCTAGCATCTGTCTCAATAGAAAATATAAAGCAAATAATAGCAGTTTACCCATTTTGGACAATGTGAAAAGATAAACTTCTCTCCATTGATTTGCCACCTTTGCACTACATCATTACAAAAACAAAGACTAGATAATACCCACCTAATATATTGTGATAAAGAACAGGAATAACCACTGGTTTTCTCTTTTTCTTTTCATAACCAAGAGAGTGAGTACCTTTGGACATGAAAAGTTATAGTAACGTCCGGGCACAGAAGAATCATATATAATCCCAAGAATCTCCACTTTCTGCTTCAAAACATTTACTTTAGCAACATTAACTGTACTACCCTCATCGACTTGTTCCAGTTTAGCTGACAAAAACAAAAAAAAACAAAAACAAAAAAACAAAAAAACAAAACAAAGAACAAATGACTAACTTAGAATACAATTAATTTTAGTATCCGAAATGTTAGGAAGAGCAAAAAGTGAACCTGGGACTTTGGTTGAACTTTGAAGGTTGTTGGATTGTGAAGAAGAGAAACAACAAAGGTTGCTTAATTTCCTCCTCGGGAAAAGGATTGCTGTATTGGTTGGATGACAGAGACTCTGAATTGCTGAGTTTATTCTCATCTCTTTTGTTTCCGTTTTGTTTGGGAAATTTTTTTTTTTTTTTTTTTTCAAGAAGAGAGCCCAAGATTATCTCATTCCTTCCAACAAACTCTCGTTTGGCCTGCTTCTCTTCTTCTTCTTATTCTAGGATAAATTTTATTTTTACCCCCAAACTATAATCATTCTTTCATTTTACCCCCTAAACTTAAAAAAAATAGTCTATTCACCTCTCAAACTTTAAAATGTTAACAACTTTTTCTTCTGTTATACTCCATTAATTTAGTGCCACAAACTAACAGAGTGTAATAACAAGGAAATTTTTGCTAACATTTTAAAGTTTGAGAGCTGAATAGACCACTTTTTAGATTCAGGGGGGGCCGGGGGCAAACTAAAAGAGTGACTATAGTTTGGGAGGTAAAAATAAATTTATCCATTATTTGTTTATTTGTTTTTAATTTTCGTTGAAGGATTATCAATCAGCTGTAGCCTGTAAGTAGGACTTCTAAGGACACAAGTAGTTATAAAAAAAAATAATAAAATAATAATAATAAATAAATAAAAAAACCCCTTACCAAATGTACACCCCATTCTGAGTTATCCTAAAAATTATCGTGTCCCGCCTTTTTTTTTTTTTTTTTTTTTAAGAAAATGAGATTATAGATTCTAACACGAAAGATCACCATGTGATTTTTCAGTTTGCTTTTTTCCTTCAAGATTCTTGTTTTTTTTTTTTTAATTCAATTCACTTTTCTTATAAACGAATAGTTTTTTTTAGATAAGGTCTCTGGTTAGACACTTTTTTAAATGCCTAACCAGAACGACATTTGTATATTTTTATATAAAGTGTGTATATTTATAGTAAATTATATATATTTACATGGTACTTGTATAATTGTATAATCGTGTATATTTATATGTAAATCGTGTATATTTACATATAAATCATGTATGTTAAGTTATAAGAAATAACAATGTATATTAATTCTCAAAACATGTTTTTTTATAGCAATTAGTGAACACATATAATGAAAATATGTATATTGACTGATTTATTGTATTTCATGTTAAATATACATAATTTATGTATAAATATACATAATTTATACACAATTATACAAGTGTCTGACTGGTCAAACACTTTTCAAGTGCTTGACCAGAGACAATTCTTTTTTTTATTATTTTTTTATAAGCGCATACACAACTTTAGATTCTTCGTCAGCATATAAATCCAATATTTCCGAAAGATGTATACATAAACCCTAAATCGTTTATATGCTGGTTTTAGGGAGAAAAAAATTGTCGTTCATATGATCTTGGTACAATTCTTATTATATGCTTTGTCACTAATCACTTTGTTGAACTTGTTCTCTTTTCGGCTAATGAATCACTTGTTTGAACAGATAGATTTTGCTATATATTTCCTTTGGATGTTTGTAATAGCAAATACATGCCAAATTATTCATTTGTGAAGCAAGTGAAAATAGTTATTGTTACAATAGTGCTCCATAACTACATTAAGAAGCATAATAAGTGTAGTCGACATTTTCAAAGGGTTAAGAATAATTCAGATATTTTTATTTATGAAGAAAATCAACCAGATGACAATAATGTAGAAGAGAATCAAGATTTACTATCACCGGAAATGGATAAAGTACGAAATCAAATTGCGACAACTTTAATGAACACAACTCAATTATTTTCATGGCTCTACCAGTTTTTGAATATGAAATGTACATTTTTGTTGTATATGTTGATTACTCACTAATGCTCTTTTTAGTTGTAACTATATTTTGAATGAAGAAATGAAAAAAATAATTAATTATCACTAAATTTACTGTTAGAAAACTCAGAATCATAGCATTATTTTTTTAAAAGCTCAACAAGTATTTCTAAATACCAAAAATAATTATATATATTTAAGTTTCATACAAATTTGTCATTTTACATACCCACATCAATTCAGCCTCAAAATTTACCAAACGCTATTACACTGATTTTGAAACCAATACTGCTAGTATAATTACATTTTACCAAACACTCAGCTATTTCTTGTAACAGCTGTTTTTCCTTTTAACACAGCTAAAAGTAATTTTTTAAAAATTTACAGTACTACCAAACTAAGCAATAGTCTATATAAGAGATTCTATATTTATTTAAATATAAACAAAACATAGCAATCCTGTTTTTTAATTCAAAATCATTTTTAATCCAATCAAAATAGCATTAGGATTTTCTGGAACTCCTGTGTTTTAATAGGGTGTCACGCCCCCCCCCAAACGGGGTGGGTGACGTGAAGCTCGATTAGGGATTAATAAAGGGCTCCACCCCACAGGACATACAGTATCATACATACATGCTCATGTAAATAAACAATTACAACAGACATCATCCACAGTCTAGTAAATCCAAATATTAAATAAGTTTACATATCTTTTCTCAATTCCTTACATTAGTTCAAGAGGATAACTCAATCCTCACTTGCTCGACCCGTAACACGTCTCAGCTACGATGCACCACTCCTCGAATCTCTTGGGAGGGGTTTAAATATTTGAAACATGAGCGAAAGGTCCAGTAGGATATAATTTGAAATAATTTAAATAAACGAATAAATAAATAAGTGCGTAAAAAAAATAAATAAGACATTCAGCCCGACAGAACAGCCGGAACCTCACATCCTTTTTCTCAAAGGAAATATATAACAGAAACTAACCGTATTACAGGCTTCAGCGAGTAATTAGTACAAATTACTCACCTCACCAAGCGCCTCGCCTACCGGACCGGTTTCGGGTTCTGCCCCTGAGGATGCACTCTCCGCATCCTATCTAGGCTTACAGCAATAGACTCTATTACCAGTTCACAAGATCTCTTATCTTAAGAAATCATCCGTTTAACATTATGAAATCGTTCATATGACCCCACGAACTACTCAAGCCGCTGGCCCCATGACTGAACAAGCCATGAGGTTCCATGACTAGACAAGCTATGGATTCCATGGACAGGATAAGCCAAAGATTTCCATAAACTAACAAGCCATGGTTTTTAAAACATTTTTCTTTTGCAAATCAATCCCTTTCTTTAAAACATTTTCAAGGCCAAAACCTTCTTTGAAAACAGGCTCACAAGGAAAAGGGATAGAAATCCTACCACGCACAATCAAACCTGGGACTAGCGTTACCTTTTCCGGCTTCCGCTTCCTCAAGCCCCTTCAGTCTGAATCCTCAGCGATCACTGATACAAAACACCACTTTAGGATCAATTCTCAGTCCTAAAGTAATCGAATCTCAATCATATACCAAGATTTTCCAATTAGTGTGCCCTAATCAATTTTCATGTTTCAAATTCCATTCCAAGGGTTTTAAATATCAAATCAGGGATTAAAGATACTAATCCTTTCATCCCAAGTCCCTAAATGAAGCTAATTTGGGTTCTCCCTGAAAACAGGGGTCAAAACAACAATTTCAGGCCAAACAGGGTCAAACCCCGTGTACACTGGTCGACCGGAGACAGAGGAGTGCATCACCACCGGTCGGCCGGTGGTGTGCATCCGGTCGACCGGTCCGGTCGGCCGGTGGCCATAACGAGATCCGGTCGACCGATGCGGTCGACCGGTGGACATCTCCAGTTCGCGAAAACTCGCGGAAATCAGTCCAAAAACCTGCAAATCCAGTCCCAAATCATAAAATCTCAAGGGACAACCACTAGATCCGGGTTCTAGGTCCTAAAACAAGTCCAAAGAACCCAAGATCTCCAATTTCTACCCTAGTTTCACTCAAAATCCATCAAAATCCGTTTTGAACCAAAAGTAAGTTTTGAATCCGAAAAACTTGAAATCCAAGAGAGGTTCTTTCAGTAATCTTACCTTGAATCCTTCTCTTGATGTTGAAAACTCTTTGAAAACACTCTTGGTTCGAATCCGGTCTTGATTTGAGACACAAATGGAAGAGAGAGAGGGAGAGAGAGCACGGAAATGAGAAGAGAGAGAGAGAGAGAGAGAGAGAGAGAGAGAGAGAGAGGAAACACACGGGAAGGAAAAGGAAGGAAGAAAAGAAAAGAAAAATAAAAATAAAAATAAAAAAAAGTGACACGTGTAAAATATAACTGTCCATAAATGCGCCCATACACACTCTTGGATTAAAATAAATTACTGTAAATAATTTAAATACATTGGAATCATTTAAACTCAATTAATTAAATCAGATTAGGCACACTAATAATCTTAATTACCTTAATTAATCTCAATTAATTCTTCATGGTGTTACATAGGGATACAAACTATATATAAAGGAATGTGAAACTTTTGTGGTTAATATTTTTTTTCACTAATAATTAATGAGTAAAAAATTTTGCAATCAGAAACTACGTCGTTGACCCAAAAAAATGGATAGATGGAAAAGTCAATATTGCGAACTACACGGTATATATACCCACAATTTACGGGTCAGACACAAGCAAGTTGCAGTGTCGCAATTTTCAAAGTCAACTCATATGTACGTATAATACACGGGGACACTAGCTAGGGGTGCTTCGACTCGTTGACTTTGGTAGGTTACACCGTTACAACTTGCAAAGAATTACCTCCTAAAGTCAACGGTCATAAGTCAAATTGGCCCTGGTTTTGGACTATGAAAGCTTGTTTCCTAGAAATCACCTATATATAGATAGTTCCAGACAAACACTTGGTTCAATTTTAATAGAATTAACATATCCAATATAATTCCAAATTAGAAGATGGCAAGATCAGCAGCTTCACGCATTGCGAATCTTGTATTAAGGGTCTTCACCATTGTTCTCCTACTGATTTCGCTTATTGTAATTTGCACCAACACAAAGACCGAGGAGTATAGTGGACGGAGGATCAAATTTCAGGATGTTATTGCTTATCGGTATGCTTTCCAAATCATGTCTTTCTATTAGCTTATTAATCAATAAAGTGCATATTAATGGCTAGCGCTAATTAGAAACAACCGATGCATAGAACTCAAGTTACAACTTTATTTAAGTTCACGTTTTTTTAAGTTCCAACTTTAATTCAACTCAAGTTATAATTCAAATTCAACTAAAAAATTACACTCAGATCACACTCTAAAAGAACATATCCTTAGTAAAATCAACAACCTCTTATAGATAGACTATTTTCGAAATTATACTTCGGTTTATATTGCCATATTCCCTTTTTGGGGGAGGTTTCCGTGAATGTCAATTTTGTTAGGATTACTAAAGTTGGATCTTCTAAAAACGGAACGATTTCCTTTCACTAACTTTATTATAAACGTAGAACGAAAATTTTACCCTTTTGTTATACATCACGAACAACTTAAGCAGCTAATTATTATTACTTTTTTTTTTTTTTGTTTAAAGTAAGAAACAAGGCATTGTACAAGAAATAGAAAATAGCAATATTATGACAAACGGCATGCGCTCTTTTATGACTTTCAAATGTCATTCTTAAATGGTCAAAAGAATAGAATGCATTTTCTCTAAGTGACAACAAAATTTCAAAGAAAAAAAACAAAAGCGGTGCTTTTTTATTGGGTACATGTTTTTCCAACAAAAATAACACACTATTTCTGTCATTTCTGCCAATTTCTTTTATTTTAAAAAATAATTCACCATTTTTTTATTAGTTTGATGAACATATGCCAAAAGGAACCTTTATGTAATTTTTTTTTTTTTTTTTCAGAATAAAATGACAAGAAAGACTAACTAGCATTAAGGAGAATTAAGACATTTTAATTAGCTATAGATTGACATTTCTAGGTCTTACATATTGGCACACCAAGTCCAACACTCAAATTTTTATTAAAAGAAAATAATAAGCAAAAGGTCTACTGCGTTATCTAATTATCTTGTACATTTTAAATGATAAAAAATTATTTAAGCGCAGATACATGCTTTCTGCAATCGTCATTGGCACAGCATATGCTCTCCTGCAACTTGCATTCGCAATCTACAACGCCGTTAGTAACGAAGAAGGCAACCATCTCTTTGACTTCTATGGTGACAAGGTATACATTATATATATATATATATATATATAGCTAATAATATAACTTTATATATATGAATTATTAAGCTAATTATAAACTTCATATATGAATTATTAATACACAAAAACAGATCATTTAGAACTTCTACGGTGGGACATGTTTTTTTTTAATTACCAATAGAAATTGATGTTTAATTGCATTAAGTTTTCAACGAGTTAATCTGTGATTACATAAAAATTGTTCCGGCATTGCAGATTGCGTCGTATCTGTTTGCCACCGGTGCAGCTGCAGGATTTGGCGTTACAAACGATATGAAAAGGCTCATTGAATCAATTTACGACTTTGGAAACTTCTATGAAAAAGCCTATGCCTCGGCCAGTCTCCTTTTTCTGGCATTTGTTTGCACTGCCGTATTATCCGTGCTCTCTTCTTATGCCCTTCCCAAGACTGTTTAGTTTCCACCCTCCAGAGATCTGAAAATTAAGAAGAAAATTTGACACACTACGTATTATATATATATATATATATATATATATATATATATACGTGTGTGTGTGTTTATTTTCCTTTTCTTAATTTTTGTCAAAAAAGAAAAACTTAAAAGTTGATGGTTTTATGTGTACTCGTGTAAAGAAAGCTTGCGTACGTGTTCTTACTTCTTGTTTTCGGCTTCGGTTTGTTTTTTGTTTATTTCTAAGGGAAGTTTGACTAGTAAATATTGCGGATTCTCTTCTTGGATGTAAAATTTGCAATTCTATATACACTTCTCGGTTCAATTGTTAAGTTTTATGAGTCCATTTGATTCATGAATTAAAACTATGAGATTAGACCTATTTTTAATTTACGTATATTTTTTATGAGAGAAAATACTATAATGAACTATGAATTATGATTCGAATCAGAGAATAAATCCTCCAACCAAACGGGCTCTTATTTATTGAGTTTTTGCAGCCAAGGCTTTTGTTTGAAAAAAAAAAACAAAAACAAAAGGAAAACAACGCAAAAGATTGTCAAATGTTCTTCTTATCCACTACCGTGCTTTTTTTGTTCCTTTTTTTTAAGCTGAATATGGAAATTCAAACTCTCCACGGTGTCAGACATCAATTTATCACTAAATTATACCTACAACAATTATTAATATAAGATTCTAACACTAAAATATAAAGAAAGGACATATATATATATGATTCTTATTACAAATCGTTTATAAAATATTCCTATTACAATTCTTAGTAAAATCCTTGTCATGATTCTTATATATGATCTTAGCCGCGAATATTTCAATTTTTGAGATGAAGAAATGCGAGAACAGAGAAACAAGGTGAAAAATGCATTTCTTTTTTTTCCCAAAAACGAGGATTGGTGTGTTGAAAAAAAAAATAACAATTTAATAGTAGGGAGTTTTTTGCAATAATAAGAAAGGTGTGTTACGTGTAATAATTAAAATTTTAAATTTGATTTATGGGTGGTTTAAGAAAGGATACGTGAGGATAGTAGAATGAGGTGGCAATAAACTCAACTCTTTTTATAGATTGTTTACCAAATACCTAAAATTGTGCTTTCTAGTATTCCATGTAGCTTTGAAAAAATATTACCAAATGCTTACCTGATTTTGGTTATTGTAACTTGTAACTAACAATACACTTACAACTAGTGTTTTCAACAGCACAATCAAAGAGGCTCGCATTTATTTTTATCATAATTATTAATTGAAATTTGTAAAAGTAAATTTTAAATTAAATGGTTAAAAAATAGTTGTAATGCTTTTATAGCCTATAACTCAATTTATTATCTATACTCATTAGGTTTTATTTTGGGTGAATTACCCATTAATTAATAATAATTTTTACAAAAAAAAAATGGAAATAATAATTTTTACAAATAATTTTTAAGAATAAAGGTCAGTTAAGACTTAAGTGACAATTCACATATTAACGAAAACTAGGAAAGTAAGAACGAAATGTGGAAACTTACTTTTACGGGATAATATAGACTCCCACAAACGAGTAGCTTTTGATACTAAATGAGAATTCTGACTTGAACTAGAAACAAGGTTGTAGGAAATCTCGGATGAGATATTATAGGAGGTTTTTTAGGATACTTTTAGTTGAGGAAATCAGGGGTGATAACCAAGTCCTAAAGTTTAGGAGATTGGCTGATCAGCTCCTAATCCTTTCCTGATTTTATGTAACAGAAAGTGTATATATATAGAGAATAGAATAACGTGTAATACACACAGAAATTAATAAATAAGTTGTTCAGTTTTCTTTAAAGGTCATCCCAATGTTCTCCTTCCACCTTCACTTTGTTTCTCAAATCATGTAATTTTTCAAGCTCCTGCTGCAAATAAGCCTAAGATCGAAGTTTCCAAAGAAAATAAGAATAAAACTTGTTTCATTCCCTGAGAAGCATATAATAGAAATAAGCTCATGTGAATATGAAAGAACACCGTCCTTACCTCTTCAGCACAAAGACCTTGAAACTCTGCAGTCATTTCATGAGCCAAATTTGACCACATAGCCTGCTGTTGTACTGCTGTTTCTGCATTCTTAAGAAACCTCCTTCCTTCAAGAGCAATTCTAGCCTATTTGAAGGGGAAAAAAAGGCTCATATCAGTGAATAAGATCAAGTGAAGTAATTTCAAAAGAGAATCTATGTTAATCCCTTTCCTCAACATCATTCTAAACAACTGCAATGCCTCCAATACTCAATCCGTCTGTGCTAACCCACTCATCAGAGCTGTGAAAGCGACCTCATTAGGCTCAGACATGTCATCAAAAACTTGAACTGCATCACTAATAAGCTCACACTTAGCACACATAGACAGTAGAGCATTACTTGCATATTTATTATTCTCAAGACCATGACATGTCCAACCACGCTCGACATCTAGCAGTGCTCCACACTAAGCACACTCGCCAATGTGAAACGGGTAGGCATAAATCCTTCAAAAATCATGCTATCATAAACGTCCAATGCATCTCGTTCGGACGCATTTCAGACCAAAGCACTAATCACATTATTCCACGACACAATATTCCGGTCTGGCATTTTTACAAACAGTTGATGACCTTCTTGCAAATTTCCGGCTTTGCAATGATCACCCAGAATGGCATTCCAAGAAAACACATCTTTCTTAGGAATTTTATAAAACATTTGGTGAGCATAAGCAATGTTACTGCACTTGGATTGTGAAGAATCATATATAATCCCAAGAATCTCCACTTTCTGCTTCAAAACATTTACTTTAGCAACATTAACTGTACTACCCTCATCGACTTGTTCCAGTTTAGCTGACAAACAAAAAAAACAAAACAAAACAAAGAACAAATCACTAACTTAGAAAACAATTAATTTTAGTATCCGAAATGTTAGGAAGAGCAAAAAGTGAACCTGGGACTTTGTTTGAACTTTGAAGGTTGTTGGATTGTGAAGAAGAGAAACAACAACGGTTGCTCTGCTGGTTATATGACATGTGCCTAATAAACGGTTAGGCCTTCCTAAAATTTCGAACTGCCCACGTTCCCCACCTCCCCAAGATTTTCTCTCCCAATCCTATCTTCTCTTTCTGTTCTTTATAAATATCTCCAATCTCTCTGGGTTATAACCGTTTCTTCCTCAGATCTCTTAGCTAAATCAATACTCTTTCCCCTTTTTGTTTTTCACTCTACTCCTTCAGCTCCCAAATATGGCTCTAAGCTTCCTTTCCAACATATGGAATTCTTCTGCTTCTCCTCAACAAAAACAAAACCCAGATATTGTCGGTTTCCAACAAAGAAAAAAGCCTAGATTTAGCAACTTGTCGTTCTCAAACACATATAGTAATCCTTATCCACTCATCATCCAAAACGACGACAATAATTCTTTCTTCCCACACCACAATAACGTCTACACTAGTACAGGTACTAATTATTCCCATTTCCTTCCCACATCAAGTAACAATAACAACGCTTTCTTCAACTCTCTCTCGTCCCCACAAACCCTATTTCCTCTGGAAGAGCTTGAGTACAATCCCTACCCGTATAGCAGTCGCGTTTCGGATCAATTTTTCGACGGGTTTTCGTCGAGCCCTGATTTGTTTCCGGAGCTTTTGACCGATGAAGATCGAATACTGCTGGCTCCATTGCTTAGGGAGCCTCAGGTTATTTGTGATTTTCCAGTGCAACAAGATAATGATGTTGTGTATGATTGTGGAAATAGTTATGATGATGCTCATCATCAGGAGATCAATACTACTGAATTGAAGAAGGGTAGCAGTGGTGGTAGCAGTAGTACTGCGGTGTCGCCGCAGAGCGTCGCGGCCCGAGAAAGGAGGAGGAAGATAACGGAGAAGACACAGGAGCTGGGAAAGCTGGTTCCTGGTGGGAATAAGATGAGCACTGCTGAGATGTTTCAAGCTGCTTATAAGTATGTCAAGTTTTTGCAGGCTCAAGTATCGGTTCTTCAATCCATCGACTCCTTAATTCAGGTAATTTCGTCTTTTGTCCTTTTTTATCTTTTGTTTTTGTTGTTTTCTTTTTTTCTGGGATTTAGATTATTAAATGGTTCAATGATGTATACAATAAAAAATTGTCTTTGTGTGCATGATACTATTATTTTTGTTTCCATACCAACAAAAAGAACAAAAATCGGACTTATCAGGAAATTAGCTGGAGGAAAATAAAAAATAAAAAAATAAAAAAAACTATTTTTGTGCAACTCACGGGATATTCTTGGCAGTACCTTTGTTTTCATGATATTAATGATTCCTTTTTTTTTTTTTTTTAATGTGTTTAATTGATTAAAAGTAAGTGATGCAAGGCTTAATATGTGCTTTGGTTAATGAGAATTGGTAAAGTATGTGGCCATTTTTCCGCATCTAGTCAAAGCCAACAGCACCATTATAGTTACCTTGGAACTATCTTTTTGTTCTTAGATAATCGAAAATTAAGGTAATTAATTGATTTTCATGGTTTTCATGTACGAGCAGGAGACGAAGCAAGAACCATTGCATATCAAAGAACTGCAAGTCTTAACATCGCCGGTTGTTCAGCAGAAGTTGTACTCAGAAGAGAAGTGCTTGGTTCCTAAACAATTCGCCGACCAAACCCTAGCAAGCCGTCCAGAGTTTCGATCCACTTCATTCGAACAAAAAGCTTAGCTAGTTTATGCATTGTCCTTTTTTTGGGTATATTTTTGTCGTCTGATTTCGATTAGCTAGAGAATAATATATATATATATATATTCTTTCTTGTAAGTATCTAATTTCCAAGAAATGTGTACCATTTATGTCTAGTATTCATTTGTTTTAGATGTTAATGTTCTTAGATTAATCCATTTTGGAGATTTTACAACACTTTCTAATTACATTCCCAGTTGAATAATGTTAGATTTTGATATTGTTCTTGACTATTGAATCAATGAGTGTTTTCGTACAACCATTTTTGTTTTTTAAATTGATGTTTATTAGGATATATAAATTTCAGACGTGTTTTTGCCGAGAGACCCGCAACTGAAGGCCAGGTTGTTTTCGCGTTTGTAACTATAGTATAGACCGGGTCTCATACTATTTTTTTTTTTTTTAAGTATTTAGTTTATGAAATTTTATGATGGGACACGCAAAAAAAAAAAAAAAAAAAAAGTTCGCATTATGTTATGTCAGAGAAATGTTAGCGTGATTATTTCTGTTATTTTTTTTGACACTTTTATATTTATTATTTAACACGTGATTTTAATATTTTATTTATTTAGATAATAATATATTTGTTAGTAGTGTTTTAAATAGTAAATATAAAAAATAAA
The DNA here is from genome assembly GCA_029231665.1 of Morus indica. Taxonomy (NCBI): domain Eukaryota; kingdom Viridiplantae; phylum Streptophyta; class Magnoliopsida; order Rosales; family Moraceae; genus Morus; species Morus indica. The sequence goes on from JACAGA010000031.1 coordinate 2,291,085, forward strand.
AATAAAAATGACACAAAGAGTGATATTTATATTTTCCTTCTATATTTTATGAATAGTATTTTATTTGGATAGACACACAGCCCACGGCTTAAATATTTATTGATGTAAATGAAGATTTTACATTGCCGTCATCATCAATCATTGGTGTGCTTGTTAAGCCTTGATATTTACTAGTTGCTTTCTCTTATTATTATTATTATTATTTTGCTTGAAAGTTGCTTTCTTTTATTTAATTTTAAAAAATTATGACCATTACCTTTTCTCAAGATAGGGCCAACAATTGCATTCCTTCACAAATTTATGAAATCCAGGGTCAAAAACATACTTGGAAAACTCTCCAGCTTATCTCCTTTAATTTTGCACCAACAATTATTTTTTCTTTTTTTTTACATTTTTCTATATCGCCCGTAAATTTTTTTCATTATAATATTAACATTTAAATTATACCTCAATATTAACTGTGAGTATTCTCAAACTTTAATTGCTTAATAAATGAATAATTGGTGACATTATTATGTAGGTCCACAATTAGTGTACAATAGACCTTGAAAAGTGAATTAATAAAATCATTTAGAATTGATTCATTTAGATTAAGAAAAAAAAAATAATAATAATATATTATTATCTTAGTGTAAAAGTTTGGTTTCACAGTCGGCCCAACTAAAAACATTGTTGGTTTCGCCACTAAACACATCTAGGGGAAATAATAAAAAATAAATTAATATGAAAAATTTAAGAAAGTATTTAAGTCAATTTTTAGTTATAAAAATTAATAAATCATAACTTATTAAGTTATGGTTCATAACCAGATAAATTATGGACAAATTTATCAAGTTATGATTTATAATCAGACAAGTTATGAATAAAAATCGTGAATTATAATTAAATTCAAAAAAGAAAGAAAACGGCCTTAAAATAAAACTATAATAGATAATTACAAACAAAAGAAAAAAAGTGTACCATTTCGCGTCTATGATCAAATTCGATGCTTTGGTAGTGAAGGTTAATCTTTTTTCTCCGTGCATTCTTCAAACTTTTTGCGAAGACAATTTTCATATTCGCTATGTTTTTGTTCTCTTTTGATTTTTCTGCGACCAATCATCTCTCGGCAAGTTTCATAGGCCCACTTGTTGCAGTCAATGATTTTTTCTCCAATGAAGGTGGTAGCACTGGCTCTCCTGCAGTCAATGAATTTTCCAAACAAGGCCAATTTGCAGACATAACAAGAGTATAATTTGACATATTATCAACAACAAAAAAAGTATAATTTGACAAATTATCAATATATATATATATATATATAGTGACATGATAGTCACAACCAATATTACTACCATATCATTGTTGTCCATAATTCCTCTTCCTTTCTCTTTTTGTTTGTGTATATTTACTTAATAGAGTTTGGAACAACAGCTTTTATACATCTCAAACCATTTACTATGTACAACTTGCTAAAACAAAATAAAACTATTCGTGGGACAATATTACTCTTTTTAATTAATAAAAGTTAAAATTAATATGTAAACGTTACTATACATATATATATATATATATATATATATAGGATAATTATTATTTTTATTTTTGAATTAAATGGATCCCAACTGTCATTTCTTGATTTGCCGATCTTTGTCGGTAGTCCCTTTTGTTTTCCAATTTTTTAGCTAATGAAGGCCCTTTTAAAAAATAATAATAGTAATAATTATAAGTATTACTGGATTAATTATGTGAACATTATACAAGATATTAATGAGAGTTATGATTCGGAATACAATATTTTAAAAAATAATACTTTTGTTAACTCATGGCTTTTTGGTCTTCTACCTTTTTATTTTGTTTTATTTTATTCTTTTTAAGGTTCAAATTATTTTGTGATTCGAATCACATAGTTTGAATTCTCCAACTAAACGTCCTCTTAGTGACTGAATTATCACCATCACCAAGTCATAAAATTGTTAACTAGCCATTTAGCTATTCTATGGGCTACATAGTACAATGACATGCATGTTCAGATCTGCACAAGGAACATGCTGCAAACTTAAGTTGCTCCTTCAGGAAAAAAATTCACTAGCGTGAGTGAAATAACTAGGGTTCATTGTAGGTTTTATAAATCTCTTCTTTTGTTATTTTCTAACATCACATAATTTATCCTTACTTACTTTTTGAATAGAAAAAGATATTATTTATAGGATTCCTTTCCACCATGAATTGTATTTATTTTCTTAAAAATTAATACAAGAGATATTAACTCTAATCTTAATTTTTTTTTTTTTACCAATTTAGGTGGCATGTTAGTTATAATCCTTTTATTGATAAATATATAAAAGATTGTTACATTAATTAATAATAAATGACTGCATCTACTTGTGAAAAGATGACAATTTTATTCACATAAATTGATGTAAAATAATTAAAATTAAAATTAGTATCCCGAATATATATACTTTCTTTCTCTAAAAAAAAAATGAAATAAAAAAGAAATCAAAAGTTTGTAAGTTTGTAACCGCCAAAATATCTCACAACGTGAAAAAAAAAAAAAAATAATTCTTACGTTGCTATTCCGTACCTTCTTTTTATTATTATTATTTTTGAAAAGTGCAATTCTAATAAACCTTTACAAACCGCCTTATTTGTCTTTTGCCAACCGTTTGAACTCTCAGTGACTTCAATTTCTGAGACAGCCCGAAAAAAAAAAAAAAAAAAAAAAAAACTGCACGCATTTTGCTTTCTTTCTTCTCCATGGCTTCCATTTCTGCAAATCTTTTTGTCGTCATAGTTTCAACCATTTTGTCTACAACACTCTCAGCATCAGTAATAGAAGACCTCAAAAACTTAATCCCACCTCCGGATTTCAACACCACCATTATGACAAACTGTCTCAATAACCCGACTCTTAGATACTGCAATTCATCTCCTATGGATCTTCATGAAATCTTCAAGTTCACCATTGTGGGAAGCCATTTATGCAATGAGTCGAAGAACCCGAACTGTGTCGAGTCGTTTCCGAAAATAGACCTCAGAAACCGTCCTATAATTGCCCCACTTTACTTGTCTTTCAGCTTCTTCTGGAAGTACTGCCCTCTAAGTGTCCTCTCCATTGATCTTTCTAACAATTCTCTCAAAGGTAGTTTCCCAACTGATCTCCTCCATTGTACTCAGATTCAAGCCCTTGATTTGAGCCACAATGAACTCTCTGGGGAGTTCCCAATAGAGAGCTTTTCTCCATTAACCAACCTCACAGTTCTTAATCTCTCATATAACCATTTTTTGGAGAGTGATCAAGTCTCCGGAACCTGGTTCTTTAAGCGGTTCACTTCTTCGAGTTTTCTTCATTCGGGTCTACTCCTAGATCACAAAGAGTTCAGGGTTAAACTTTTGTCCTTGCTTGTGGGGTTTCCAATCTTTGTAATTCTGATGGTGGGGTGCTTAGGTTGGATTTGTCTCCACAGGCCTGATCTCCTGCCAAGAATGCTTCAAAGTAAGCACAAGTTTACTCCATCAATGCTCAAGGCAGCAACCAATGGGTTCTCCAAGAAGAATTTGGTGGGGAAGAGTGAGGCAGTGGATATCTACAGAGGAACTTTAAGAGATGGCACCAAAGTCGGTGTTGAGATCTACTTGGACAACATTACGAAGGAAAACCGCAGAAAACTCGTCCAAGAATGCAAGGTTTTGGTCCAATTATGCCACAAGAACACGGTTCGAGTACTGGGTTGGTGCGATAAACGTCGGTTCGGGGCCATTGTTACTGAATGGGTGGAGGGGCAAAGCGTTGAGACGTGGTTGTTGGGGGCCAATCCTCCATGGAAGCATAGGTTGAGACTTATGATAGGAGTTGTGGAAGGCATGTGTTATCTGCAGGAGAGATGGCCTGATGTTGAGTATGATCTCAGAACAAGTAGTGTATTGTTGTCTAACAATCAAGAGCCACTGATTTCAAGGTTTAAGATCGAAGATGATCACATCAACAACATCACAAAAAGTAAGTAGAAAATTTCGAAGATAACCGAAGTAGAGATGCATAACCTTTATTCTGAATGGTGAATCTATCACTTGGCATTTCTTGATTATACAAGGGCAAATTGCACTCATGCACTAAGAACTTTTAATTTTAGTATCTAGGTCTCTTTTTTTTTCTTTTTTTTTTTTAGGGATTTAGGATCTTAAATTTGGCATTACTTGGTAATATTCTAAAAGTTAGGGTCCAACATGCCACCAACAAAAAATTTGGTGGTGAATTTATTAACGAATCTAGGGTATTTCCATCTATCAGCTATTGGACCACAACTGTAACAGAATTTTAAATTTAGGGACTCATTTTCTATCAATGAAAATTCACAGTTGAAGTTGCGAAAAACCGATAAGTTTATACAATTCTATCTCAGCTTTTGCTAGCCTTGCAGCTATATTTGATTTGCTTAAATTTCTGTAACTGCATTTAGTACTTCATCTTATTCTTTAGAGATTTACAAGCTTGGAGTCTTCCTGCTGGAGATAATAGCAAACAGGAGACCACATGAAGAATTTGAAGGTGGGGAAGCTGGTTTCATTGAGTATGTAAGAATGCATTATCCCACCAATCTGCAGAAGGCTATCGATGAGAAGATGAAATTAACAGAGAACGGTTTTGAGCAAGCGAAACAGGTAATGAAACTAGGCATAATGTGCACAGATCGAACAAGCAATCGACAACCGAGTTTGAAGGAAGTCTTCAACATTTTAAGTAGAGCCTACAAGTCTTTCTCTGTTTTCACTTCTCCAAATCATAAAAGGTCACATGGAGATAGAGGCTAAGGAAACAAGCAGATTCAATCAAACCTTTCATTTTTCAGCAAACTAGACGTCCAAGAATCTTATTGTTGAAATTCAATGTAGTTCCTAGAGTTGACCTTCATATAACCTTTCATTTTATGAAACTATTATGAATTTAAAAATGAAGAGCAATGTAATATAATAAAGTACCAATAAAGGTAAAGAAATTCACAGAGTAGTTTAGATACATAATCTGCAGATTTTTTGCAGGGAAAGAAATTCTGTTAGATTTTTTTTTTTTTTTTTTAACTTTAATTCAAATTCTCTGAAGATTCCACACATCAATATTGCATAAGAAGTAAAAGGAGCGAATGAAAACAGGGTGGTGGGTTAGTTGTGAGAATTACACATTTCTCAATCTTCTATGTAGGTACGTGATCTAAATTTTGCTGGTGAAATTGATGAGCAGTCTTGGCGATATCTGATCTTCATTTTCTATAAGCCATTATAAGATCAATTGTTTGTAGAGTCCTGCAACCAGCTTTGTCATCATAAGACTAATAGTAAGAGAAATTTAGGATTTATAGCAAACTATTACAAGATAGAATCAAAAAATTAGGATTACATGTCTGACCTCTGGTTTGCAAGTACGCATTGCCAAAAGAGCTCCTTAACGAGTAAATCGGTCATTATCCGAGATCAACCCGAAAAAAAAATAAATAAAAGAAGAAGTTATTGCAAAAAGCATAAACTTTACTAACTCATGTTTGGATATTCAATACTTGTAGGACTTGGCCTGAATCAATTACACGCCTAAAGGGGAAGAGAAAGAATGAAGTCCCCCATCTCTAGGCTTTCATGTTTTACTTAAGCTAAATCCCTATAACTTTTGAAGATTTTGCAATGTCAAAAATATTAACCTGGTAACAGGCTCTAAACCCACCAAATGAAGCTTATGGCTTAGGTTCTACCTCCTTGTACTTCCAAAGAATTCATAAAAAGGATCTTATCATCCTGGAAATCAGTATTCTAAGAAAGAGAGAGAGAATTGTGCCTCAAGCTATATTAGAATTTCAGAGAAGGAAATTGCCCTCTTTTCTCTCTTATTAATCTTATAGAATCGGTACAATATATATACATGTGCTAAGACTATAAATTCTAGGTGATAAGAAGAATCGGGAAAATATCCCACTAAACTAGGAGATAAGAGATAAAGGAAAACTGAACTTAAAGATAGGAAATCTAATCCTAATATCAACCCGAACTATATTGAGGATAATTCCTATTTTGAATTTTGAATTTCAACACTCCCCCTCAAGCTGATTTGTATATGTTGAACAAACACAGCTTGTGACTCAGTTTCTCAAAACTTGTTCTTGATAGGGCCTTAGTGAGGATGTCTGCCACTTGAGATTGAGTAGGGATGTAAGCCGGCTGCACAATGGACTTTTCTATTTTCTCTGCAATGAAATGTCGATCAATCTCGATATGCTTCGTTCTGTCATGATGTACTGGGTTCTTTGCAATCCGTATAGCTGCTTGGTTATCACAAAGTAATCTGATAGGCTTCTCATTTAGTACCCCCATCTCACCAAGTAGTCTACGTATCCACATACCTTCACAAATACCCAATGCTAGTGCTCTAAATTCAGCTTCTGCACTGCTCCTTGACACGACAGGCTGTTTCTTGCTCCTCCAAGTTACTAGGTTTCCCCAAACATAGCTACAGTAGCCGGTGGTTGATCTTCTATCACTGACATCTCCTGCCCAATCTGCATCTGTGAAGACTTGAATATCTCTATTCTCTGATTTCTTATATAGTATCCCTTGTCCTGGAGTCATCTTGAGGTATCTTAGAATTCTGTACACTGCTTCCATGTGCTCCTCCATAGGTTTATGCATGAATTGGCTTACCACGCTTACTGGAAAAGCAATATCAGGTCTTGTGTGTGACAGATAGATGAGTCGTCCTACAAGTCTCTGATATCTCCCCCTGTCAACAGGTGTAGTGTCGTTCCCAGTCCCTAGCTTCTTTGTCGAGTCCATTGGTGTGGTTGTAGGTTTACAGCCAAGCATTCCTGTCTCCTTCAGTAGGTCTAGGACATATTTGCGTTGAGAGATAAATATTCCTTGTTTGGATCGGGCCACTTCCATTCCAAGGAAGTATTTGAGCTTACCAAGGTCTTTGATTTCAAACTCCTTAGCTAGAAACTCTTTTAATCTTACCAGTTCCTCCTCATAGTCTCCTGTTAGGATGATATCATCCACATATACAATAAGAACTGCTATCTTTTTCCCGGTAGAGAACTTTACAAACAATGTGTGATCTGCTTGACACTGAGTGTATCCATATCTAACTACTGACTTTGCAAACCTGTCAAACCAAGCTCGGGGAGACTGCTTGAGTCCATATAGTGACTTTTTGAGCTTGCATACCTTGTTGTTGTTGACGGTAGTTTCCAGTCCTGGAGGTATCTGCATGTAAACTTCTTCTTCCAAGTCACCATTCAAAAATGCATTCTTAACATCTAGTTGGTGCATCGGCCAATCTAGATTCGCAGCAAGTGAAAGAAGGACTCTGATGGTGTTTAACTTGGCCACTGGTGCAAACGTCTCTTGATAGTCTATCCCATAGGATTGAGTAAATCCCTTTGCAACTAGTCGGGCTTTTAGTCTTTCAATGCTTCCATCCGCATTATGCTTGACCGTGAATATCCACTTGCATCCGACTGGTTTCTTTTCACGTGGAAGATCAGTTATTATCCATGTCCCATTCTTCTCCAACGCACTAAGTTCTTCACGGACTGCTTTTCTCCATTCTGAATCCTTGAGAGCCTCATAAATAGAATTAGGAATCTGCACACTATCAAGAGTTGACACAAAAGCTTGAAAAGCTGGTGTTAATCCTTCATATGAGATGAAGTGGCAGATCGGGTGATGTGTACACGATCTAACACCCTTTCTCATAGCAATTGGGACATCTAAATCTTCCACACTCGGGGCTGAGGTCACCAGATCAGAGGGTTCCTTACCCGAGTGAATATGAGGAGGCATAGGATCCGGATCAGCTTCATGGTCGAGTGTGAGGGGTGCTGCGTGTTCTGTCTCCCTTTCGGATTTTTTCCTTTTGGAGTAAACCAGTAATTTTTCATTGGCACTTTGGACAGGACTGGGTGAACTCTCGGGTGGAGGAGGACTCTCGGGAAGTGCGGGAAGTGGAGAAAAAGAGGAAGGAGAAGAAGGTAGTTGACTCTCGGGTGGAGAAGGAAGATTCCCAAGTATTTGACTATCCCCGGATTGTACATCAAGATCCCAAAGCTGGTATTCACTCATTTTCTCCCCCTGAATTGCAGTTTTGGGAAAGTAGGATTGATGTTCAAAAAATGTGACATCCATGGAGGTATAGAATCGTTTTGTTATGGGAGAGTAACACTTATAGCCTTTTTGATGTGAGGAGTACCCTAGGAAAATACATTTGATGGATTTGGGATCAAGTTTGCTACGATGTTGTGAGTATATGTGGACAAATGCAGAGCAGCCAAACACCCTAGGGTCTAGAGAGGAGATAAATTTAGTGTGAGGGAAATTTTGGAGAAGGACACTATAAGGGCAGCGGAACTTTAAAATTCTGGATGGCATTCTACTGATGAGATATGTGGCTGTGAGAACTGCCTCTCCCTAAAAATGTTTAGGGACATTAGTGGAGAACATGAGAGATCGTGCTACTTCTAATAGATGCCTATTTTTCCTTTCGGCAACCCCATTTTGTTGGGGTGTGTCAACACACGAACTTATGTGAACAATCCCTTGACTCATAAGGTAGGTGTCTAAGAGTGATTTGAAGTACTCTTTTGCATTGTCGGTTTTTAGGACTTGAATTTTTGTTTGGAATTGTGTTTGAATCATAGCATGGAAGTTTTTGAAAATTTGTTCAACTTCAGATTTTTCTTTCATGAGGAACACCCAAGTTAATCTAGTGTGATCGTCAACAAAGGACACAAACCACCGTGTTCCTGTTACCGTTTTGATCCTTGAAGGGCCCCACACATCACTATGAATAAAGGTAAAGGGACGAGATGGTTTATAGTAGGAACTTGGATACTTATTACGAGTGTGTTTGGAAAACTGACAAACTTCACAATTAAAGAACTTTGCACTTTTATTGATGAATAATGATGGAAATATTTTCTGAAGATATAAGAAGTTTGGATGACCAAGGCGATAGTGTAGTAACATAATTTCACTATCTTTATTGACATAGGAATTTAAACATGAAGGACTCTTGAATGACTTATGACTCATGTTCGGAATGTGCCTTTTTGAAGGATTCTCATCTTTAAGGAGATAGAGCCCGGAACACGCCTCAGCACTGCCAATCTTCTTCCCCGAATCCAGTTCCTGAAATTCACAATAGGTAGGAAAGAATTTAGTTACACAATTGAGGTCACGAGTGAGCTTACTGATGGAGAGTAAATTGCAATTTAAGTTAGGAACATGAAGGACTGAGTGTAGGGTTACATCCTTGGTGACTCGGATTGAGCCTACTCCCTTAACCCTAGATGATGAACCATCTGCTATTCGAACTGTATGGTCTCCGTGGCAGGGGCTGTACTTGTGGAAAGTAGTAGCATCTCCCGTCATATGATCCGAGGCCCCTGAGTCTACAATCCAAGGACTTGTATAATTTTTATCAACAGCAAAGGCCTCTGAGAAATTACCTTTATGTGCCAGCATGCTTGATCCTGTGGCTGCCGTGATGTTTGCTTGGCTGAAGAGTTTTTGAAGGGCTTCAAGCTGGTCCTTGGTGAAAGGATTGCTCTCGGTTTGAGTGGGACTGGAATGACTTTCTTTGTTTTCTGAAGTGGCTGCAGTGTTTCCTCGGCTTTCCTTGTCATGGTTTGATCGTGAAGGCTTCCAATCCGCAGGTTTGCCATGAAGTTTCCAGCAATTTTCCCTTTGATGTCCTGGTTTGCGACAATGATCACACCAAGGTCTTCCTCTTCTCTGTCTATTGTCATGCGGGTTGCTGGGTTGTGATCCACGGATTGTTAGAGCTGCTCCTTCAAGGCTTGAAGCACTATCCTGGGTTCCCATCATTAGTTTCTTCCTACTCTCTTCTCTCCGAACTTCTGAGAAGGCTTCCCTTATGTTTGGAAGGGGTTTTATTCCCATCACTCTCCCCCTGACTTCATCCAGATTTTTGTTGAGTCCAAGAAGAAACTTAAAGGTTCTTTTCTGTTCCACAATCTTCCTATACAGATTTGTGTCTTCTGTGCACTTCCAAGGATGAACTTCAAACATGTCAAGGTGCTGCCAATGACGATTCAGGGTATTGAAGTATTGTGTGACCGTGAGATTTCCTTGACGTAGATCATGTAATGCGGCTTCTACTTCAAACAATTCAAAGGTGTTCTCTGAACTCGAATAGGTTTCCCTAACTGCATCCCATATCTCTTTCGCAGTCCCATAAAGGAGAAAATTTTCTCCGATGTCATTATTCATGGAATTAATTAACCATGACATAACCATGTGGTTTTCAGTCTTCCATGTCCTGAATTTTGGATCCTTCTTATCAGGAATTGAGGCTTCGCCAGTGAGATACTCATCCTTGCCCTTGCCGCATATGAACATCATCACTGATTGAGACCACTGGAGGTAATTGTGGCCATTGAGTTTGTGACCTGTGATAAGGATAGATGAGCCTTCCGTTCCACCATGCTGATTGCTGACTGATGACATATCCGGATTGGAGTTGACTTCCGAGGTTGAGCTAGATCTCTCGGTTGCCATACCGTATTTGGTCATGGGTAGGGTTTGAACGGCAGGGGATTGAAGAGGTCTGTGATTCTGGCTTTTGGGCGGCACTGTGAGTGTTTTCAGGCGGCGTGAAGGAGGGAGAGATGAATTGATATTAGGGCTTCTAAAGGCTCTGATACCATGTAGAATTTCAGAGAAGGAAATTGCCCTCTTTTCTCTCTTATTAATCTTATAGAATCGGTACAATATATATACATGTGCTAAGACTATAAATTCTAGGTGATAAGAAGAATCGGGAAAATATCCCACTAAACTAGGAGATAAGAGATAAAGGAAAACTGAACTTAAAGATAGGAAATCTAATCCTAATATCAACCCGAACTATATTGAGGATAATTCCTAATTTGAATTTTGAATTTCAACCACTATACAAAATACCTTCAGAGTCATTGGAGCCATGAATACATCACCAAACAACTTTGTCCCGAACATAAGATTCTGACTCCTAACTTTAGCTTCATTACCAACCGTCAAAACGCTATCGTCCACCATAAAGATTAGCATCTCCACTCTGACATTCAATCCAGCTACAACCAGGATCCTTCATAACTTGTTTTTCCCTCATCAGATCTCTTATAGCTCTAGCATCATCCCATCTTTCTAGAGAAGAATAAATATTGCCTAGAAGCACGTATGGAGTAGCATCATGTGGGGCTAAACGGAAAAGTTCATCTACTGCTCTTTTAGCTAAAGTTACATTAACATGAAGCCTGCAAGAACTAAGCAAACTTCCCATATGACCGAATCATCTTTATACGGCATTCTGTCTATAAGAACTTCAGCTTCTTCAAACAGACCTGCACGCCTAAGAGGATTAATAATGCAGGTATAATGATCCAAAACGGGTTCCACTCCATGTTCTTGCTCCATTGATTTGAATATCTCAATACCTACATCTGTCAATCCTGAGTGGCTACAAGCAGTTAAAACAGCAACAAAAGTTATACTATCAGGTCTCTCACTCAATACAATCATTTCCTTGTAAAGAGAAACAGCCTCATCTCCGCATCCATTTTGTGCGTACCCATGTATCATTTCATTCCAAGTAACAGTATTTTTAATGGCCATGGCATTAAAAGACTGATGGGCCTCATCGATATTACCACATTTTCGTTTCCCTTGAAAGGAAGAAGAGAGTCTTGCACAATAACCTAGTACAGTAGAATAAGAAAATTGGGTGGGAAACATCTCGTATCGACGCATCTTCTCTAAAAAGCTTCACTGCCTCCTTGTTGTTTCCACTCTGGAAGTAGCTAGATAGCATGGCATTCCATGAACTAACACTTGGGAACGACATGCTATCAAACATTTGGTGTCCTGTTTCTACGTCCCTCGACTTGACACTTACTACAAGCATATTAATATACGTGACCTCATCTGGCTCGAAACCAAACTGATGCATTCTTTGCATGCATTCTAGTCTCTAGAGCCTTCCTGGTCTGATATGTTTGGCCATACCCAGGTATCATAATGTTCCAAGAAACAACAGTGGCTTGTGATAAATTAGCTAAAACCTTCTCAGCGGCATTTATGTCTCCATTCTTCGTGTACATATCAAGCAAGGAATTATTCAGATGAAGATCTTCCTCAAACCCGAGTTTAATGGTAAGACAATCTACTTGTTTCCCACTCACATTAGAAAACCGTCATGCTGACCAAAAACACTAAATTCTCTAAATCCTCCTCTGGCACATACACCCATGATACTCGACAACGAGACAGAATCTATGTTAATCCCTTTCCTCAACATCATTCTAAACAACTGCAATGCCTCCAATACTCAATCCGTCGGTGCTAACCCACTCATCAGAGCTGTGAAAGTGACCTCATTAGGCTCAGACATGTCATCAAAAACTTGAACTGCATCACTAATAAGCTCACACTTAGCATACATAGACAGTAGAGCATTACTTGCATATTTATTATTCTCAAGACCATGACATTTCCGACCACGCTCGACATCTAGCAGTGCTCCATACGCACTAAGCACACTCGCCAATGTGAAATGGGTAGGCATAAATCCTTCAAAAATCATGCTATCATAAACGTCCAATGCATCTCATTCGGACCCATTTCAGACCAAAGCACTAATCACATTATTCCACGACATGATATTCCTGTCTGGCATTTTTACAAACAGTTGATGACCTTCTTGCAAATTTCCGGCTTTACAATGATCACCCAGAATGGCATTCCAAGAAAACACATCTTTCTTAGGAATTTTATAAAACATTTGGTGAGCATAAGCAATGTTACTGCACTTGGAATACAATTCAATGAAACGATTAGAGAGGAAAGTGTTGAAGATAAGTCCATTGCGCAGTATATTAGCATGAATAAGCTCCGGTAAGATGGCCAAATTGTGTTATATTATTCCTCTCTTAGATGTATTGCGGTTTATATCCACTCAGGCGAAGGAGGAGAAGTTGGAGTATTTCTGTTGGATGACGTGGCAATTGTTGTCCGAACGCAATAGAGTCATACAAGCCAAACCAGCGCCACAGAAGAATGGCGCTCTCTGAGAAATTTTGAAGAAAGAATAGTCATAAACACCAATTTCCGTTAAAAATTTAAGCTCGTTTTGCTGATTTAAAATTTTAATTTAAATTGAGATGTGATTTTATGTGAGAACATTTTACTTTAACAAAAAAAAATGTAGCTGTTTCTGATAATTTTTTACTGTAACAAAACTCAAATTTTAAACTCAAGTCGGTAAAATAGAACGAGGCCTTAATGAAGGAATTTTCTGTAAACATTTCATTATTTAAAACAAACTAATATTACGTTTTATAGATTGAGACTAAAGTGTCACTAAGGATCTAATTCGAGAGAATTATTGTAATTAATCTTAAAAAAATAACAAATTCAACAAAATCAGATGAACAATTTAAACAGTTCACAATTGTGTCCGATTGATACGGTATCGAGTTTCTTTTTTTTTTTTTTTTTTGGTACCCTATTCCCATTTATATAAACGTACAAAACAGATTCTTATGCCTATGATATAGCACCACAATTATTCTATGAAATGATACTCGACAGAATTTGTCGACGTCAACTATAATGCTGAAAGGATTTACAAAAACAGTATCAAACTTGTTGGAAAGAAAGAAACGAACTTTAAGACCTTAAGAGAGAAGTTTCCTTCTTAACTAAGGACTAGGAAGAAGGGAAAAAAAAACGTTTAAGGCAGTTAAGACTGATTTCAGGTACACATATGTAGGTGTCTGCACAGAATTCTCCCTGCTCGTCAATTGTAATACAGGAATTCATCAACACAAATACGTACTAGTTCTTTATCTCATTCTATTTTGGGAAGAACTCTGTTGTACCTACCAGTAGGTAATCAGAATCATATTGGAATTTAGAAAAGTATTGACTGCTTAATGGGAATTTGCGGAACATCGGTTAGAAACTGTGTCGACATGTAGATTATCTTTCCATATCCTACCTAAGAATTCTCCCTATTCTGGTAGCAAATATGTTTCGAAACCAGTGGATCTACTTACATAATCAACTAGATCAAATTAAAGAATAAACAAATTAACGGCTCAATCAGTTGCCTCTTTGACAATGGACACTCCAATGGAATTTCAATTCAAGAAGAGCCGTACTTTTTACCAAGGAATTTCCTGGCCGTCCCAGGCGAAAAACTTCCCATTGTCGCTGCTCTTCACGTTATCAATTATGTGTAAAAGCTTCTGCACTGAGTATTCTTTGGTGAAAAGCTTGCCTTCAGGAACATTTCTCTGAAATGGCCGAGAGAGACCTGTGTCCACCGTGCCCGGATGCAACAAAATGGATATTACCGGATCCTTCTTCCTTGCAAACTCCACAGATATGGTTTTGTTCACTGCAAGAACCAGATGGTGACATTATGAAATCAAAACACTTTTTACATTCAAACAATCAGACCCTATTATAGCTGATGCACTTTGCTGTATTATAAACCAAATAAAGAATCAAACAAATATTACAGGAGCAGGTCAAAAATAATAATAATAATAATAATAAGCGTAGAGTGGAATGACATTGAAATATGTCAATCAGCATGCTGTTTATGTATTTCTCTTACCTATGATGGATCACTGACTCATCTTAATCATCAATTCGAAACATGAAGAAAAGTTATATGAACATATTGGAAAAGACTACAAAAATGCAAGTGTACTCATTGATATCAACACATAACATAACGCAAAAGTATGCATATTCAGGATATTTTCCATAAAGGTGTCGCGAAGGCTACCATTAAGACAAGCTAATTTTCTCTCATTTGAAGATTTTACTTTTAATTATTTTTCTTTCAAGGTTACTGAAAATTCATATTTGTGAAAAATCATGAATTCTGTCCGGTACTTCTATTACATATCTTAAGGCTTCCATCTGAGACTAAGGGAGTGCCCAGGCAAAAAACTGTGATAAAAAAATTTGAATACAACAAGACCAGTGCATGAGGTATATTCCTAATGCTTATGGAAAGTGGAGAAAGAACAGAATCAACGTTTGGAACTTCAAAAATGTTAATTTCTAATAAAAAATCGAACAAAAACAATTGAGCAAATCAATGCTATGTGTAGACTTCAAAGAAGAAAGTTTACGCTGATTAAGTGCAGATTTTGAAGCTCGATAAGAATGCCAACCCCCTAGGCGATTATCCCCAATAGATCCCACCCTAGCACTTATGTTGGCCACAATTGCAACATCTCGTTCAGTCCCTGAACCTCCTCCAATCTTTAGAAGAGGCCACATATGCTGCTTACAGAAATGACATACCGAGATTGAGTCAATAAAACAAAAAAAGGAAAAAAGAACGATGCAGTTCTTATTTTGGTCTTAATTCTAAAAGTAAAATAATAGCTCGGAAAGAAATTAAATCCTAGTTGGAATAAGAGCTTTATGAAAGAATGGTCTCACAAAGATATATTTTTCAATAGGAATGCACAACCAATAAGACTTCCTTCTTAGAGAGGCAACGAGGAAATTAATTCTTCTGGGATCATAGTCATAACAAGTCACCCAATAGATTGGCATAAGACTTGTCACTTTTTGGACATCACTTCATGCTAAAAACTTCAGTACGTCTTATCAGAACGTGTATCGACGTTTTAGTTGATAAACATATATACGTAGTTGAATTTCGGCACTAAAATGAAAATAAATTATGCAGAGGATGGAGTAAGTATTCTAGTCATATCATTCGTTAAAACATCAAGACATTTAAGACGAGTTTTAAGTGAGCAATACCTTGATCACCAAAATAGGACCCACTGCATTAACCTCGTAAGCAAGCATCAACGATGATTTCTGAACCTTGGTCAGTGTTGTTTCTGTACTGGAAATTATAGACCAAAAGTGACTTTCTGACTGTTGGTGAAAATCATAAGCACAGCTGATTTAAAAAAAAAAAAGGAAAATTTGCCATTCCCTCTAATCTAAGCTTCCGGGTTAAGTCATTATGTGAAATTTCAACCTGGTTGCAGTGTATCAGGTATTGACAGAATCCCTGATGCATTTACTAGAAGGTTTAAAGAGCCATATTTTTCTCTAATCGACTTTGCAGATTCCTGAAAGTTGGGAGAACAATAAAATATCAAGAATGTATCCTTTTTCCTTGCCATTAATCTCATTAAAGAATATACAAATATAACAAGACTAATCGGATGCCCAAAAGTAAGCCAGCTTTGTACATGCTCTTTCAGTTTTGGGAATGAAAAGATTAGATAGTTAGGAAAGGAGTGATCTAAAACCTCGATGGTGCTTTCAACGGTCACATCCAACGGTAGAATACTAAGGCGTTCAACAAACTTATTTTTGAGATCATGAAGCCCTGTTGCTCCCCTAGGATTACGGCAAGTAGCAACAACATGCCCTTTCTCATTATTCTCGAGCAGCTGTTTAACCTATACGAAACAGTAACAAACTTCAAATGATGTTTGATCAAACCAAGCCTGAACCAAAAAAGGGGGAAAAGAGCAAAGTTCTCGCTGAAGTTGGATGTTAAATCCTGCTCACTCTCTGAGTTTTCCTTTTCAGCCACAAGATCAAATTCCACATAAGGGTCAATCCAATGCAGAGAATAGAGTAGAAGAACTGCTACTAATAAAATATGGCTACTGACTGCATAACTTAAGTTGAAGACATATTGGAGTATAGTAAACTACCATAAACAGAATATATGGCTGCCAAACCTTTATATCAGGCACGAGCAGTTGAGTTGAGCACCACTATAACTATAATTAGAAAGCTTTATCTAATATATCTTAGAATACCCTGAACCCAACAAGCTCTATTCTCAATAAACTCACATGACAGTGTGTGTATAAAAAAGTTTTGCCAAAACCCATTTTCTAAAAGAAAGAAAAATGTTAAAAGAAAGAAATGTCATTTCGTATTCAGCCTTGTCTTCCCCTATCAACAAATAGAATACCCACAATTTTTTGTTAGTCCACATATCGTCCAAATGAATAATGCCAATATTTCCATCTTCGTTCTTTTAGCTTCACAAAACAGATTTCTAGACAGAAAGAACATCCCAGTTTGGAAATTCTTATGCGAAATTACTAGCACAAATCCAAGTTTTCTTTCATCTTTTTTTATATATAAAAAAAATATATATTATAGATCCTGATTCCTGATAAATGCTTGGGATAAAGTGAATTACTAGAAGAGAAATGAAGATCAAAAGAAGCTTACGAATTCGAGGCCGATTCCTCTGGAAGCGCCCTGAACCATGGAAACCCCACCTTCCCATTTCATGGCAGAAGAAGAAAATGAGGCTATTTGGGTCATTGATGATCGCATCAGCCTCAAAGAAAGACGCGTCGCCATGAATGTTCCCTGGCTCTGAACCACGAACTGCATCATCTCTTTCTTTTTCTCTCCCTCTTTTTCCCCCCTTCTTCTGATGAGTGTCTAAGGATGATGATTAATATGGCGGTTTATGGACTTCATACGTTCTGACTAACTGCATTTGCATTGATTCTTTCACGTTAATGTTAAAAAAGATTTTGTTTAATCGGCTTAAATTTAAGCACGTGGCCTCAAGGGATAGAGAAGCGTGTTCCTAAAGACCAGTCCAATTTTTGGTTATCAAATTAACGTCTAACTAATCACCTATGACCATTTCCAGACAATATGACACTACACAATTTACTCAGATCGTTTTTACCTCAAAAGATTCATGGTTATCACAATTAACCCTTTTTTATGGGAGTCTAACGTCCTCATTGACTACACTACTAGTTAGGGCTATGAATAATTTGTAACGGCCCGCATCTCTACACAATATGATATTGTTCACTATAAATTTAAGCATGTATGATTTTATTTTTAAGTTTCACCTCAAAATATCTCATAACATTCCTTATAAATCATCATCTACAAATATTTCTAAGCGATTTGAGACTGGACAATAGGAGTGACAATTTATGTCACGTGTTGTATTCGTATCGTGTTTTAATCGTTTCTTCTAAATTTACAATCAACCCGAACACGACCCGTGACACGAAATTTTTTAAAAATCACAACACGAACACGACACGACCACTTTACAGGTTGACACGACTCGACATGAAAATAACTCGTGACACGAAATTAACCCGTGAACTCAAAATTGACACGAAAATTATATACTTTTATTTAGTATTTTATATATTAAAAATAACTTAAAATGCATAACACACTAAAATACAATAACATCTATTGAAATTAAGCAAATAATAGTATAAGATTTTGAGTATAACTATCATGATATTACAAGTTTATAATAAAATAAAAAATATATAATGAAAGATATATGTATTTTTTAATTTTTTACGAGTTTCGTGTCGTGTTCAGGTTAGACGTGTCCAACTCGAAATTGACCCATGCTTTTCGTGTTAATTTCAGGTCGATCCAATTTTGATCTGAACCTCTTTTTTCTCAATCCTAACTCGGAAAATTCGTATCGTTTTCGAGTCGTGTTATCGTATCGTGATCCATATTACCGGCCCTACTGGACAATTTAACCATTCTCACGAAAAATACGGATCAATTTTGTCTAATCGTGTTAACCATTTTTTTTTTCTAATAGTAAGGTGGTGTTATGTATGAGTGGTTCTAGCTTTCAAACTTCTAATTAATTGAACGGTCCTATTACAATCTCAATTGCATATATATATGTGGCATGAATCTGTTGAAAGTGTCAAAAGAAATAAATTTTGATCACGATGCCCAACTATATTCTAATTCTAATGGTATAGAAAGGTTTTATGTGATCCAGTAACTTGGGGATGTTTGGTTTGAGGATTCAAACCATAATTTAAATCATGGTTCATAATTTGTTATAGTATTTTCTCTCATAAAAAATATACATAAATAAAAAATAATTCTAATCGCATGATTCTAATTCATAAACCAAACGTCTCTTAATTCATTGGACCCATGAACAAAGACACAAAAATGATAATTGGTATGCGTACACAAAAAGATATACACCAGTAAGAGGTGCAGAGTTCAATGCGTTTAGCCTGGTTTTTTGAGGTTTTCTTTGAGTTATTTGTAAGAATTTATAACAAATAAGGGTGTTTGGCAAGCCATGTTTTTATCAAACATATTTTAAAAGCAGTTGTCTTACAAAAAAACTTAAAAAGCAAGTTAGGGGGTAATTTTTATAGAATTTACTAAACTAATATTTATAATAAAACACGATTCTCAACCCTACCTATTTTAATTTTTACCAAAATAATCCAAAAGATATATAATTTTTGAATAAAATATGTTATAGTAAAGTTTATTCAAATATTTAATTAATTAGTATAATTATTTAAATATTTAAAAATAACAACAATAAATCAGCAATTTAGTATTGCCTTTATCATTATAATTATATAATACTAAAATAAACAACAATAAATCAAAAATATTTTAAATAAAACAAATAAAATTATATTTTTTCAGTATTTTAGTTTAAAAATATTATTAATATTGATCTAAAAATTAGAAGAAAAAAAAACATAAACCTATAAATATGAATACTAAAGCATGTCTACTTTAGTTATTATGCATTTCTACTACAGTTTACTTTTTTAAACATCTAAGGTCTCGTTCATTTTATCGATTCGAGTTTTTAGTTCTAAGTTTTTACAGTTAAAAATTCTTAGAAAATATTACATCTAACTTTTTCTGCTACAGTTAAAATTTCTCAAAAAATGTCACATTTCAGTTCAAATTAAAAACTCAAATCTGCGAAGCGAACAAGGCCTAAATTTGTACTTCTCCCATTCACATCAGCTTTGAAACAATTTAGGATCCGTTCACTTCGCTGATTCGAGTTTTTAATTCGAGTTGAGATTTAATTTTATGTGAGAGCTTTTTACTGTAGCAAAAAAGTTAGATGTGATTGTTTGTGAGAGCTTTTTACTGTAGCAAAACTCAAATTCTAAACTCGAATAAGCGAAGTAAACGGAGCCAGTAAACACCAATCTACTTCTAATCACAGTAACTTTTAACTAACAACACAGCTACAGTAATAAGATTTTAATTAATTATAATTCGCTCATCATTGTGAACGTGAGGTTTATTCTTGAAGTAGTCTTGAATTAAGAAAGTACAAGATAAGAAACAGAAAAGTTACAATAATATTATTTGGTACAAGTTATTCACGGGGATTGGAGGATGTATACTGTTGCTAGTAGTTTGCCAACAATGATATCACTGTATAATAACAATAGCTTACTGTTCGTGCTACTAAATAATATGCCTATGATATAGATCTATGTAATTGCTTGATTATATAACTCGGAAAATTTTGTCTTAAACAATGATATCACTGTATAATAATAGCTTACTGTTCGTGCTACTAAATAATATGCCTATGATATAGATCTATGTAATTGCTTGATTATATAACTCGGAAAATTTTGTCTTAAACAGGGGAATATTTTGGAAGGTATTGTAGGAAAAAGGAACTTGTGTGTGTGCCAAAACGATGTGACCACATATATAACACTAGTGATTCATGTGTTGACCAAAATGATCGATGTCTTTAAGGACGCAATAAAAGATGGTTGTGTTTGGAATTGATCTCGTTTTTATTTTTTACGTTTTTTTGAGAAAAAATAAAAACATTTCTAAAACGGCGTTTGACAAAATAAAGATAAAAAACGGAAGTGAAAATAATTTTTTGGTTTGGTATAAAATGAGAGAAAAATAAAAAATAATTTTTAATCGTTTTTAATTTTTTGTTTTTATTTTCTCCTCTCTCGAGCAGGAAGAAAGAGATAGAGACATTAATAGGTTTTTTATATTGAAAATAATCTCTTGATAAAATTACCAAATGCATTTTTAAAAATAATTTATGTCTGAAATTAAAAACATCTTCATTTTTTTATTTTCATATAAAAAAATAAAAACATTTTGAAACGAATTCCAAACGCACCCAATATTTCTGTGCATGTGGTTTGGAGTTTGTTGGGAGAAGTCAAAAAATGCCTAAATGGAGGATGGGAATACGAGCTTCTCCCCTAAAGTTACAAATATAATCCTTCGGGATAGTGTGAATTTTTTAGATTTTATTTTCTCTTAATTTGAGTTTTAAAAAGTGAAAAAAAAAAAAATAAATTAAACACGTGGTATAAAATAAAAATTGTAAGAAAAAAAAAGGGAGGAACAAAAGTAAAACAACAGTTAGATCTTGAGGTAACTTTGAAGAATGTGTGGTTAGATCACCTTAATTTCTCCATATTCATATACTCTAATATCTCGACTTATTTTGATTAAGGGTTCGTTTGGTTTCTAAATTTGAATCTCTGATTCGAATCATGATTCATGATTACTACAGTATTTTTTCTCATAAAAAATACACGTAAATTGAAAATGATTCAAATCACATGATTTGAATCTATGAACCAAACGGACCCTAAATGTCTAAACATTATTAAACATTATCCAGACATTTTCCCAAGAAGAATATTATATCAACCTGCTGATAGAAAATAATATAATAAAAAAACCACTAGGAGCACAAATCTCAAATACAACGTATATATAGATATTGTCTCCGATCCTACTGATAAGATGGTGCCACCAATATAACTTATTAATATCAAAACGTGATATAACATTTATTTAATTAAACATGAATATTAAAAATGTGTAACACTAAAAAATTTAACTATTTCGGACTATTTCTAAACTTTAATTTAGTTATTTAATACAAACGTTGGAAATGTGTAATAACAGTGGAGATAATTGAAAATCAGTGTCTCATATTTTTAATATGGGTATTACATTACGTAAATGCAGTATTATGTTTTGACTTCTACATGTTGGTGGGACTGAAAACAAACCTATATATATATATATATATATATATATTTACATTTTTCGTTTGCTAGAAACCTTTTAATATTGTTCCTTGCTGTTGATAATATCCAAATACTCGAGTTTTCAATGTGATTAATCACAAAAACTAAAGTTGGAGTCAAATAGAAAATGGGGAAAGAAGATACAAAAGCATTTTTCGACTAGACTTTAAGAGTAGAAACCTATCTAGTAATGATTGGAGGTCAAAATTGTCAGACTATAAATCTTTATGACTCCAATTAAAACATTTTTTTCCTTTTCGGTAACAACCGAAATTAACACATTTTTGGGGTCTGTTGGCATGCATAGCAAAATAGTTGATTCTTCGTTATATACGTATATATGTTTTAATTACGATTGTGTTTAACTGTAATAAAAAAATAAATGTAATATTTTTTTAAAAAATTAAATTAATAAAATAAATGAAATCTAAATATTAATAAACCGGTGAAGGCAACACTTAGTTGATGTGTATGATTATATATATATATATATATATATATATATATATATATATATATACACACACACACACAAGTGAGTGAAAATGGATGGAGGGCATGTATGGCATCAATTATGTCCCATTTCCATCTTTTCAAAATCATAACCACAGTCACACCCATGAACCCAATTGCACCTAGATCATTACCTTCAAATTTCACATAATGGCTCTTGTTACCCCATCTTATCAACAAGGATGAGAAAATCATTTGATGGGAAATTTTGGACTGTTCAAGTGACTTGGGGTTGAATGGGGATATGCAAAAATATTTCAATATTACTAAAGTTGATGGATTTGACAGAACTTAGTGTCACTATTTCCCAATACATTGAGCGAAACTGCTTCCATTACCAAGGGAGGCATAAAGGTTTACAGAAACAAGTAAAAGTATTGACGTGTGTGTTTTGCATATGTATGTACGTACCTTAATGCCACTATTGATATTCTCTATACTTTATATTATTTGACAATTTTAGCTCTTTGAAAATCCGTATTTTTTTAGGCCTCATTCATTTCGCTGATTTGAGTTTAGAATTCAAGTTTTGTTACAGTAAAAAGCTTTCACAAACAATCACTTCTAACTTTTTTGCTACAGTAAAAAGCTCTCACATAAAATCAAATCTCAACTCAAATCAACAAACTAAACGGGCCATTAGTGTCTGTTTATCTGTTTTATACGTGCCAGAAATAAATGCACTTTTGAGGATGTGGGTGATCTCTTTTGTTTCAGCTAAAGCTTATGTTCGGACGGCTATAAGAGATAGTAACGACTTGTTCATTTAGATTCAAATTTAAAAAAATTTAAATTTAAGTTATAATTATATTTAAATTCAAGTTTTAACTTAAATTTAGAATTAAAATTTGAGTTCAAGTACTTATTTAGAAACATTTTCAAAAACATTTTTCATGTTTCCCAATGACCAAAAACTAATACTCAGAGATACGTGTTTGGCATCGCATTTCTTAAAAAACTAAATTGAAAACATTTTCTAATTGTTACCAAAAAATCAGCAGAAAGGAAAACGATTATAAATCCTTTTCCTTTCTCATTTTCATTTTCCCTCATCTCCATCCTTCTGAAACAACTCTCTCTCTCTCTTTCTCGTTCCTCCTTGTACTTTCTCAGATCTCACTTGCTCTCTCTCCCTCTTCACGCCTATGAAGTGTGAACATTAGTCTCCCTGAAGGAGATCATGAGATGTAGCCACGAAGGAGATCCCAAGCCGCTGCTTCCGGGGATCGCAAGTTGGGGATCGTCTTCTGCAAACGGCGTGGTCCCACCCATCACTAGACTTCGCGAAAGTTTACAGCGAACACTAGAGTTCTCTATGGTTGGGCTACGGGGGAGATTAAGATCAGTTTAGGACAATTGATGAGCGAGAGAGAGAGCTCGAGGCGTTGACGGGCGGCTTCTCGCTGTTGAATTCATCGGAGGACATTAATTGATGAAACGACAATAAATTGATAAAACAACAATAATAATGTTTGAGTAGTCTTTTTTAATTGATGAAACCACAATAAATTGGTGTTTGAAATGAGACAAACTGAGGAGGAGTTTAATATATTATTAATTTAAATGCTATTATATGTTTTAAAAAATGAAACCACTAAACGCGGTTTCCTTTTTTTAGACTAGAAACAAATTATGAATAAAACTACTAAACGTATTTTCAAAAATGATTCATGCCTAAAAATAAAAATGTTTTTATTTCCATTTTCATACAGAAAATAAAATTATTTTGAAACGAGTTACAAACGCGCCCCAAGTTTCTCTTTCAACTCAAGCTTTTAAACTCAAACTCAAGTTAATGAACAGTATTTTTTTATAATTAAAAACATCATAACTTTTTCATTTTAATTATGATTGAGATGATTTTCTTTTCTATACGTTCACAATAAAGAGACGAATAAAACTCCATCCATATACCTATTAAATTTTCCATCACTATTGATTTTGATTAAAATACTATTTAAATACAAATTCAAGTTTTGACTCACCCAAACACAAACTCAAATAGATTCTCAATTCAAACCATAACTCAAATGTGCACATCCAAACACAAACTTAAATTACAACTTCAACTCAAGTTATAACTCAAATTCAACGCAAAATCTACACTCAAGTCACCATATAACTCAAAAATGTAACCGAACAAATCATAGCTCCACTCTCTTTTTTTTATGTGGAAAAAATAGATTTTTTTTCTTTCCTGATTTTTTTGCTTTTGTCATTTTGATACAATTCTAAATATTGTCTTCCTTTTTCATATTTGAAAATTCAAAGTATGCTTTTTTAAAATAGAATCATGAGAATAAACTATAAATAGAACTTAATGTTAATTAGATTATAATATTGGTAATTAATCCTGAACAACATGGGTAAAACCTACCTAAGATAGTTTATTATAAACACTGTACGCAATGCTGGCAACTTGAATATATTTTTCTATAAAGAATCTCTGCCAATTCCTTTAATCATTATTGAGAAAATTTGAGAGAAGAAAAATCACTTCAGGAAAAAAAAAAAAAAAAAAAAAAAAAAATCAGATCCAGATTTTGCTTTGTGTTACAATCGATTAATGATAATGTTAATTTAATGGAGTTGTTATTATGTCGTGTGAATTCGTGCTACAATGTTATATATTAGTCACATTTAAAATGTCCATATCCACTATCTACTATACATTAAAAATGTGCTGGTTAGTGTCGACCATTTTTTTTTTCTTCCAATATTCTTCGTCTTTAGCATTATTTATTTATTATTTATTATTTTCTCTCTCTCTCTCTCTCTCTCTCTATTTTTTTAAAAGAAAATGTAACCTAACATTAATGGGCTAAGTCAATCGAAATCGCAGAGACTACAAATAACGGGATAGCCTCTATACCCCTTACATTAAGAAAACTATAAAACATGAAATTACCCCTTACTTGTTTTTTATTGTTTTATTTTATTTAGAGCTTAAGAAAAAGCAGTTTAATTTTTTTTTTTAAAGTGAAAATTATTTATTTATTATAGTTATGTGGTTGTGTGGAGAAAATTCTTTAAGTCCACCAAACTAATGCTGTAGTGGGATTATAACATATATATATATATAATATATAATATATCTAATGTCTTTTTTTTTTTCAAACCTCATGATCTGCCAGTACTCCAGTATGAAAAGCATAAAAAAGTTCGAGCGTTAAAATTCACTACTTGTCTTACAATTATTTATCATGGATTTCATCAATAAGAAAATACGCATACTTTATATATAATATATATATATAATATATATAATGACAGAGACAATTACAACTAGCGTCGAGAAGAATTAGACATATGATAAATTACTTGCCAATTTTTCATTTTATATTAAGTTGTCCACTCAAATTTAACACACAAACGATATATACCAAACTTTTTTTTTTTTTTTTTGCCTTGAAACTAAAATCAAGCTCCTAAAAAAAAGGAAATTAAAAATCATCTAGGCTACCTGAACTGGCTATCGGAAATTTCGGTCAAGTCATTCTTACAATTATTCTACTAAATATCGGATAATTTACTACACACCCATTTTGCGCTACTGAAATAAATGTAAGCAACTTAATGACAATTATTAACTTTTTTTTTTTAATTCATCAACTATGAAATAATGAGAAAGGAGAACCGGTATCGAACGTAATTAACACGCCATGATGAATATTTGAAAAGTTTTTAACTTATCACTATTTGCAACTTGCCATTAACATACTTTATATCGGTCTGTTTTGAAAAGTGATATATATATATATATATATATATATATATCGCGTATTAGAGGTTTACACAGTGATGAAATTATTTTGAATAATGATGAGTTAATTATAAAACTTTGAATCACAAACTATATGCATTACGATTACTAGTTCTTAATTATTTCTTTCGTAGTTTATGATCCTTAGAGACGCAACAATGGGCCGGGGCCTCTGGGCCGGCACAGGTCTATCCTGACACAGTAACGGACTGAGCCGGCACGGCCCAATCCATAAATATTGGTGGGCTGAGCTGGGTCAATATATCTCAGCCCATGGGTCGGCTCGACACGGTCCATAAAAAAATTATGGGTCAGGCCGGGCTTAGACCGGATTGGGCTGGCCCATCTAGGCCCTCATGGGCCAACCCAACCTAGGCCGTCGAGGCTCATAATATCTTCATGTTTTTTTTTTCTTTTTTTAGTAATTTTGTAAACATCTTATGTATATTTATCCTGGTTGTACTATTTTTTCTTTACTAAAGTTTTGTCTCACTAGGTTTTCCTTAGAAAGGTTTTTATTTAATGAGGCAATCTTAAATAAAATATTCATTTTCATATTTCCATTGACTATTCAAACTTTTATATTTGTTAACTTGTTTAAAAATTCAAAAATAGAAATTAAAAATTGCATGCTTTAATGGGCTGACACATTTAAATCCATGATGGGCCAAGATGGGCCAACATTCAAGGCCCATAGCACGGTCCAACCTTGCCCATGTAAAATTGGCCCCGTGGTGTGGGATGAACCGAGGTAATTCTTTTATAGGCCAGGCTGACCCTGCCTATAAAATTTGTGGGATGGACCGGTCCAGCCTACAGCCCGTGTGGGCCTAAAGAGAACGGCCTGAGCCGGTCCGTTCTTGCATCTCTAGTGATCCTCGTTGCACTTGCACATTTTTATAAGCCGTATGTGTATCTATAATTAAAATATAGAGGAATAGCCCTTGAGCCAGCAGGCTGTCCAATAGTGAAGAGGTTTTTTTTTTCCTTCCCAAAATGTAACAGTGATATTTGTTGTAGGTTAAAATTCCCTTGTGTGAATGAGACCCTTCAACTCTTGTTAACAATTTGGTGGTTCTGCAGCTGCAGACAATATGTACAATATTGGCATGTCTATGTATAAAGGAGCATATATATTATGCGCGCGGATATATATATGTGTGTGTCATACACAATATATGACAGAGCCATTTACCATGTGGAACGTCTTCTATTTGTAGGGAAATTCAAAATAAGCCACGAGTACATAGTTGAATCTAAAAATAAAAATGATTACTAATTTAGGTAAATAAGAGTTCTCTATAGAAATAGAGAAAATTGAAAAGGTAGGGGTTTGTCTTCGGTTCTTGACACCATTCGTGTAACATGTAGAAATAATTAAAGTGACATTAATAATCTATTCTATGTAATATTAATGATTTTGAAAGGTGTAATTAACACTAACTTAAGATAATTAGTAAATTACTTATTGT
This sequence comes from Morus indica, assembly GCA_029231665.1. Taxonomy (NCBI): domain Eukaryota; kingdom Viridiplantae; phylum Streptophyta; class Magnoliopsida; order Rosales; family Moraceae; genus Morus; species Morus indica. The sequence goes on from JACAGA010000031.1 coordinate 2,318,750, forward strand.
TGTGTTTTCTTTCTAATATCGTTATTACATACAATAAATATCATGTCATATCTCATACTTTTAAATTTTGATGGAGTAAAATAATCCTTTAAAAGGGACGTAAAGCATTTAATTAAAAAAGTAATATAAAGATATGATGACACTATGACAGACACAAATTGAGATCTACAATACACACACACGCATGAATGCAAAGTAATTTGTAAATCTAAGGAAACCTAATAAAAATTTATTGAATTGAAAACTACACAATGCCAATAAGGTTAAGAATTCTATAATTAAAAAAGGAAGAGAAGGTAACTAATATTTATATCTCTTAAATGCCAATTGAAGAAAGCTTGGTTAAGTAAAATGTCAGTACGTCCTCTTCGAATAATGTAGTCTAGAAATCCATAGCCCAACAAAGTTTTAAGTCTACTTCCTCTTCTTCAATTTAGGAAGTAATTATATAAAATGCCGATTCGAGTCTAGTTCGCTGATTCGAGTTTTTAATTCTAGTTAATATGTAATTTTATGTGAGAGTTTTTTACTGTAGTAAAAAAGTTAGGTATGACTGTTTTTGAAGGCTTTTTACCGTAACAAAACTCAAATTTTAAATTCAAATCAGTGAAATGAACGGGTATTTATTTTCGATTTTTGTAGGGATTTGATTTATTTGTATTCAATCACTTTTAATTCATGCTAGCTGATATGTTTTTCTTTCTTGGTTTTGCTTTTCCCTCTTCTTTTCATTTTTGAATTCAGCCATTTCAGATGAGTCTATTTCACGTCTGGGTTAATTAAAGGCCATTTTCCACTGTTGCCGATTTGTGTCTCAACCAATTTCATCCTTTTGCATTTCTGGGTTGTATTACGATATATCTTCAGCTTTTGGTTTATAGACTTTGAAGCCAGGGAAACGTGTGGGTTGTTGTGTGAGAGCTATTTGTAAAGGCAGGTGTGAGTTTGTTTTTCTTTATGTAATTCCTTTTCATTTGTTAATTCTTATGTTTCTGAGCGTGTTTTTTTTTTTTTAACATTATGCTAATGAAATTAATTTGTGGTTTTACCATTATGCTAATGAAATTAATTTGTGGTTTTGTATATTCATCTGAATTAGTCATATATTCCCTATCTTAATGATTTTAGCATTAGTCTAAAGAAAATTGTGTTTGGTTTTGTATTTTTTTCTGTTTTAATCATATATTTTGTATCTTAGGATCATATATTCCCTATCGTAATGATTTTATGATCATTAGTCTAATGAAAATTGCGTTTAGCTTTGTGTTTGGCGTTTTAAATGATTTTTTCACTAAACTAAATAAAATAATATTGGGTTTTGCATATTTATGTGTAGATATATATTATGTATCATAATGATTTTATCATTATTCTGAAGAAAAATTTTGTGGATATTTTCATTCTTCATATGTAATTTAAATTTGGCATTCTTTCACAATGATTATTGATTTCATTTGTCAGAGTGTGTGTGTGTGTGTGTGTGTATATATATATATATATATATATATATATATAATTTGGGATCCATGGCAAAGGACAATGATATCATTCCTTTTTTTTTCATTCGTAAGAGTTTCTTTCTTTCTTTCTTTCTTTCTTTTCATTAAAGGAAACTTCCTTTGTTTAAAACTACTATATTCTCATTAAATGCTAATATAATTTAATACTAGGTGTTGACTTTGTAAATAACGAATTTGGAAAATTGATTTTCTCTATATCAGAATCCATTTTCTTACCAAATTTGTTCTTTAATCAATATTTCCTTTTTTTCATTATATGAGGATATAATGGTCTTAATACATATGATAGGAGAGATTTTTGTAAATAAACAAGAATGTTGGCATTTTTTAAAACAAGGTAATCATAACAATATAGACACTACTAGTCCCTTATTAAAAAAAAGAAAAAAAAATGCAATAGTAAGCTAATATAAGGAGACGTTTAAAAAGAGTATTCAAGTCCTGATTCGAATCATGGTTCACGACTCACTATAATATTTTCTCTCATAAAAAATAGACGTAAATCGAAAATAATTTTAATTAATGAACTAAACATCTACTAAATATACATATAATCTACTTATTAATTGCTTGATGCCAAGTAAATGACCATCCTACGTGCAATATTGCAATTGATAAAAATGCCAATAGTAAGCTAATATAAGGGAACGTTTATGGTAATCATAATAATTTAGACACTACTAGTCACTTATTAAAAAAAAGAAAAAAATATGCAATAGTAAGCTAATATAAGAGAACGTTTGGAAAGATGATTCAGGCCCTGATTCGAATCATGATTCGTAGCTAACTATAGTATTTTTTCTTATAAAAAATACACGTAAATTAAAAATAATTCTAATTTCATAATTCTAATTCATGGACCAAACGTCTTTTAAATATACATATAATCTACTTATTAATTGCTTGATGCCAAGTAGATGACCATCCTACATGCAATATTGCAAATGATAAAAATGCCAACCTCGATTTGCTGGAACGTATAGTATATGCTCGAAAATAGACAAAGAAAGAATAAAAAAAAAAAAAACAATATAAGGGCTTCTCATATTAAACAATCAATATCTTCTGAATGATCAGCAAAAACACATTAAAATAAAGGTGTCCCTAGTAAGCACAACTTGGATGGATATTAAAGGAAACAGAAAGCTGAGGAACCCAAAGCATGTATTATATGATCTACACTACACATCCCTAGACAAGACTGATAAGAAAAGTCAAGCTTTTTTAGTAATTCACTTTCCTATATTCTTTTGTCATCTTTCATCTTTCTTTCTTTTTTTTTTCTTTTTTTTTTCTTTTGCCCTGATCTTGAATAATTTTTCCCACTTGAAAAGGATGAAAAGGCAAAGTCCCATCTCTTTATATCAATCTCCCCAATGAGCTTTCTAGTCATGTCCCTGATGGATGTACTTCCTTTCACTGTGGAAACCTTCTGTTCCTCAGCTTTCTGTCCCATCCACCAATATTCCAAAAGGAATGTAGGGTCTCCCCATTGGCCTCTCGCAATCAACCCGCACTTGTCTTACTTCTCTTTTTTTTAGAACTTCCAATTTTTTCACTCTTCTTTAATTTAATTTCTCTCCAGCCCAATGAAAAAGCTTTTTTAAAAATAAAAAATAAAAAGTAGAAAAAAAACCCTCTTCCTAAGATTTAAAAACTAAAGAAATAACAAAAACCCCAAAAAAAAAAAAAAAAAAAAACTCAATCCAGACTCACGACTAGGTTTATACCCAGGATGATCACGACCTTGAATATTATCAAACTAATACTACTAACTTAAGGGAAAAAAAAGAGTATTATGACCATGTGATCTCTACTCTCGTTGTTGTTTGTTGTCGTTGTCGTTGTTGTTGTCTCCTCCTGATCAGTCAAACAGATTGAAAGGATCCAAACCCTTATTGCTCATCATCATTCCCTTGTGTTGATGATCATGATCTGCTGCTGATGACGATGAAGAAGAGAAACCAGCTTGGCCAAACAAGAGGTTTAGTGGGTCAGCTTCGATTTCTCCTAAATCAGCAAAGAAGCTGTCCTGGTCATGGTTCGATCCCGGCATTGCCGGCCTATAACCAAACCCAACCTCAGAAGGAGGAGCAGTATTGCTAAACGCACTGTCGTCGAGACTATCCAGCTGCTTCTCAATGACGTCCTGATCAACCTCTTCCTTCATAGAAGCACTTGTCGTTGAAGTACTCCCGTTGTTGTTGTTCTCAACGTTGTTACTTATTATGATCTGATGATCCTTTTGTTCTTCCTTTGGGCTTGTCGTAGAAGCTGTGGCATTATCATTATTATTATTATTCTTTTGATGAAGATGAGAATTTATTGGAGAGTTCTTTATTATGGTTGCGTTGTTGTTGTTGTTTTTTGATGGCTGAGACCGAGTTGAGCCGGCGAGAGCATTTCTCTGAGTCGGCCATGGATGGTTGTGCTCAGAAGTGTAGGTTACGACCAACATGTTTGGATCAGTTCGGCTTCTTTCCACCTGTTTTCTTGCGGAACAGCCCTTTGAGCTGCTGCATCTGTAGTACCCCCTGAACACGTACATTATATAAATATCTATATATATAAGAGTATAGGATTGTATATATAGTTTGTCTTTTCGATCATATATGTGCATTATTGTTATATTACATGTCAACGAGGAAGATGATAATGAAATAGACCCTTGGTACTGTTTTCTGACATATACATGGGCAATTTTACAGTGGAATGCAAAATGATCGATGATAATTAAAAGAATGCATGTACACTAATTAACATCTAGTTATATTAACCAAAGATAAACTTTCACATGATCACACTTTTTAAGAAATCAATTAAAGCACACTTTCTACTAGCTAGGTTTTGAAAAAAAAATATTTACAGGATGAGGTAAGAATTAATTAGGTGCTAATTTAATTGGAATGGTCTTTGTATCTTTCATATAGTTACCCTTTTATTGAAAAAATAAGTTTTGAAATGTTGTTATTTTTTATGTGTTTAAATTTTTTTTCTTCAATAAATGGTGAGTGAGGACTGAGGATAATTAGCATCAAAGTATGAAAAATATCGCAACTGAATTGGTATCTAATTAATCCTACCGCATCCTGCACTATACTCCTCACTCGGGTGTTATTAAAATAAAAAGAAAATTAAAAAAAAAAAGTTAAGGGTATAACATATTTGTTGAAATTTTTATCTTCGCCAAAATTATGACTAAATCAATTAATAAATAGTAAAAATAACAATAGTATATTAGTAGTAGAATTGTACTTGTCAGAGAAAATGATATGCAAATGGCAGCCTTATAAGTGTTAGTTATAATCTTAGGAATAATTTTCTGTTACCTAGAATGAAACAAGGATGATGTAAATATATACTGGAAAAAAAATTACACTACTTTACCTTGGATAAGGAGAACCTTTGATGGGTTTTTGACCGTACTTTCTCCAAGCCCAAAGATCAGAAGGAACTACTTCTCCACTGGCTCTGCTGTTTGCCGCCGCTGGTGCTGGAATACATACCACCTTCTTTGCCTGACTCTTTCTGCAAAAATGAACCCCAAAAAAAAACACACAGAAATAAACAAAAATAGCCAGACAAATTAATAATGCACAAAATTGGCCATGATATTGTGAAGATTGCAGAAGATTTTTGGCAGAATTATTTGTGTTTATGGATAATTAATGCTTTTGTACCATCACTTTTTTTTTTTTTTTTTTTTTTGCAGAATTAAGTACTACTACTGTGTTCTTTAAGAAAGCATGAAGGTAAAGAAAGAAAATGGCCAATATATGTAATGAAAACCACATTTATTTTCCAGGTGGGTTGGGAAAGAAAAGTTGTAGTACTTCCAAATAATACATGAAAGCGCTAAGTCTGTATGAATACTATTGTGACACAAGAAGCTACTCCCCTATAACCCTTTTTGATGATTAAAACCTATCAAAGAAATGATCATAACATTGGTGGTATTTAATGTTGACCGTACTGAACAATTCCACCTGAAGATGATCAAGATTTGTACCTCATAATTTTTTTTTTTTTTTTTTTGAGAGAAAGCTTATACCCCTAATTTCTCTCTTATTATCTTTAGATCTTCATTTATGTTAATTTTTTGTCAAAAAAGAAAAAGAACCCAAGTCCCAAACTCATTATTCCCTTCCCAAAACCAATCCCATTTTAAACTATATGTAGTTGTTAATTTATGAACCCTTAACACATAAAATCAAAATTAGCCCCATTTATTACTCGAAATTAGTCAGTACTAAAAAAAAAAAAAATATGCCCATATATTAATTCAATCAAGACCCTCTTTTATACACAGCTAGTAAATCACGGAATTAGACCAACTTGTCCAAACAATACTAAAATTTATAATTGATTAATTAAAATATTATTTATACACACTTACCTTCTCTTGATACCCGGATTCCGTGGCGATAAGATCTGCATCCCAGAACCGGTGTTGTTCTCAACCAAGCAACCTTGTTGTGAGCTGTTCACATTAATCATGTCTCCTGAAATCACAGCAGCCGCCTTAATTCCCCTCGGCGAGGCTGCGGTGGCCATATTCGCCGCCGAATCACATTGCGGTGACGACGTCGTAGCTCCAGCCGCCGCCGTGGCCGCGGGCAACTTTCCACTCGGATTGATCTGGAGCATCCGGGAGAAGATGTTGCAGCTTGGCCTAAACTTCACGTCCTCTTGATGATGATGATCAAGACCGACATGATGATGATGATGATGATGACTCGGCCCTAGCATCTCGCCAAACCCACCGCCACCGCCACCGCCACCGCCGTCGCTGATGATGTTTTCCGAATTCGGACTTCCGAAAAAGGCGGGGCCGGGAGGGACGTCGCTGAGCTCGTGGAGAAGCGGATCTCTCATGTTGGAAAAGGGATCTCCGAAGCTGTCCCGAGGAAGGTCTTCCATGGAGGATATTGATGGGAAATTTAAGGGAAGATCAGAGGGGAACTGCCAGTTGCTGTTGTTGTTGTCGTCTGTAATGTTCGGAAGTCCTAATTCGCCATAACCGGAATTCACAGAAGAAGCTCCAGCACTAGTACTACCACTGGCTCGTAATATGTCAGTCAAATCTCCTTGGAAATTATGCTCCATACTATTATTGTTCCTGGGAAGGAACAAACTGCACATGCTTTTAACAAATTCTTATGGCAAAAATAGTAAGTACGAGAGAAGAAGAAGAAGTACTGGAAGTGGCATTAGATGAACCCTAGCGAAAGTTAATAATTGTTTGTTTGGTTCTTGACGTGAAAAGGGCACGCAGAGATTTGGTGTAAACGGGATTTTTGTGATGATCGTTTTGGGGAGATGGAGGCCTTGGTTTTGAGGGAGTTTTAAGAGAGAGAGAGAGAGAGAGAGAGAGAGAGAGAGAGAGAGAGAGAAAAGGAAGAATAATTAAGCAGAGAAAAGCAAAAAGAAAAACATAAGCTGGTTTTGAAGATGATGTTTGTGTTTCTGCTTGTGAAAGGAACAGGCGATGAAGATTAGAAGAAAGAAATGGTTTTTAGAGAGAAAGAGAGAGAGGTTAGGGAGAGAGACGCTGACTTTTCACACAAACAGCTCTTCTCCATACGCAACACAAAGAAGAATAGATGAGAGACTAGTTCTAGGTAACAAAGAGAGAGAGAGAGAGAGAGAGAGAGAGAGAGAGAGAGAGAGAGAGAGAGAGAGAGAGAGAGAGAGAGAGATTTGATTAAAAAATAAAAAATAATTAAAAAATGATGAATAAACTAATTGGCTTTGAGCTGGGTGATTTATCACATACAGGCTACAGCACCAAAGGGTAAACTAAGGGCAACCCACAACTTTGTGTTTTTGTTTTTCGTTTTTAGAACAGAAAAAAAAAAAAAAAATATATATATATATATATATTACTTTCTCTCTCTCTCTCCGCGGAATGAGCTTATATTATAGAAAAAGACCTTTAGAAAAAGTTATTTCTCAAAAAAAAAAAAAAACAAAAAAAAACAAAAAACAAAAGAAACAAACAAAATAAAAGTGATAGGAAAGCAAAGAGGCGGCAAGTAGCCGCATTTCTCGGAGAAACGTTTCGGACAATGAATCTCTAGTGCTACCCGTTTTTGTTATGAAAGTTTGGAAGGACCAAAAGAGTTAGCGTGTATTTATTTACACAATTCAAGTAATGACTTGAATTATATATATGTGAAAAAAAATATTATAATAAAAAAATTAAATTTAAATTTATGTGAGAAAAAATACTGTAACAATATGATTTGAGTCATAAATTAAACAGACCTTAATTTCCATAATATTCTTTAAAAAAAAGGAATGGTTAATAGTAATCACTATAAAAATCAATCTAAATATTATTCAAAGGGACCTTTTTCAGTACACTAACATACTGACAGATCAGATTTTATATCCGTTAAATTTATATAAAATCACATAAAAATAAAAAAAGTGTACATGTCTAATAGTTAAAAAAATATGATCTATCGATATCAGATAATCTCCCTTATTCAAAAGGCAAAAGGCAAAAGAACTAAAAAAAAATACCCAAAAAACAAAGATAACATTACAAACTGGGAATTTCTTGGCGTTTCTTTTCTCTTTCTATAAACTATAAAGTCCCAAAAAAATATAACAAAGAAAGTAATATTAAAAAAAAAACTATACATGTCACTTCATTAACTGTGATTCAGCGAGAAAAATACATATATTAAAGGCGCACTTGACCATTCAAAGCTGAACGCGCCAAAATCACAAATATGTCGACAATCTTATTAACTGCTGGGTAATTTTTTTCAAACTAGTGAATGTACAGATAAGCTGAAGTTCAACACTTACATTGCTTTCAGGGCCTAACTATTTAAGTACATGTTTTGGCTTTTTGATACATAGATATGAACTTAAAAGTTACTGCATGATTTAAACTAATATCCGTATCCATCAACTTGATTATTACACGATGAGAAATAATATAATAAGAGAATTTTTTAATGTAATGTCCTTTTTAACCTGTAATAGCTGAGGGTGGAAAAGACAAGGTTAAAACTATCAATGTCAAGATTAGATAGTTACTTAAACAAAGTTATTCATTCCTTAACTCCAATCAATAGTGAGAAAACATACATGCATAGTTAAAAAGAAAATAGAGGAAAAGAAGAGAATGGTGATTGTACTTACGTTTGGTTTGAGGATTCATATTATGATTTGAATCATGGTTTATAGTTCGCTACAGTGTTTTCTCTCACAAAAAATACAAGTAAATCGAAAATAATTCTAATCTCATGATTCTAATTCATGAACCAAACGTCTCTGAATTTTTAGACATTTGTATTTAATACCCTTATTTGTTTCACAACTTAAACTCAAATTCAAACAGTGAGCATAACTCGAACTGAGTTTGACCGGTCAATAATCATAATTATTTATAACAGTACAATTGGGTTGAACTTCTCAATATAAAGTTATTTTTATAATGTATGTATACGCATGTATGTGTTTATATATGAAACTACGAAACATGATCATTTCATCTTCCTATTTGAAAATATTAGAAACACAATATGCGCACATTGGAAAGAAAGCGGCCTATAATATGCCGAACATTAATATTCAAACAAAATGGTAAAACATACTGAATGGATCTTGGCGATAAATATTCCAATAGATTATTTCAAGGAAAAGAAAAACAAAATAGGAGAAGAATTAGTCGAGATCAGGATTACTGTAATAAACTATCAATTAGTCAATCTTGCATAAACAATATTATGGACTGCAAATTTTAAATTACGAGGACAATTCCCTTAAGATCCGTGTGTTGATAAATGCAGTTGAAGAAGAAGGAGGTCACAAAAAGGCGCATTTAACAATTTAACATTAATATATATCAATAAACGAATAGAAATTAACTCATGATCACACTATAGTCGCCCGATTTGTTCAAAAATAAAAATTACAACAACAATTAATTAATAATGATACTCTAATGATGAAGGATAAAAAAAAAAATATAAATTTTTGCACTGCCATTGCGGTTTAATCACTTGAAACATGAGGACCTTATTCCTCCATCGTTATGAAAGTCAGCTTTTAGAAACTTAGTGGAAGAATATGAAAACATAAATAAATAATTCTTATTGAACAAAATTAAGAGATAAAATCAATTATTAATTGAATCATATTAAAGGAGTATATATCTAAGAGCGGAAAACAAAAAAGGACGCACCAAAGTACCTTAACCACCACCGAGAAGTCTCAGAAAGTCTTCATAAAAACCAAAACGAGACGACATGGATGAATATCCACAGTATCTTCCGGACAAAGGAATCAAATTAGGACTAGCTCCAAAAGGGCCAGTACAAAAATTTAGACCGTAAAACCTATAATTATAGAGCTAAAATTGGAAGGGATACAAAATTTCCACTAATAAGAATTGGGATTATATATGTATTTCTTTTTTTTTCTCGTGGACAGAAAAAATTTTGATGGTAGATATATATTTGGGATATTATATATGATTTGATATTCTAGACGAGTAATTTTAGGATGAGTTGTAATTATATCCATTTCATTTTAGATTCTCGTTTTATTAAATAATTACCAGTGCGAAAGCTGATCTTCTGCTCCTTTCTTCCATTATCCATTTCACTTTGATCATCTCTAGGGCATTATGAAAAACTGCTTCATTTTTTCCATTATATACCCACTAATATAGGAATTTGAGATATATTATGTAATACATTATACTATATATAGTATATTATATATAATATATCTATTTTAAATATAGGATATAATTAAACGGGATAGACAAATAGTGAATAGAGTCAGAGACCTCTAAACCCGTCTCTGTCCGCAATTCGTGACGGGTTAAAATTTTAAACCGTTTACAATGCGGATCCATTTAAAGCGAATTCTTCCTGCCGTTTAGTTCAGGTCCCTACAAATAAATGGATTAACTGTAAAATTTCATCACTAGAAGTAAATAAGCACGCTGTAATGAGATAGAGCCAGCCACCACGCACAGGAGAATCACCCTCCATCATCAGCAAATACCTAAAGTGATGAGCACCCCTCCCACTGCACCACCGGGACAACCCCCGAGGCTGAGATCCATTAGATCTCGTAGATCCGCCGCTTGTACCGCCGCAGCATCACTTCCATTGCCGATCACCTAGCCACATGCTCCAACCACTGCCCTCCTCTAGCTAGGACCAGGAGTCTGCATGCTGGCTAATAGTAGCACGGGACTCCGATCCAAAAAGAAGACCGAAATCAAAACCCTAGCACATGCTCTTAATTTTCTTTTAATTTTTTTTATCAAGTTTTTGCTTAAAAAAGTGTGTGTGTGTGTGTGTCTATATCTATATATATGTATATATATATATATATATATTGATTTAAACTAGGATGGGGAATTTCAACCTCAAATTTAAATTTAGTTTAGAATATCTGCAACTACGAGCATTAATTGTAGGCAAAGCTAGTGGATTTATGAAACAGTTTACGATATTTTCTTTCTAACTTTTTCTTGACATGACAATTTTAATTAACAATTTAACAATTCATGAGTCTAAACTAATAACGATAAGTTTATATTGTGGAACAAATCGCTTTCCTGATCAGCTATTTGCTCCTTTAGAAAAATTAATTATTTGTCATAATTGTTTTTCATATACATATATATATATATATATATATATAAAGCAGGGGATTTAAAAAATGGAAAAAACATTATCTCTTTTGAAAATCAACGTCCAAAAAGGTAACTTAGACGTAAATTAAGTCAAGGTCGAGGTAATTTTTTTTTTTTTCATTTTATCTCGACCAAAAAACAAAATAGAGGACAAACTACACAGTAATCTTCATTTCAGTTAGGTGCGAATAAATATCTGGAAGCACTCGAGTCTTGACCGCTTTCTACTAATAATTAAGTATGTCGAAATTGAGATATTATATAAAAATTAGGCCTATATATATGTGTGTCAATGCATGGTCTCAAAATATCCCACGAAAAGTTTCTTTGGAACAAATATTACTTCAAGAGAAAGAAGAATTTATTAATAAGAAAAATATGGCAAAGAGCCTCAAATTCTAAAGTAAGGTAGAGCTTTAATAAAAGATTTAGTGCATTTCGTAAATATATATATATATATATATGGGAAAGTGCAGTTAAGAATTGATACTTTTTTTCCCTTTCCCTCCATCCTCGGTTAAAATTTGTCGTAATCCGACATTAGTTTGTAAATGCCATCTTAAAATCTTATTCTCAAACTATGATTTTTTTTTTTTTAAAAACTTAGAAAGTTATAGGATTTGAACTTTACACATGATCAAATTACATTCAAATATAAAATTACTGTTAACTATAACTACAATCACTTCTTACACAGAAATTGAGGAGTTGCTTGTTCTATGAGTTTAAATCATAATTTTAATTTTGTTATTGTATTTTTTCTCTCATAAAAATTTAAATTTTAAAAATCAGAATACAAAATCACTGATTTGATTAATCATGAACCAAATGATTGTAAGAATATTATATATATATATTATATAATATATGAAATTTTTCTGCATTTTTGGGTTGTAGTTGGACAAAAATTTTGACGCAGAGTTCAGATTCTATATGAAAATTTTCATATAGAAAAAACTAAAGCCGTCTACAAGCTACTTCCACTATATTTCAAAGTCAACCACGGTTGACCTTTCTGACAAATACATTTTGGCTTCTTGTGTGGTATATATGTATTGATATTGGTTCAATTCAACCATTTTCAGAAGCCATTCTAAGTCCCACTAAAAGTGCATGCTTTTCTTTAATCATAACGCTCTTCACGATGTATATAGGGCAATAGCCTACAATGTTTTATTAGTGCTTTCTTTTCCTTCATTATTATTTTTCTTTTAATCTTTTTCTCAACATCTGATTGCAACAATATTAATATACAGAGCTCTCCAAGGTCACAAAATCTTGATTAAGAAACGCGTTTAAATAGGAGGATGTAGCTAGCTATAGAACGGGACAAACACAGGAGAGGCATAAATAATGAAGTTACATTTGTCAATATATTGACCTTTCAGAAATATGATTAAGCTTTTCAAAAAGGTGATTACGATGCAAAGTGAGGCACATAAACTAGGGTCTAATTTGTATTATGTCGGGATGATGAAGGACAAAGAAAAGGGTTAAGGTGTCTAACAAAGTCAGATTATTTTAAGGTTTTATTTGGGGATCGATCTTCTGTTTGTAAAAAGGGTCATTATATATATAAGAAGATAAAAACGTGGCTTTTGTTTCCACCCAAAAGTAGGGTTTAGGGGAGTTTTCTTTTTCTTTATTTATGGAGTAGTCCTTTATGGTGTGTGGACCCGTTCAAAGATGGTGCTCGAGGGTGCAACATTGTATATGGACTTTAATTAATCATGATTGATTAGACAATTCGAAACATGCGGGACGTTTCTTTTGATAATGAATTATTTCGAAACGTTTAAATTACAATAATTTTTCTTATTGAAAAGTAAATTAATTTATATCATTAATAATTATGTGTGTGTTATGGAAATCTAACAAAGTATGATGTTTCAAAATAATTCACTATGTGATGATAAAAAGTGACTAGCAATAGGGACATCTTCAAATACTTTCTTTTGTCTCACTCCTAAGTCAGTAAATACTACATATAATTATAGCACGCACTATATAAGCACTTTTGATAATCACTCTAATTACTAGAATAATCTGACATGACAAAATAAAAAAAAAATTAAAATAATATTATCTTAAAGTACTCTTTTAGCGCTGTAAAAAAGTTTCAAAAAAAGGTTAACCCTAAATAATAATTTTATTGTCTAAACTTATTTGTAATATAAAGATATTCACAGTAAACATTTATTACGCATATGATTATGATTATGATAAGCATTGCATATACCTTAATCTAACTCTCCTTTTATTTCCCTCTCTTTTTTCTTCTTTTTTCATTTTCAGTCTCAATTTCGGCATTCCTTCTTGCATGGTAGAGATGGGATGATCTCTATGCCGATAGAATTGTTCCTTTTTGTTTCTTTTATGCTATAATTTTACCATCTCAAGTGAATTAATTATATATTCACACTTAGATTTTGTGATGGTGATGACTTTTATCTGTTGGAAAAATGGCTTGAAAACCTTTTTTGAGGTATTATTTTGAAGTTTAATTTTTAGTAGGACTCACTTTACGTTAGTGATGGTTCATTTTGAATTTGTATTCTCAGTCACGAGTAGATCAAAATGATATATGCTCAAATAGTGAGCGTGCGGGTGAATGAGAAATTGACTCTCAAAGTGCTTTTGTGAAACTAGATATATCCCACATCAGTAAGAGACGAAGCTACTACCTCCTGTAAGTCCTACAAAAGGAACTCTCACTCCTCATTTTAATAGAGGCGGAAGATTTATTCGATTTTATCTTCTCTATAGAGTTAAAGACGCTCTATATGTAGAAAGAGCACATGAGAAATTCTCTATACTAGAATCATGTTGTTTAAATAAAATTGATTGTTTATTATATTTATCTCGACGTTATTTATAATTGTAATTTTTGTTCAATAAATTTAAATGCTACCACATAATAAAGAAACTAAAAATTTTGATAGATCACGTTATATGAATATATAAAATAAAATAAAAAAATATGTGTGTTTTATCGCATTAGTAGATTCGTGCCGTATCTAATATTTATATATGTGTGTATATCCCCTGATTACCTTGCCTCCTTTTTCGACTCCTTCATAACTTTAAATAATAAAAAATATATATTAATTTTGATTAAAAATAACAAAAATATTAAAAGTACTTGTTTAAGGTACGTAGTTGGAAGGTATTTTTAAGGTATAAACTACTTATTCGGTATTATGTAAATATTTGGGCGATAATTCACTAATTCGATCAAATACACTGTCAAAGTCTGCATTTTTTTCCCTATAAAATGCAATATATATATATATATATATAAATGGTTTTATTTTTTTTAAAAAAAAAAAATGTTTGTGGGGAAGGGAGGTGGCTTTCATTAGTATTCAAATTTTCTTTGGACCAACGATCATTGAGGGAATCACACCGACCTCTCATTCATATACATGTTTGATTAGACGTTTTGAGAATCTAGCAAAGGCCTAATGACCACTCTCTCTTCCCCCCACCTTTCTAAGGCCACCGTACGTTTGTTTGTTTGTTTTTATTTTATTATATTTTATATTTTTGCTTTGGAATTCTTCAAAAGGCCATTCATTGTTGATGGCTTACCCATATCCTTTCACTATTTTCTTATTCGTTTCACCCATTCCCTTTCTTACACACTGTTTAGTCCTCAAGAGATCGTTGTTGTCATGCTCTCTCTCTCTCTCTCTCTCTCTCTCTCTCTCTCTCTCTCTCTCTCTCTCACGCGCACATGTGTCCATAACACACCGCTCTAATTCAATCTTAATTAATAAATTCTCCACATGAGGATTTGGAATTCAAAAGATCAATGGGCACTTCTTATATTTGATGGCTACTAACCTAAATACATAGGGTGTAAAATAATAATGGGAATTGCTTATTCACCAAATAATAATAATAATAATAATGGGAATTCCCATAATCCCATCTTGCAGCAAACCCAAAATTATTATAAAAAAAAAAAAGAAAAGAAAAAAGAAAGAAACCCTACATTTTCTTCAAGTTGGGGACCATGACTCTCTTTTTTTTTTCAAGACCCTTACCCCCAACGGCCCCGGTTCTATAGGGCTATATATAACACTTTCTTAAAAAGAAAAAAAAAATCATTATTACGTGTATTTTTTGAAGAAAAAATATTATAACAAATCACAAATTATTATTTAAATTATAACACGAATCTTTATTTCAAACGCTGAAATCAAAAAAATTTTCGGTGGTCCATAAAAGATATATATATATATATATATATAATATATAAAAAAGATTTTGCATTTGTTTAGTAGCCTACTGAATCTCCATTTGATTGGGGCATTAAGAAAAACACTTACCCCACGTTCTTGCATGACAAGAGCCCTACTTGTGGCTACTACTTCTTCTACAATATAACTCCCCACAAGAGAACAAAATTAAACTGGGATTCTCTCTGCAGTTCCTCCACAAGGGCCTTTTGTCTTCAATTAACCCCACGAGAGAATCCCTCGTAGCATCCTTTCCCATGTGAAGCAGGCCATAGTTTAATAATATCTCTAGAAACAACTTTTTTTATGCTAAGAAGCCCCGTTATAATTTGAAATTCCTTACAACCTTTAGTGGACGCTTACAAATGCCCATTTGGTTAAATTAATCAAAAAATGAGGTGGCTGGATATTTATACAATATGTATGTAAGAGACATATATATATATATATATATATATATATGCATTATAGAATATGTATAATAAAAATATATCTTATAAGTAAACCAGTACTCGTGATCTTGATATGATAATTGATAAGGCTGTGTGTGTTCATATGGGCAGCATGACACTTGCTTAAGCACCTTACGCTTCTTAACGTCACTGGTTGCATCTAGTGGCAAACCTCCCCAGTTGGGCAGATCACAGCCGTCGCCTGCCATCTACATGGACGGCGGGAATTCAACCTTTTTTTTTTTTTTTGTCCTTAGCATTTTGGTGCCCCTCTTAGAGAAAGTCAAAGTAGGGGTCCACATTAGAGAAAATGGTTTGTATATTCTCCTACTTTTTATATGGTTAAACTAAATTCTTATTAGACTATTAGACTATTAATTAAAAGTATTACAACATCTTATGTGGTGTCAATCTAGATAGACATATATAGTATACGTTGTAATATGTGTGTGATATATAAATATGTATTTAAATTCATAAAAATATGACATCCTCAATAGTTCCGGCACAGTTAGCATAATTCAAAGCTTTTGGGTTGGTGTGGTTTGATTGAATTTGAATTATGGAAATGTTAATACTTCAGGGATGATTGGATTTGAATTTGGAATATCTTCAACATAGGTTGTTCTTTTGCAACATAACTCAAAAAAAGTTAAAATTTAAATTACAATTTTATTCAAATTTACGTTTTTTTAAGTTTTAATTTTATTCAACTTTACTTAACTTTATTCAAGTTATAACTTCAACTCAAGTTATAACTCAAATTCAACTCAAAAACTATACTCAAATCACACTCTAAAAAAACTAGTGTTGTTATAAGGATTAGGCTAAATCTGAATTTTGAAAACTGAGAAAAATCAATGAGAAATTACAAAATCAAATTCCCGCTTACCTACTTTTCTATTGAGTAGAATATGATCGTAGCACAATAAATTATGCGATGCATATGACTAACACCAATATA
The DNA here is from genome assembly GCA_029231665.1 of Morus indica. Classification (NCBI taxonomy): domain Eukaryota; kingdom Viridiplantae; phylum Streptophyta; class Magnoliopsida; order Rosales; family Moraceae; genus Morus; species Morus indica. The sequence goes on from JACAGA010000031.1 coordinate 2,335,603, forward strand.
AAGACGTATAACAAAATGAATGAGAAATTACAAATCAAATTCCTGCTTACCTACTTTTCAATTAAGAGTAGCAAACAAAATTATGTGAGGCATATGAGGCATGACTAACACCAATAGGACGTATAACATGATAATTGATATTACACTCAACGCACTTATACATGCATACATACACTCTCTTGGCAAATAAAATAAAAAATAAAAATAAATAAAAATTACATATATATTTATATTGATTTTAATGGTTATTTAAATATTTATTTATTGTTAGGTATTATTATTTTAACCGTGTGATATTAATCAGATGGTTGTAATAAATTAGATAATTAATTAAAAAATATATAATTACTAATGAAATTATATTTTTATTATATTCATCGTTAAATATTAAATAATTTTTATATTTAATAGTAAAAGATATATAAACCAATAAAAACTAGTGGGTATAATATATATATAATATATATATATATATATGCGTGCTTAGAAACGTGATTTTTGGACTATGAATGCAATTGCAAAATGCCCGGAGTACAGTACTTCTTGGGGATGGAGTTTTCTGCAGGGTGGCTGTTGACATGACACATGAGGAGTGTTTCTGTTTTTTGCTTAAAACCACCAACCACAGTGCCTAATGTCAAGGCTCAGTCATGGGAATGTTCATAGGGTCCAGACCGTAACATATGCATTAAATAAAATCAATTCCCCAGGTAATCCAAAACATTTTCATTATTCTTATGGGGCGATGACAATTTAATTAATCACTAAAAAACCCTTTATAATTAACAAAGATAATGATTTCTCTAAACCTAAAATTGGAAGATAAATAATGTACCAAACGATGTAATATCTCTCAAACTTCAAAGATGAACAAAAACAAAACGCTCAATGTAATTTGGTAACTTAAAAAAAAAAAAAAAAAAAAAAAAAAAAAAAAAAAAAAAAAAAAAAAACTATTTCAAATTGAGGTTCAAAGCCAAGTTAAGTTTCTAGTGAGATTGAGAATCCATTTGAATATGAATAGAACTATAGTGATATTATACCGTATATTAACATGTAAGAATATACAATATATATTATGAGCTGCGAAACTGCCGTCTATACATGTGATCAAAAATTAAGGGAAGGATAATTAAGGGCTTGTTGGATATTGTGCTATCACATGCAATAGGACTTTGCTTCAAATGAGAATTAAGAAGCTGCTAAGCTTTAAGCCATATTTTTGGGGATTATTTAGAGATCCTATGCCTGCTTTAAGTGCATTTTAAGTTGAAGAAAAACCGCAGTCTTTTCATACATATCTCTTGCGTGGTTCCTAATATGTATTCTTTGTCGCATAGGAAATTACAACGAGTAGTTTTTGTACTAATCATTTAACTCAGACGTACGATAACGAAAATGCCGAAATCCATGAGCTGGTTTTCAATATGCATGTATTACAGGGGCTTGATTTAATCCTTCCCAAAATCCTAATTCTCTTACTGGATAGATTTTTTTTAAACCCAATTCCGATACTTTGTGAGAAAGAAATGCGAATTAAGCTTTGACTATAAGCTGGTTTCGTGGGAAATATTCATCCAATAATGCGAGGATCCCAGGCAGTTCCCACGGATTGTGCTCCGCTGAAAAAAAAAAATAATAAAAACAAAACAAAAACAAGCCTTATTTGGTTTCGCAAGTATTCACGTAGCCTAGAAAATTTTGTATATGCATGCATATTTACACGTATGTGCTCGCAGTAAATAAATTGTATTTATCTGACTTCATAACAAATTGTTTTAATTGATTAGTAATCTAAAATTATTATTATTATTATTATTATTATTAGTGAGAAGCAAAGAAAGAAAATGATGAAAAACAGTTTTTACATGAGTATCTCTCTAGTGTATGTGTAGTGTCAAATTTTGAATTCGGAGTAGTTTTCTAGTTTTATGCTGCTGAAATGCTAATTAGTGCCCATTTTGGACAATTAATGTAAATTTAGGAGGCAAATATTTCGGGGACATTTTTTTTATTTTATTTAAGATTTGTCTCTTTCCCGTCTAGATTGTGTTTTGTTATCAGATTTTCTGTTCTTTTTTTTTTTTCCTTTTGCACTCAGAAGCGATAATAAAAAGATATCATACCAATCATATACACCTTATGATTTGTTTAGTAACTGTCATCGAAAGTATCATATAGCAGGTTATTGACGGTAAGCCAACAACTACTTTTACGGCAATGGAAATGTATAATGTGTTTCCAATGAAAACTTCTTGTGTTACTGGTGGTGGTTTAGGTGTAATTAGCACTAGAGGCATCAAGGTGCTGTTGTATTACTGATAGTACTCTATTCTGTTACCAATTGTAGTTTACAATGCTACAAGCAATTCTAACAAAATACTTAAAACAAAAAACAAAAAACAAATGCAAAGGAAGACCTCAACAAAATATCTTATATGCTCTATGCTCGATCATTCCTTGCTTAATCCAGTAAGAAATGCTCTATGGTCGTCGAACAAAATTGGTCGGTTGTCAAAACTGTTAGCATCACAATGCAATACCCTTATATATTATGGTAGGATACCATCTGTCCTCGGAGTTTATAGTATCGTATTATGTTACCTCTATGTATCATTTTAGTATATCGTGGGTCACGACAATGTTTATTATCACATTGTGATTCCTCTATGGTAGGATATTGTTAATTGCAAATATGATAATATCAAGAGTATACTCTGTGAATTCTAAATATGATGGCATGGCATGTCATAATATTCACTGCAAATACTTTTGGGGTCCACCAGTTCCATTCCTAATCGAGGATAAAAAGAACAAGTAAATATGAAATTGACTCTTACTCTTCACTCCCAGTCTCCAATCCTGATAAGTAAACATGCCATTTGTCTTTATTGAATGATGAAATGAGGCCGATCACTTTCATCCTCCGCACTATTTCACTTTCATTTTGCAAGTTGAGAGAGTTTGCTAGTTCTTCTTGGGTCCATGGAGTGATTTTGTACCTCTTTTGGTGTTTGCTTGGTCGAATATTCTCAATTACACACCTGTGCTGCAACTTAGCAAACAAAAGGGCATATTTGAGTTTTAATTCATAGACCAAGAAAATGCCAAAGGCAGGGAAGGTATTATCTGGCCAATGTTGTGCGAACCCCACCACTACCCATGACACATAAAACTTCGGAATTCCAAAGCGATCCCCTCCTAGAATGAGTTATTCCATGCAAGTGGAGTCTAATATAAAGACCGCATCGTTTCAAAGATCCACTTTTGATGAGAAAAAAGGCCGGAGAGGCTAATTGGGGGTCTCTAAACATGGCCAATTAGACAATGGGATCTGCTTCTCCCTAACTATTGCAAGTGCTCATTGGCGTCATTGTGCATTCATGTCTTTTTCTCTTTTTTTTTTTCACACTTACCCTTTTATGGGTGTGGTCAGTAATATGTCCTTTTCCCACGATTAATATATGGTCCCCCCCTTTTCTTTTTCTTTTTTTTTTTTTTTTTTTTTTGTCTCCTATATTGGATCTCTCCCGGACTGAGCACACCAAGTGGTTGCAACTTGCATATTCTTAGGCCTTTAGCTGTCGTATTAGGCTAATCTTTAATGAAAAAGTTGTTAGATTGTATGCATTTATTCTTGATTAATATCTTTTTTGATAAAAAAAAAACTTAATAGAGAATAAAAAGTAAAAATATAAACTCATACACTTTAAAGAGTATTTGTCTCATTTTTTTTTAAATTAAACGTGAGTTTATGAGTACTATAATGTTGAATAATCCCAAATTTGGACCGAGGGAGGAAAGAAATGAAAGCTTGTGTGCAGGAGTCCAAGATAGAAAAAAGAGATTTTTTTTTCCTTCTTGCTTTATATATATTATATTACACACATATATTGAAGATTTTGACCATTTGATCAAGACATAGTATAATTTGATAGTGTACATTAATGAGATTAAAAATCAATGATAAAAAACAGATAAATAATTTCAGAGAGAAATGTAAAAAAACAAAGATATAAAAAGATAACTAACTCAAAATACATATTTTTTATCTCAGTAAAAAATCTACAAAAAAATATTAGCGGAAAAATTAAGGTATGTAAAAAATCAATTAAACTCATTTTCGTGATTAAAAACCCCAAAACCAACACAAACCAACAAAAAAAAAACACACCCCCCCCCCCCCCCCCCCCCCCCCCCCCCCCCCCCCCCCCCCCCCCCCCCCCCCCCCCCCCCCCCCCCCCCCCCCCCCCCCCCCCCCCCCCCACCCAAAAAACAACAACACAAACAACAACAAAAAACAAAAAAAAAAAACAAAAACAAAAAAAAAAAAAAAAAAAACACAACAAAAAACAAAACAAAAAAAAAAAAAAACCAAAACCCAACCAAACAACAACAATTTTTTAAAAAATTAAGTGTTGACATGATCAATTTCAATCAAAAAGTCATTTAAGAACGTTTAATTTCTTATACTTACTCTAATTTAAATCATAATTAATAATTTTATATAAATTTTTTTATATAAAATAAAAATAATTTTAAATCATAATTTTAAATTGTCTTTATATTTTGATAAAACACAGGTGTCAGTGTTAATTGTGAAAAAAAAAAAATGTCGTTTCTTCTTCAACTGATATTTGAATTGCCTTTTGCTTTTTTCCTTCCCTCACTATGAGCCATTTTCAAAAAATTAGAGGCATCCAACAATCTCATCCTTCCCGCCTCCAAACCGCCTACATTGTTGGGCGGTATTGGATCAGTAAATTTCTCTTTGAGACTTCATTTTGCCTCTCTCTTATTTATTGGTTTGCCCATGCTGAACTTTTGTATATAACAGAGAGAGAAATGAAATAAGCAATTTGATGAATGCAATGTACAAGCAAATCCTACGTCAAACTCGTAGGTATTTCACATGCATTTCACACCCAGAGTCCAAGTTACCACATACCAACTGCACAAACTTGGTAAAACCGTTTATAAATTTCCCAAGAACTGAAGAGGCTCTTACAAACCATTTTCTATCAATTTTGCAAGCTTGTTGTGATCATGCTCTTCTTCAACAAGGTAGACAAATCCATGCCCAGGTCATTGCTAATGGAATCAGCAGAAAAAATCTAATCGGTACAAAGATTTTTGCTGTGTATGTTCTTTGTGGAAGCTTTTTATACGCTAAGAATGTATTTTACCGGCTCGATTTGCACTTTGCTTCGCCTTGGAATTGGATGATTAGATGGTTTACCATGATGGGTTTGTTTGATGTTGCTATAATGTTGTACTTCAAGATGTTGTGTTATGGAACTTCCCCTGACAAGTACACTTTCCCTCCTGTGATTAAAGCCTGTGGTGGTTTGAACAATGTGAGATTGGCGAAACGTGTTCATAGCACGGTTAAATTGATTGGTTTGGAGGTGGATGTATTTGTGGGCAGTTCTTTGATAAAGCTATATGCAGAGAATGGTTTTATTCAGGATGCAAGACAGTTGTTCGATAAAATGCCTCACAGAGATAGTGTTTTGTGGAACGTCATGCTCAATGGTTATGTGAAGAATGGAGATGGAAAGAATGCTGTGGAAATGTTTTCGAAGTTGAGAATTAGTTATGTGAAGCCCAACTCAGTGACATTTGCTTGTATGTTGTCTGTCTGCGCGTCAGAACAGTTGTTTCGTTTTGGTACGCAGCTCCATGGGCTTGTTGTTAACTCTGGGTTGGAGTTGGATTCTCCTGTTGCTAACACATTGTTGGCTATGTACTCAAAATGTCAGCACTTGTCTCAAGCGCATAAACTGTTCGACATGATGCCAAAAACTGATCTAGTAACATGGAATGGGATGATATCTGGGTATGTGCAAAATGGATTCATGATTGAGGCTTCAAACTGTTTTCAAGAAATGATATCGGCTGGTGTGAAACCAGACTCAATTACTTTTGCAAGTTTTATTCCATCAGTCACTGAATCCGCAAGTCTCCACAAAGGTAAGGAGATTCATGGTTATATAATAAGACACGGTGTGCCCCTAGATGTGTTCTTGAAAAGTGCACTTATTGATTTATACTCCAAGTGTAGAAATGTGGCGATGGCACGCAATATTCTCAAACAAAGTACCACAGTGGATGTCATCGTCTGCACAGCTATGATTTCAGGGTTTGTGCTTAATGGGATGGACACCAATGCTTTGGAGACTTTCAGATGGCTACTTAAAAACAAAATGAGACCAAATTCTGTAACCCTGGCTAGTGTTTTGCCGGCTTTTGCTGGTTTGGCGGCTCTAAAATTGGGAAAGGAATTGCACGGTAACATCATAAAAAATGGGCTTGACAGATGGTGTTATGTGGGAAGTTCAATTACAGACATGTATGCAAAATGTGGAAGACTGGATCTCGCCCGTCAAGTATTTAAACGAATTCCTGAAAAAGATGCTGTTTGTTGGAACACAATGATTACAAGTTGTTCTCAGAATGGAAAACCAGAAGAGGCGATTGATCTCTTTTGTCAGATGGGGATGGAAGGAACCAAGTATGATTGTGTGAGTCTATCAGCTACCCTCTCCTCTTGCGCAAACTTACCAGCACTACATTATGGGAAAGAGATCCATGCTTTCATGATTAGAAGAGCATTCATCTCTGATGTTTTTGCCGGAAGTGCCCTTATAGACATGTATGCAAAATGTGGAAACTTAGAGTTTGCTCGCAAGGTCTTTAACCTTATGCTAGTGAAGAATGATGTTTCGTGGAACAGCATCATTGCTGCTTATGGGAACCATGGGCGCCTCAAGGAGTCTCTGGCTTTATTTCATCAAATGTTAGAGAAGGGAATCCTGCCTGATCATGTCACCTTCCTCGGCATAATCTCTGCTTGTGGACACGCAGGTCGAGTTGATGATGGGATCAACTACTTCCGTTATATGACAGAGGAAAATCAAATTCCAGCCCGAATGGAGCATTATGCTTGTATGGTAGATTTATTTGGGCGCGCCGGACGATTAACCGAAGCATTTGATATGATAAGGAGCATGCCTTTCGCACCAGATGCGGGGGTTTGGGGCACATTGCTGGGAGCTTGCCGAGTCCATGGCAATGTTGAGCTTGCCGAAGAGGCATCAATACATCTTTTTGAATTGGACCCGCAGAATTCTGGCTACTATATATTACTTTCAAACATCCATGCTAATGCTGGAGACTGGAAAAGTGTGCTTAAAATTCGTAGTTTGATGAAAGAGAGAGGAGTTAAGAAGGTTCCCGGGTATAGCTGGATTGAGATAAACAACAAAACCCATATGTTTGTTGCAGCAGATGGAAGTCATCTCGAGTCTGCTGAGATCTACTCTGTACTTAAGAGTCTTCTCTTAGAGCTAAGAAGAGAAGGTTACGCTCCCAAACCTTACCTTCCAATGCATCCACAAACACTGGGGATGTGACCATTGGAGAAAATGTGTTGGAATTTCTAAATACGGTTTCTTAACTTGTTTAACAAAACCCATTTGGCATACGTCTTAGTCAGAATCTGAATTATAAAAGGCACTTTAGAGGAAAATAGATGATAGATTGTCGTCAATACGATTGTTTTAGTTGAGACAACGACAAACGAATTTCTACCGGAGCCTTTCCAGTAGTGGCATTATGTATCATTTTACAGTACAACAATCAAGCCATTAGGAGACAACTCTTACAGAAATCATGCTGGCAGAACTAATGCACCTCTTTTAAAATTCGTCTTCTTTTTCTTTCATCGTGATGGTAACAAAACAAGATTTCCCTCTTATTTTCTCATGAAATGCTTTATAATATTTCATGTTCTCAACATATGGTAAAAAAAACAAAAAACAAAAAAAAAAAAAAAAACAAAGAGAGAGAGAGAGAGATAGAGAGAACGGCCTGCCTCTACATCTGCATAGTTGAACTGTTTCTGCCTCTACTTATGGACAATTCTATTTAATAATCGATAATTTTTTATGAATCATGAACGTTATAATGGATAATTCAATCAGCCAAGTAGTTTTACCGCGTATATGATCTTTCTGAACTAAAAAGTAACAGAAAGAATCTGTTTCCGGACAGCCATAGAGGTTTAACCGAAAAAACGAGGAAAAAAAAGTATCACGTCAGAAAGGGGTTCCTTGTTTTAAAAAGGAGAGATGCCAGACATGAATTAGATCCTAGCACTGCTGCCATTGAAAGAGGAAGGTCCAAGCGCAGTAGCAAAAACAAGTAACAACGATGGAAATAGGCTCGAGAACAATATTTCACCAATAATGCGGGTGGTACATTTGGTGAAAATAGGTGCCTTGGATCACCGGTTTGTCACCTGGACGAGAACGAATATCTCAATTGACGCAAATCTTTTGCCCGTAAATTTTAAAAGAAGTCATTACAATCGTCCAAATTTATATCCTAGTGGGCGGTGGGTAGTATGGCTCTGTGATCCTGATCGATATTCAAATGGGTATGATCGTGTTTTCAACATGGTTTCTAGCAATGGCAGAATAGTAAGAAAAGATTATTATCACCGGTAAATTTAACATCACCATGCCAATAAACTTTAAAAACTCACATTTGACTCTAAATTTTGAAATGAGAAATTATAAACTGTTCCTAATTAATCCCTTAAGTTGAAATTTCTACTAAAAACAAATAGAAAAAAGAGAATAATACATTCATGTAGTATTTTTGTTAAAATATCTATGAAAAACAAAAAAATAAAAACCACACAATACACTTACCCCTTTTTTTGAGTTTAATTTAACAAAATATTCTTACAAAAAGACATAAAAGAGACTAACTCAAAATTAAGGAGAAAAGTGAGTTTTCAAAGCATAGAGGCAAAGTGAGAATGACCTAAACAAGGAGATTAACCCTAAAAAAGAAAGTTAAGTGAAAATTACTCCTCAAATCGACCATTTAAAGCTTCCAGCAGGATGAACTAGTCTTGTCACAAAACTCTCGAACAATTGTTCAACTTGAATAAAAACTTGCATACTACACCCAATTACCCCAAATAGAACCAACATGGCAGAAATCCGATCGTGATAACTATCATATCAATTACAACAATCATGGGTATATGTAAACCCGATAGCATAAACTAAAATCAATCGTAACAGCAAAGGAACATTTTTGGTGAACCCGATGAATTATTTAATTGGTAAAGATCCGAAATGAAGAAACGCTAAATATATTATAAGAGCATTCAATCAATAAGTAATTTCACTAAAAAAACGACCCAAATACTCAAAAGGTAGGAAAAACCCCATAACATTAGTACAGTGTTTCGAACAATGGTGTCCATACAATATCCTAAACCAACAAAACTGATTGATTAACAAATAAGACATTTAAACTCAGTTCATAAAACAGATAGAAATGCAAATCTTCTTCCAAGTGACCAATCTCTTGTCATCTAGAAGTCCTGAGAAACTGCAAGATAATATCAAATGCAAGTATTAACGAAACTACAGAAACAAGCACACAGATTCTATAATGGAATGTGCTCCTATGTGATCAAAATAAAACTTACAAAGTTAAAATTTGCAACCAAATTATGCACAACCGGCAACCAATATAAGACATAACTTGATTGACATACAAATATAACCATTACACTTTCGTGTGATAAGCTTATATAGACATCATATAAAAAAATTTCCCTTCAATACGAACAAACTAAGAAGAGCAAAACAAAAATTACGAAAAACTAACCTTAAATGTTGCTGGGGTACATGAAAACTCTTACTCTAGCACCCTTCAAAAGCAAGCAGAAAAAAATAATATAATCAGAAAGCCATTATCAATCACAAGCAAAAAAAAAAAAAAAAAAAAAAAAAAAAAAAAAAAAAAAAAAAAAAAAAAAAAAAGAAAAAAAAGAAAGAGGAAAAGAGACAATATTTTGGAAATCCCATATAACAATACCATAGATTTAGGGGGCAGATTGGACTTGAACTTAGCACGAACAACACCGCTGTTACCATGAGGCCTTGCAACCTTGCCCCAAATGCAGCGATAGTGGGACCCATTCTTCTTCACCTTGGCCTTGTAGATGTACGCCATGCGCTTTCCACGGTACCAATCCACCTCCTCCTTGGTGTTCACTCCCTCAATCTGGATCAGAGACGTGTTTGGATACTGGTTCGACTTTGACCTAAACCAACCAATCAATCAAAAATCAATCGCCGATTCAACTACCACCTAAAATCCCTATCCCTTTCTCTTCCGTTTTCTCAGCAGCCAAACAAGCAAAATGGGCCAAAAAAATGAACAAAAATTTTGACAAATCAAGACGAATCACCTCTTGTATCCGAGGATTGTTCCTCTGACGTAGAGTCTGACACGCTCTCCTTGGCGTCCCTTCACCATTTTCAGTTAGGGTTTCGTTGCTTCGATCTTTGTTCCTAACCAGAGTCACCGTCACCGAACTGAAAGTTCAAAACCCTAATCTGTTGAAGGTGAAGATTTAGGGTATTTATAGTGAGCATGTTCAGTTTATAGACGGGTGTTATGCTCTGCAAGCCCTTAGCGTGTGTGAGCCTCACCTCTGGATTTGAAAGTCTGTTGGGCCACGAGATATTTAGGCCCAAACAAGGGGGTGGAACTCATTTTTGGCGTATGATTTTTACCTCTTATTTTTTTATTAGTATCCTTTAATTAATATAATTATTTAACTAAAAATATTAACAAAAATAAGGAGAAAAAATTAAGACTCATATCTTTTGAAGGAATATTTATCCAGATTTATCGTATGGTAAATTAATACAGCTCATTTATCACTTATGAAAAGTAAATTAGGACCCTTTTGTTTCATATACTTGAACTCAAATAATTAATTCTGTTACAGTATTTTTCTCTCATTAAAAATTTAAATTTCAAATATTAAAATCAAGAATCATTATTTGAGTATATCTTTCAAAACGGGCCCTTAATACGATCTATATCGAATTATTGAATGCAGCTCATCTTTTACATATTTTGTATTATCCTATAACAAATTTATGATTCATGTTGGGATTGGGCATGAATGGAGTCGGAGTTAGGCCAACATAGTCATGATGAAGCCTATAATTGTTTAAGAAATAGAGGGCATAATGCGAATTTATATTTTTCTAAAAATTACATTTTGACCCCTTAATTTTTAAAAAATTACATTTTGATATCTTAATTTTTATAAAATTACATTTTGACCCTAAAAGTTAGAACAAATTTTATTTTGACGCCATTTTTTGAAAAATTACATTTTGACTCTAAAATTTTTAAAATCTTACAATTTAACCTCTTAGAATATGTTATGACACTAAATACCATATTGTATTATGAAAATACAATACATTACAATACTCATATTTTGACCTCTTATACAATATGTCATGACACCAAACACCATATTGTGTTAGAAAAATACAATATAATACAATACTTCTTATACAATATAATACAATACAAGTGACTGGCCTTAGTGTATAGTGGCTAGCGATGTATACACATAAATATTGCAGCCTCAAATTTCCATTGAGATGTCCTAGTAAAAAATTGCTCGAGCTCTGACAAGGATTATTGTTTCTTACTTTCTTCTTATTATTAAGATTAATCCTATAAATGATTCATGAGATTTACCCTTAATCTCACTTAGCACTTGGTCTCTAACTTTTAAATTATCATACGGTTAGTTTTTAAGGCTTTATTGTGGGGATAATTACTGTACCTACCACGACAAACAGGGGAGGATCAACTTTGCCAGGGTGGAAACAAAAAAAAAAACTCTTAGTATATTTGCCATGTGGCAGACAAAAATCGGGAGAACAAGACTATCCGTTTAGTTTACTAATTCGAGTTGAGATATGACTTTATATGAGAGTTTTTTATTATAGTAAAAAAATTAGATGTAATTTTTTTTTAAAACTTTTACTGTAGTAGGATTTGAATTATAAATTCAAATTGATGAAATGAATGGGGCTGACTCAATTAAGTTAGGGTGTGTTCCTTTCCCTCATTCCTTAATCCTCTCACGTTTCTCCTTCTCTTTTCATCTCCCTCTCAGCTGCAAACATCCCTAACCTCCACGCCTCCTACTCACATCGTTGCCATTATGTTCATCGCAGACATGCCCGAGCCGCTAGCTTCTCAACCATGCGATAAGGAGATATCTCGCGCAGATCGATCCTCCTGTGTCAAGCACAAAGTGCGACGCACGAAACCTCTCCTCTTTCGTGCAGCGATGTTCAAAGATTGTGGAAGAGATCTGATCTCCTCCGCGAAGATCGTCTGCCATTGGTCACCGAGACTCAAGGCGATCTCGCCTTCGTGAAGCTCCACCATGCCAATCATTGTTGCGAAACCATTCGTGTCATCGGTGTTGGAAATCTATGGAATCATTATATTTGAGTTTTCTTTCATTGTTTTTTACTGAGATTTGTGTTTTTTGAAAGTTGTTTTTTGTGTTTTTTGTGATTCCGGAGAAATTGTGAGTGTTTGGTGAGAAGACTGCAGCCATTACCGATGGTTATTGGTTGGTATCTCTACAGGGTACTGTTGGTAACTGACCAGGATACTACCGATAATTGGCCGCTATTGCAATTGGATACAAGTAATTTGGACTGATTTTGAGATTTTTTTTTTCTTCTTTGTGGTTTTTTAGAATTTCAAAAGCAGTGCCGCAGCTAGTAAACCATTCTGACTGGTGGATACCAGACGGTTGTTGTGCGGTATCTAGATGAATACTTCCAGGTAATACTAGTG